>JARHVA010001418.1:3210000-3212500 GCA_037957365.1 Torreya grandis | reverse complement strand
AATCCTCCTCCATCATTGAGCTTAATAATTTGTAGCAATATTTAAAAAAGCACATAATAATTTTTAACAAGGTAAGGTGCTTAATCTCCCTAAGGGTTGGGGTTGGTATAAGTTAAGGACTGGATTACTTTGGTCATTCAATGTCAATCGATGTGAACATGTATAGAATTTCTTTGAGTGTTTTTAATGGGTTAATGTCAATTGGCTATAATTGTTTCTACCCTTTTTGTCTAGTTATAATGTAATTATTTTCAATAGAATTCAACACAATATACACAATATATACTATAATTAATAGTTGATGAAGGATACCCATGATTTTCTTAAAATGCATGTTGGCATCTTGTCATTATAAATCACAAGAATTTTGAGCAATATTATCGATAGTAATATATAGTGCAAAGAAAAAAATTTACACACTATCTGACTAGCTAAATATCCCACTAGGATCCCATGTACAAAATGTCAAAAACCATTTATTGGTAACACTGTTAATGATATGTACCTAGTGTCTATAATCCATATCTAACATTAGTAATATAACTAGGAATCTAATATTTCATTAAAATGGTATTTTATATGAAAATTGATTTCAAAATGGACTATCTAATAAATATCATCAAAATAACTATCCAATTACCCAAAATTTTGTAGATTTATGGCTAAAATTACCTCCTAATAGATCAAAAAAAATATTCTATTTTTTTAATGGAGACCCCACCTCATAAAATTCATCTATTACTATTGTAAAAATTGCATTCTTAGTGCATACCATGCAAGTGAAAGACATTTCTAAGAGCAAAGATTGTTGCACCAATAGAAAAATAGTAATATATAAGTTTTTGTTGAGTGAAGTTAAGGTCACCAAATTTGTCATCTACAAACCATTTGTGGAGGCAAAAAGGTCAATGCTTATCAAATATATAGTACAAATAGTAACTTTTAATACCAGTGGTGCTTATTCTATTCTCATTTATAAATACTTAGAACTATATAGTCATTTAATTTTGTGCATTTTTTAAAAATTATTAGAATTCCTTTTGATGTATTGTTGGTAGATATTGTAATCCTTTTTGGTCAAAGTGAAAAATAATTTATTGCTTATATAAGGGATCCTAAAATTAGAAGGTCCAATGTTCAAGGTTGTCTAAGTATTAAATCTAAGTGGTTTGAATGGTTGTAAATATGGAATGTGTCATAAAAATGAGCTAAGTTAAAAATTTGTAAGAAGTATTTCTAATCAAAATATCATCAACACTACATTGGTTAATGTATCTTCTATATTCTATCCATTACAAATTAACCAACTAGGAGACATACAATGCATATTGAACCTGCAAGGAATGGAAAAACCCTAAAATATTAATGCCTAAATATATTTTAAAATATTAGAATTTAAACCTAATTATTTTTACTTGTCTCTCCTTCAATGCCTTTTATAACTATATTTTTGGTCATTCGTTATACTATTTTCTTATCTTTTGGTGAGCTAATCTCCATCTAAACAAATAAAGATGTTTCTTCCAATATGTTTTCCCCTCAAAATATCACCTGTGATGTTTTGTATAAATTCAAAATTACTGGAACACCTTGTAATTTATTTTCTACAGAAGGGAGGAAGTTTTCATCCCTTAATTGGGAAATAAATTTACATAGTTGTTGGTTTCATTAAAATGTTAGCAAAATGTAGTGAAATCAACATCATTGTAACCTAGGATAATTGTTTCAATAGGTATATAGTATTTAGTATTTTCTATATCTAAAAATTCTATGTGATCTATAAGTGGTATGGATGGATAACAAGAAGAAATATAATTCATATTCAAATATTAAAGTTAGGAAAAACTGGGGGTAGTTTATTTAGATGCCCTAAAGGCACATCATATCCATTTTATCTTAACATTTTGAAACTAATCAAATTGTTAACTATGTCTGATATTGATGAACTCACCTCAATATTTTGTTTTATATCCAACACCTGGATAGACATAAAATTGATTTCATAAACTATGGAAACCAAGCATAGAAAGCATAGTATCAAATTGTAAGTATTAGATTTAAGTGTCAATTACCTATAGATATAATATAAAGCCTAATTTATATTTTATTTGAAAGGTCTTGTTATACCTAAACTCCATTGTATCTACTATTTAGAGGCTAATGAATAAATATATGTGATAAACACTACAAACTACACCTACAAAAAACAAGGCATGTTAACGTATGAAGCATCTATTATTGTGTTCAAATTTTGAAAAAATTATAGCACAACCAAGGTTAATTACCTAACCAATTGAACATCCAAGACACTCAATTGAATTATAAACATTTAGCATATATCATGGGAACCTGAGCATCTATCAAAATTATTACCTTGATTTGAATACTAATAAAGACATCTCTGAAAAGGCATCTAGTAGTGGTATTTTTTAGGAAAAAATGAGCTGCCCATATTAATTCCATAGTAACCCAACCAATCATAAAAAGAATGTTTAATATA
>JARHVA010001418.1:3182500-3205000 GCA_037957365.1 Torreya grandis | reverse complement strand
TAAACAATGGATAAATCTATCTTTATTTTTGAATATTTGAAAATAAATTGGTAGACATTTTCACTAAGCCATTAGAAAAGCACAACTTTGAACATTTATGACAAAATTTGGGCATTATTGATATTAAATAAGTTAGTGGTATAAATTAAATGGGACTATTATTAGTAGGCATTAATTTATTCCACCAAATATGTGCCCAAGTAAAGTTGGACATTTAAAACTGAAGTTTCTAGGTTACTCTCCCACCGCAATTTGAGATAGTTCTCCCACCATCTTCCAAGCCATTTTCAATGCTATGCACCTTGAATGTTTAGGTTTATGGAATATTCAAAGGCTTGTATTAATAGAGGAAATTTTAATCTATTTTACATAAATTAAAATTGTTTATTGTTGCATGCTGTAGCATATCTAGTTTTTTCTCTTCTTTCACAAATGGGGCCTCCAAATTCTCAGAGCAAGACATTACAGGTGGCCAAATGCTTACATTTTCAAAAAATCAATGGCAAAGATGATGGTGGATCATCTTAAAGGGGATATTCTAATAGCTATAATTTACCCCAACATAATCGAAGGATAAAGACAAATTATAATTTTATATGTATAAAGTCTTAATGCATTATATATTGGGGCACATTGCTTAGTTTTACTTTTGTAGTCCATCTACTTATTTTTACCATGCATGAAAATGAATAAATTTTATCGTAATTTAAACAAAATAAAACTATTATTTCTTTGTTCAAAGGATTATTGATCCACTTTTATTAGGTATGTGAAGATATAATTAACAAAGTTTTGAGTAGCTAATAACTTAATAGTGGATGTGGTACCTGTACACTTCAAAGTGTTTTATCTAGGATTAAAAAGTTAATAAGAAAAGAATTGTGAATAATTTATTCAGTTGTATAAATATTATAGTAGTTATGGTAGAAAACATAATGATATCCTTCTTTAAAAATCATGCTTCAAATTTGGGCTTGGATATATATCATCTATCTAGTTCCAACTAAAATCCATTACTCTACTTAACTATTTCGTTTCTACTTAAGTCCGACAGATCCTATTGAGTGTGATATATTTTACTTGTCCTTTGTCTATTTTAGGATCATGATATTTTCCACATCAAAGGATTGTTGATCAAATTCATGAATTAGAACTGGCCATCTCTACTTAAAATTATTTCATTTATTATGGAATTACCCCTATTGTAAGGGTAAATATTTTCAATGTATTTTGATTATTAATTAAGAAATTCTATTTACATTTTTGAGACTCAAAAATATATTTATCTCTAAGTCTAAATTTTGGCACTATTTGATGTAAGGAACTCACAAAAATGGAAATGTATTATCCTTTTACACCATTCTTGTGTATGTATCATATTGTGTAGAAAGATTACACATAGTCTTCTAGATACATCCGTTGAAAGAATTTTTTCTCAGACGTTTGAGATCCAGCTACTAGATCCATATTCATCTAGAATGAGGGTTCACACTGACCACAATTCAAATTCAAAATTTTAAATTGAAAATCTAATTAAAATATTTAAAAAGAATATATTGTTTTACATTATACGCGGTTTCTTTATAGATGGTAGGAATAATTTTATTTGTGGCTCCTCTATTGTTGTCATACATTTTTCTATATACGATTCAATACAAGAAGGCACATATTAAGAATGCTATTAGATAAAAATAACAATTTAGGTTCTGTACATTTTTCGTGTAGGAATACTTATATTCTTGTGTAGGGTATAACAAAGTTGAATTTGGATGGATAGAATGCAATATGATGACCTATGGAAATCTCAAACTGTTAGTATTGGAATACAAGTAATATTTTCAGATCAAAATTCGTTTATTAATTTTTATTTTTTTGTGTGTACAAATCCTGATGAGATATCCTGGGGTAAGATGGGTTGACTATGTGGTCAAATCTACTAGAATCTTTACAGAGAAATAAAATGCCTTTGCACACCTCAACGTTTATCGATGTTTTGTTTTATGATGCTTGACACGAGGATAATTTGAATTTTAAATAGTTGAGGAAAATCTTATCATGGCTTGGATGTGTGGAAGGTAGGGGTCAAAAGGGTAGTAATCATTGCTCCAATAAAAGATGCTCCTATGTTTGTTGTCTGTGTGAATGAGCATGAATAAAAGCTTGATTTTAATACTATTTCCAATGCAATTAGAACCATGAATTAATTTGCTCCTTTAGTAAGTTTGGTTATAAGTCACTTTTAACTTTGTTTGTACAGTGCTTTTCCTTTTTACAAGTCCAAGAAGATTAGAAATTTACCACCCAAAAATATGAAATATAGGCAAAGTCTACAATGTTTAATGGGTATCATGGAAATTAAAAGTTTCGGTAATTTTTAACTGATTCGTGTTTATTTATTACATTATAGGTAATAGATGATAAGTTTGGTATTGTGCAAAGCATCATGACCACTATCCATTCTATTGAAAATAAACATAAAAACCAATGTAATAACTGTTTGTTTCTACCATAACAATTTCTCTACTTCTGAGGATGTGAAGAGTGGTGTGTTGAGAGAAGGCTCATTGACCATTGTGAAGCTTAAGATTGTGGCGAGGTGGTTGTCAAAATAGCATAGCCATGATTATCATAATCACAAGAAAGCATATGTAATATTGCTTTCCAAACAAATGAGAGTTGTATTCTAGGGTCTCGTCTCAAATAATTTCGGTGAAGCGGTGATCAATTAGTTGTCCCATACATATTCAAAGTTGCTTGCAAACAAAATAGACGAAATCGTGGAACTTTTGGATAATTCAAAACATATGATGGCTTTGACACCAAAACAATGTTGGATTTGAGTTTGGATAAAAAATATCAACATTGTTAAGTATTTGTTGGGATGCTTCTGATGGATGACACACAGGGTCCGAAATGAGTTGTGTTCGCTTTGTCCTTATTTCAGGTTTTCTAACTATTATCTACATGTTGTGACATTTAAATTACACAACAAATGTTTTTATATGGTCCTTATAAGCAGTATAATATTTTGTCTACTATCAAATTACTCCATGAAAAATATTAACTTACAATAATAATAAATGTTTTAATGACTGTTTACTCTGTAGATTTCCCAAATTGCTCATGAAAATCTCTATGAATGATTGTTAATGATTCAGAGCTTCTATTCTAGTTAATGATGTCTCAGGTCTGATCTACTAGACCTTAGGTTATATTTTCTAATTATGAAGGCCTTTGTGATTTGTGAATAAAATTTGATAATTTTGGTTTTAAATTCGATCTAAATTGAAAATATTTAAAAATTAGATCAAGGAAATGGACAATCAAAACTGGAAAGTAGTACGAACATAGTAGAGCGAAATAAATAACATAGAATATATACATGATATTCTCCTTAATTGAGGAACCTGACAACCATATTTGTGTATCTTAAATTTGTCACGGTTGTTTTTTGTTGAAGAACATAGATGAGATTCATCTGCAGATCTGGGCAATGCCTTTCCTATGACATCGAAACAACTAACAACAATGACACCACATACTGTAAGGCTCACCTATAGATATATTTATGGGAATGTCTTTCACTGTATTTTTACATTGATTACATAGCATGACGCAATTTTGATTTTATTTGTCTACTGCACCGCGTGACAACAGGTCACCATACCCACTTAAATATTGACTTGACTATAACTATTGAATGAATAAATATCTGATCTTATTGCTTCTTGTCTTGTGATTCTGCACATAATCTTATTATGAAGTGAGACGTAAAGATCTGAACCAACTGCAGGCTCTTTCTCCTCTGTCAGTCTGTAACATCAACATTTCTTCCCAGCAAAAAATGTTTTTGTGAACGGGTTTGATAATCGAAGGTGTGGTTGCTGCGATTATTTTTGATTTAATGGCACAAGAGGAATGGATCAAATTTTTAATATTATGTTATTTGTGGTATTGTTTTCTAGGTTACAATGGCGGAGACTGGAATTGTATATTACCCGATGTGGAAGCTTCGACTTGCCATCACTAGTCATAAACCCTTTGTCCTCCATGCTGGCTTTTGATTTCCAGGCTATCGTGCTTTGAGCTTTAATCTGAAAGAGATATTAACCATATAGTAATATAAAAATCATACTTACTGACTTTTGATTATCATATTCATTTATTATTAGAAATTTCAAGGCTTTTGTTTTTTTTTGGAATGGTGTTGAGGGCCCTCGTATACGTATGACGGGCTAGTGGAATCTCACGTGAAATATTTTAAACTCTTTACGATTAACCTCATGTCCAAAGATGCAGGGAGAAATAGGAGTTTGTCCAAATATAAGTAATTTAGGAGACATGATAGAATGGTAAGACACCCTACCCAGTTGCTCCATGTCCGAAGATGCAAATTAAAAATGGCGTTTATCCGTACAATAGAACACGAGTATTTAAATTTAGATTAAGATTCTTTTTCACTTTTATCATTATTATCAAAAGCATACATACATACCTTCCGAACATGTGTCTTTCATAAGCCAATGGTCGTCAACAAATTAAATCAACTGGCATTTTAATACCCCCACCCATTTTAGGCTGCCAACAATCATAGGAAATTAGATTTGAAGTTTTATGAAAATTATTACAAAGATGTCTTCTACTTTCCACAAAGCATATCTTTTAAAATATTCAGATTAGACTAGAGAATATTATCCACGCTACAAACCAAATCATTTTCCATAATTCTCCTCACATAGAAATCCAACAAGGCACATGCAAAATCCCAAGTCATGTCCTAGCAAGAGAAAGAGAGTCTCAATATGGAATATAAAGTCCCTTCCCAAACCACATCACTACTAAGCGTCCTATTCAACCAATTATTCTTCTTGTTCTATGTCATTTCAAATAACATGATCAACGGCCAATGTCATGCTCCTGATAATCCTTTTCTTCATATCAGTCTTATCAACCTCTGACAATCCTATAAAAATAGTCTTAATCCACCAAATAAATAGACTAAATTCCTCCTATTTGTCTTTGAACTATGCAATCTCTTACCCATGATTATTTAAAGGACCCTTGACCTTTGATTTGGTTAAAATAGATGTACCCTCAAAACATTATCAGCCTAAAAATTGATACCCTTGTTGGAAGCACAATGACTAAGAGGGGGGAGGGGGAGGAGGGGATCCATATTCAAAACATTCATTCAATTCCACTTGATCTTCATGATCCATTTATACAAACATATAGATCAATAAAAGAACAAGCAACCATACATATGAACATGAAATACAAGAACACATCACATATTTAGGAAACCATCAAGGGGAAGAAAACTAAAAAATTATTGGAAATATACTATAAAACCAATGTTAGTGAATCACTAACTCCACATGGAGCACCAAGCCCAACTAGTCAAGCACCCACTTGACTAGGATTTAGTAAGCACGGACTTGCAAGGAGGCACCAACCCCCTAGATAACTCAACACCAACTCAGCCACCTGATTACTTTGATCACCTTCATTAACATTATCTTTCTTAATCAACATCTGATGACCACCTCTTCAACTCTTTACACTCTCATCACTCTCAACTTGCCTTCTAGGCTCTTCTCTTAACTAGGTCTCTTCAAGATTGATTACATCATATGACCTTGATATTCATACTTAAACCTCCTTTTAGATATTCATGATAGTCCCTCTAATCTCTTATAATGGTCTATAAGACCTCCTTCCACTCAAATATATTCTATCTCATTTGATCCTCAATTGAATAACTTGACCAACCAATTAGGCCTAAAAAGCCTTGTTCTTATACAATCCTCTTACTCATTTATCAGTTGGTCAAACACAAACACTTGCCCACTTATATTGGACATAAAATAGAACATAGGACACTTTAAAAGTAATAATCAATCATTAAATTAGGTCATTCATAGCTCAAATAGACAAAATCCTTCTTTAGGTCTCATGGAGACATAATTCCATTAGGCGTACTCTAGGACACGTTACCTTATGACCCCTTGGAACACTCTAGACCTCTATACAAAACATAAATTTTCCATAAAAAAATCAAATAGGCCTTATTCAACATCCTCAGAGTGCTATAACACCTTTTAGTTCTAACCACCACTTGAAACACTCCATTAGCACTACTCATATTAGGCCTTTGAACACACACAAATGTCTATCTTGAATAACTAAGGATAAAACATCATTTAGCCACACAACCATGAAAATAATTCACTTATACTAAACCTACATGACCTTAATTTCATCACCATATGCTTGAAATACTTCAAATAAAGTGAAAAAGACTTAAACTCATCTCTTGAGTATGCTCCCTCTAAACTGCCAAAACTATCAAAACTAGTCATGAAACTACTTGACATCCAAAACTTGAAAGGATAGCTTCAATTACTCTCAATACATTCAAATGTTTTTATAACATATTCAAAATAACCTCAATAACACAAACCATAATATCTAATAGCAAACAATGGTCTTGCAGACCAATCTTATGACCTTATCTAACACAATCTTGCTTAAAATAGACAAGCCATTTTGGCTTCAACTTTTCAACATCTTACACTACCATCTTCAAATATAAACATCATATGGTCTAGCGGTAACTATTGGTTTTATAGACTAATTTTTTGACCTCACTACATGCAAACCTCACTAAACTAGAAAAACCATTTTGGATTCATAATTTTCACCACTTAAACCATCTTTCAAATTCCTCTAATACATGAACATGACTTATAATTCATTAAAAACAACTCCATGCACTTGAATCCATAAATCTACCCTAAAAGTACACTTATAACTAACTTCTCATTATTGCTTGGGTTTTGCACAATTTGCTCTATTAGACCTATACGTGATTGGCCTACTTTGATGACCAAAATGAGACACATAAGGACTAGAACCTTTCTAGAAAACTACATGGACCTGAAACATGATTCTCTACCTTCTCCATCCAATCATTTTCAAACTTTTTCCAATACAAATTTTGATAGCTATAACAAATTTTTAAGAAACAAGCCTATATCTTCACATTTTCTCTCTCATCTTTCTAAATACCACCACCTAAAGGTACCTAGGAGAGTCCAAGACAATATACGAATACTTACCTAGGCATATCAATCTATTCTTAGTAGTTTTTATCAACATTAGGTCCTCATTAGGGTTCTAAGAGGGTTTAAACCTATCTGTAGTGTTAACAATTATTCATTAAGCATAGCCCCTCAATTAAAAAACTAATGCCTATAATTTTTATATATGACCCTTTCACATATACCATGAACTACTTATGTTAACATGGAAAGTTTTGATGAGATAATGAGTACAATAAAATCTTTCTCAAGTTGAGAGCCCTTCATTATGAGTACTCGAGAGAATTTCAAATAACTTTTCATGCCTTGTCCTTCAAACTAGAGCCTCAAAATAAATGAACAAAATTAAAACAACATACTTCACCTTTGAAAATGCTTACATGATCTCAAAATCTTTGAAATTTGATCATGACCCCTCATTAGGCCAAACTCTTTCTTTTTTTCTCTTTAGATGTTGACTTGCAAACCACATTAGGCCTTAAAACTAACCTTCATGCTTCTTTTCATGCACTCTCCACCTCAATCACATAATTAATCAACCTCATACAACGACTCATGCTTGTGTACACTCATATAACCAATCCACCATGCTCATACCTTCTCATAATTTATCTTCATGCCATAACTAAAATAACTTGACTCACCTTTGTCAATGATTACTTACTCACACTTGCCTTGGAAACTAATCCTAATAATCCATTAGGCTATACTCTCTCAAAACTATAGTCTTCATACCTTACTATGCCTTGAACTAACCTTCCTACCTCTTTCCATGCTCTAAACACCTCACTTTCTTACTCAACATCTCACTCTCATGCCATACAACCTCTCTCATGCTTAAATACTACCATACATCCTTTACATGCCTTGACAATAGATGATACCTCATTATTCTAGGTAGGGTCAAACTACAGACCAAGAAAGAATTCCTTACCCTTAAAGACCCACCTTATAACATTTTTGAATCATTCTACACCTTATTAATAAGCCCATACAATGCAAAACAACTTCTCACTTGATTGAGCTCACTCACTTCATCATGCTATCTGCATATACCTTCTCACAAGGTCTAGGTTAGGTTTCACAAGAAACCTTAACTATGTTAAAATATAATAACCTCAATGATATCACTCAAGCAGACATAAGAAGATTCATAACACACTCATATCACTGCTCTCATATAACAACACTCTTCTAAGATTCTTGACATAACTCACTACCAAATGATCTTGCCACTACCAACTGACCTTGCTCTCAATAACACTCTTGTATACCTACTTGTCTTCATACTTTCATAATAACCTCCAATGACAACAATTATAACTTCATGTTGACTTGAAACTTGATATCAACCTTGATATCAACCAACATAGAAGACAAATCTCAACAAACTCACCTTATCACATCAAGCTCATAAGCTCATACCTCAAACACCACTCATCTTTTATCTTCACTAGAAGCACCTTGAAATCAATGACATAAACCTTTACATCAATAAAATCAACTTTGACATCCATTCTAAAACTTCTAAACAACTCCCAATTGATGGATTCAATATGTGTAAATGGAAAAATTAAACATTGGTAGGAAAGTGTAAAAGTTACCTCTACATGTGATAACTTCCACATGGAAATGTGGTGCTTCCTCATGAATACATTGATATTGTGAAGATAAAAACATGTGGTGGTCTCATTTCAATTTTAAGTGATTGTAATTAAGGAACTAGACAAATACAAATATTTAATTGTATAATATTTTTATAATATATATTTATGTATGTATGTATTTATGTATGTATGTATGTATGTATGTATGTATGTATGTATGTAATTTGTTATTATAGTATGATATATAGATTATCATTGTTAAATTCTATGCATGTAAATAATTTTATTATTATGGATATCCATTTAATGTTGTCATTCAAATCATGGAATAATTTTATAGTTCATATTTAAAAATAGAAACATCAAATATCAAATATATAGTTTCTATATTTCTTCAAAATTTGATGGTCTACCTAAAGATTCCACTCTTATTGTAGTCTTAACAAAACATTGATTCTTGAATTATAAATTTTTTTTGTATATTTTTGTTATAATTATACCAACCTCAAAAGAATTTGTTTTTTTATTACTGGTTATGGGTACTTTTGGATTAGGTTCCATCTAAATGTGTTAGGTGATGACTTGAAACTTTGTTGGTTATGGTAATTTTATATAATTTGAACTATCACTCTTAATTATTGAATTAGAATACTAATATATTAACATTATCCCAGTTTAAATAAAGAACACTTTGACTTTATCTTAGTGTCATAGAACTAATGAATGAATGTTGAGTTAAATTTAAACTTGAACCCTTCTAAATGAGAACCTTATATTGGTGCCTTATATCAACTCATCCATTTACACCACTGATGGACTTTTTAGAATATTATTGAAATGAGTTAGAAGTGTGAGGGTTTAAATTTGACACTCCATCCTACTTGGGCAGGTAAAATTTCCATGATAGTTTTTTGTAAAGGATGATAAAATTCTAAAATGTGGGTGCATGCGTGCACACATATGGGTGTTTTAAAAACATAATTTAGGATGCTAATTAGATTCTAAAAGGACTTGTTATAAAAAAATATGAAATGATAAATCCATGGTTATAATTTCTTTATTTAAGGTCTTTCCATAAATGTTTTACTATCCTTGTGTTCTATGGAAGCCTTAAAATGTCTCACACACAAGGTTGTATTAATTATCCCTTTTTTGGGTTATAAGAAAAATTGTTTTCCATTTAATTCTTGCACCTATGTAAGCTTTATTATCATGTTTAAAATTTAGGTTGAATTCTATGAGTTAGTATGAACTAGCTTTACTATAGTAAATAATCATGTCAATCTAAAAATCTAATCACAATAAATATTTATTATCCTAACTTATTGTTTATATTATTTATCCTTTTTTAAAAAAATTAATCAATACATTGTTCATTACCACTATTAAGATTTATCATGCCATTTATTAGTTCCAAAGAGAAATTTTTTTCTGACTACCTGAATAAGTGAATGAAAAAATCTATATATATTTATCTTATAATTAATAAATAATTATTAGGTTGATTAAATAGTTCATAGTTGAATATTAATATAAAAGTGTTAGTAGTATTCAAATAACCAGATAGTTAAAAAAAATAAAATTCTGAACAATAAATTTAAAAATTACTATGAATATTATATAGAGACGTTGAATATATATATATATATATATATATATATATATATATATATATATATATATATATATATATATATGTATATATGTATGTATGTATATATGTATGTATGTATGTATGTATGTATGTATGTATGTATGTATGTATGTATGTATGTATGTATGTATATGTACATGCATACATACATACATACATACATACATACATACATACATATATATATATATATATATATATATATATATATATATATATATATATATATATATATATATATATATATATATATGTATATGTATATGTATATGTATACACACACACACACACACACACATATACATACATACATACATATTTATACATACACACACACACACACACACACACACACACACACACACACACACACACACACACACATATATATATATATATACATATATACACACACACATACATACACACACACACACACACACACACACACACACACACACACACACACACACACACACACACACACACACACACACACACACACACACACACACACACACACACACACACACACACACACACACACACATATTATACATACATATATATATGTATATATATACATACACACACTTTGTTCATTACCACTATTAAGATTTATCATGCCATTTTTTAGTTTTAAAGAGAAAAAAATTTGCTGACTACCTGAATAAGTGAATGAAAAAATGTATATATATTTATCTTATAATTAAATAATAATTATTAGGTTGATTAAATAGTTCGTAGTTGAATATTAATATAAAAGTGTTAGTAGTATTTAAATAACCAGATGGTAAAAAAAATTCTGAACAATAAATTTATAAATTACTATGAATATTATATAGAGACATTGAATATGTGTGTGTGTGTGGGTGGGGGGGGCAGGGGGGAGATATATCATATAATTTAATATAATAGAAAATTTCATAAAAATGGAAGCAAAAAAATAATTTAATGAGTGATATAAAAATATTTAATAATATGCGTAATTAAAAATATATAAATATTGATTGAAATAATCAAATGAGAAACTAAACACATCAATCCAAAATCCAATCACAATAACTATCTAGTATCCCTCTTAATATTTACCCTACCATTCATTAATATAAAAGAAAGTTGGCTACCATAACAACTGAATGGAAAAAATGAGTATGTATACTCAACTTATAATTAATTAAAAATTATTAGGTTCATTAAATAGTTGGTAGTCACATAACAAGATAATGAGCTATTGCAATAATATAATAGGTTAATTAGTTTAAGTTTTTTAATGGCAGTGAACATAATCACTACATTATTTTTTATTGTGATTTCTTAGTGGGGTATTGTAGGCCTTATTAGTGAATCAGATTTCCAAAGGAGAGGATCCCTCTAATATAGATATCTTGTTTGTAATATTTTGAATAAATTCACATCATATATTTTGAACGAACTGTTGAGCCTCAACTACTATTACGAATGTGTATAGATGGTGATTGGCTATTTCCTTGAAGATGTTGGAGCAATACTTTAATTTTGTACACTGCACATTAAGCTATTGCCATTAATACCAAATAATGGAATATGAAATTATCTCTAATTATCTTTGTTAAGGTTGTGCTTTGAAGGGTGATTTGTGTCTAAAGTACTATACTGACCATAAGAAAAACATGCTCTTCAAATATAAATAAAGTAACAAAGAACTGCATGATTTCCATTGATTGATTAAGGAACACAAATGAATAAATGTTATGAATCCATCCCAACATTATAGAGCATAATACCTAATATTGCTAACAATAAACCCAAAAATGAAAATAAATGATATGCGTTTTAAATAGGAAAGAAGTTAATAGGAAAATATGTGGTAATTAATTACCTCTATATACAACAAAAAATAAGTCTCAAGTGAAAACTTAAAGGGGAAAAAATAATTTGAGTTCCATTGTGGTGAAGCTAATATTAAGATGGACACTTTCCCCCACCCGTCCTCCATTATACCCTCTTTGTAATACTCTAAATTCTATTATTTACATATTTATCAATGACTTGTACATTTGCAACACAAACATGCAATCTAACTCCACATTTCCACATGAATGATGATGGTGTGTAAGACCATTGCATATAAACATTAGTAAAAGAATAATTAACATTTGTAAAAGAGACAAGATATTCATATGGCCAACCCCTAAACAAAAATAAAAAACTTTCATCATTTTTAAAGTAACACCAAACATTGTCCATAAGCAAACACATTGAAAAATTATAAGAACTTGATACACCAAGTTTATTTACAAGTTTGTTTATAGCTTGCCTTTGATTTTAACTGAAGACCAATTACCACTAAATTTTACTAAATATCAATGATGTAAATGATTTTTTTAAAGTAGAGTAGTTTATCGAAATGGAGCATTAGATTTAGAACCCTTTAACATTAGATGATAAATCAAAGACAAAGAGGATGGGACATAATGATGAATTTAAGAGGACACATGTAACTCATGTAGAGAAACCATCTATGTAGTAATACAAGACCCTACTTATATATATTTAAAAATCGGTATATGTATAGTGTATAATTATATTTATATACTATAATGTAATATAAATCTAATATATAATATATTATAACATAATATTATTATACTTTAATATAGTAACATATATTAATATTATATAATAATTGAATCTATACAATTATTTCAGTTGTTTCATATTATAACTCATTTGACTCAATATGCTATATAATGATAATTTCCTAAAACATGCTTGAGTTACATTAGAAGGAATTTAATATTTAATTTCCATAGAGTAGGGTTTTGTTGAGGGAATACAAAATGGTATGATCATTGACGACATCCTAGCTTGTGTGTATGAAGGTTTAAGCAACAATACTTTTATATTTTTGGTGGAGGTGACAACAGAAAATGATGTTGTATGTTTATTCATACAACATGCCAATGCATTGTGTAGGGAGGAGACGTTATGTTTCATGGTGAGTTTGAGCAATGGTAAAGTATTGGGAACTTAGGGCAAATCCATACATAATATGAAAGTGGTGAGATATTCTGAGGTGAGATGAATAGTGATGTTGAGTGGTAATGACATGTTATTTCAGGTGGTATCATACACTAGAGGGCCATATATTGCTTTCCCCCTTGACCCGTAATCCACATTGTGGCCATAAAATTTCCTTCTTCACATTTAACATCTAAAATCCATTTTTTTCTTAAAAAAAAAAAGCATGAGTGTCTTCTTTGGCATATTTAAATCAACTTGGTTGTTTATACTAGATGAGTGGTATTAAATGTTTACATAATAACTGATATTTTTAAAATATGGCAGCAAAAACTAGAGGTACATATCTGACAAGTCATTAAACTCTACACATGCATCTACTGGGTCATATTTGAATCTATTACCTAAAATACTCTAACATTAGAGAAATTGTTTACATTGTCTATAACCCAAATTCACACCTACTTCCTTAACCATGTATGTGGTTATTGCTTTCAAGAAATACTCTTATCCCTCATCTTCAATCCAACCCATCTTCCAATTCCTCCTATTACATGGGATAATCTCCTCCCAATCCTATCAAAATGACATGTGGTCTAACCATACATAAAGTACAAGGAATAACTCTCATTAAAACAAACCCTGATATTGGCAACATTGATCATCAAGGGTTGACCTTCACTACTATATCGAGAGTATAATTATTGTTCAACCTATATATCAACCCTTCATTTTTATTTGATAGTTATGCAAGAATAAAATATAATACATATGTAAATCTTATAATATTAGGGAAACAAGACTCAAAATAATACTTCACAACATGTTATTCAATTTTTTTTCGCTCATTACTACTCCTCAACCCCTTCACATTCATAAGCACTTAATTAAAAAAATCAAAATATAAAAACAAATCCCTTCCGCTGTTCCTTACACCATTCCGGCAACTACTAGTTAATTATATAATTTGCAAAAGCTAGACATATTACAATGTGAAAAACTAAAAGAATTATCAGAATCGTTATCGAAGTACCAATATTTGTAAACGTTAGATTCGGGTAATTGTAGGGATTTGAAGATATTTCCAATACGATAAAGGAAAATTGAAAGCTCTGATTGTGTTTAATTTGGTGTGGTGTGAAAGCATACAACGACTGCCAATAACTTTTTGTATTAAATATTTCTAGTTTTAAATGATGTATCGGTCTCATTCAACTCTTCACGAGATTGGGAAACTTTACTATTTCTTTTAGGTCTATCGACCAGCTTTGGCCAGATCGCGTCCTTTCCAAACTGTATATCTTTCGGTGGGTGTTAATGTTTAGGAGAACTATCAGAATAGATTTGCAATCCCACAAAAATTGGAAGTCTTTCATTAATAAGACAAAGTTTATAGATTCTTCCGAGTCGTTATTGCAAGTTCACTTGCCTGCAAATGTTAGACTTAAGAAGATGCGTAATGTTATTGTGGGATGGATTTCCTTCGCTAGTTGTATTAAGAAATCTAAACATCTCTAGATACATAAAGCTGTTATGGATGCCTTACAGAGTCACAGTTTAGGCAATCTTGGTTGTCTGAAAGAATTAGATTTATCAGGATGTGAAAAACTATATGAACTGTGCAGTGACTTCTATTTTCTAGGAGCATTGAGAAATTTGAAGTTACTCAAATGCAAGGAGATCCACTCTGGAGCCAAGTAGCTTCTGGTTCCTCTAGTAGTTGTTACTACCCGGCTGAAATCTCTCCTCACCAGCTTTTCCCATCCAAAATCACCTTATTTTGGACGGAATTTGCAGTTCAGGAGAATATTTTCTGGCTTGATGTCGCAGTGAATGATTTGGTCTATGCATTCTTCCTGGAGATTAACTAATACTTTTGAAATCCCCACGACGATCTCAAATCTGGTTTTCCAGTCTAGCACTATCTCTATTACTCGAGTCTTACGGGATAAGAACGAATTGAGATAGCTGTTTGGCATGTACTCTTAAACCAGTAACCATCGTGATCCCTCGTGCAAAATCCTATTAGCCTGACCAAATACACATGGTGAATGTTTCCAATGGTGCTTATTTGAAAGTGGAACTGATTCTCTCCTTGGGCCGAGCTATCTAAACATTTGTCTGCAACAAGTATACTGCCTGAAAGACTTTCTTTGAACACAAAGCCGAATGCTTCTCTCCCCAGCTTATGATTGAAATTCTCTGTAGCAATTTTCAGCTCTTTGTAAGTGAATGTTCTGAGCGAAGTTGTCACGTCATTCTGTCTTTTTTTTATAATGCAATTTTCTACGCGTAAACAGGAATGCCAAACCAGCGAAAGCAGCAGCGGCCAGAGCAAGCGAATTCGAAAGCGCGCATACCCTGCTTATTCTTGTTTCCTTGGATGTGTACCGTAGCATCTCAGAATCAGCCAACTGGATGTTCAATTGCTAGCTGTCTGACGAATGAAACATGTTTAACAGATCTCCAGACAACAATTTCCGGATGGCCTGATAGAGATAGAGTTAAAAAAACAATGAACAATCGAATGTTTAAGCATTCACGAACATAAAATCTTCTTGTATTTCTTGAAGACAAACACATTACATTTGTCTCTCATATAGAGGTCTTAGGATGAACTTTCTAGATCCAATTAGTTATTTTTAACAATTCATACAACTAAATAGATAAATTTAAAATATACAACCACCTACTTAACAAAAATTTAATATTTTACTCCTAGAAACTATTAGACAAACATATTCTATTTTTGGTAGTGGGAGAAATTATATTTTCTAACAATTTTTAAAAAATTCTACTACTAATTATATTAGCATTTATAATGTCCAATCTATTTTAGATGTTCAAAGTTGTGTTTTGTTAATGCCTTTGTGAACATCCTTGTCAATTGGTCTTCAGATCTGTAAACCGTAAATAGATTTATCTATTATTTACTATCTCTCTAATAAAATAGTACTTTGTATCAATGTGTTTTTTATTTTTGTGAAATATATTTCTTCGATAATACAATTGTTGATTTGTTATCACAAAATATTATTGTTGGCTCTTCATAATCATGGAATAAATTTAACAATACTAGCTGCATCCAAACTATGTGACATATTGTTGATGTCAATGCTACATACTATGTTTCAGTTAATGAAATTATCATAATAGTCTATTTTTAATACCCATGAGATCACCTAATTAAAGATGAGACATTTCTAAAAGTACTCTTTATTTCATCTATATGTTGCCTACAAAATAAATGTTCTTATAACCAATCAAATTTATGTCATTAGTTGCAGTATATATAATCTCATATCTTATTTTTCATGCTACACGTTTCAAAATTATCTTCTCAACTTGCAAGTGTCAATCTTTTGGTGAGTCCATAAATTCTAAAATTAAACTAACTCAATACATAATATATGGCCTTGTAGTTGTGAGATAAATTAGACATTCAATAAGTCCTTTGAATATTGGTCGATAAAATTAAGTCCCTTGTTTTTTTGTTGATTTTAGTCCCTATAGCAACTAAATTTGATGTGTGATTACAATTTATCATCTTAAATCTCCTTAATACATCCTTATTGTACTTGGTTTAGCAAATGAAGATGTCTTTGTCTGATTGCACAACTTCAATACTTAAAAAACATATCATCAATCTCAAATATGTTATTTCAAACTCTATTTTCATAGTTGTTTTGAATTATATGTCTACAGACAAATTTTTAGTATAGATTAAGTTATCAATATATAAGCACAATTAAAAATGGACCTTGATTATTGAATTTTGTATACAATGTGGATTCATTGCTACTCATGTTGAATTTGCTGTTAATTAGGTATGAATCAATTAGACTATACAATGTTCTTGGTATTTTTTTGATACCATAAAGTGATTTATTCAATCTACATACTTTATCTTCGTGTCCATACACTTCATAACCTAGTGGTTGTTGCACATACACTTCTTCATGTATAAAACTATTCAAAAATATTGATTTTACATTTGTTTGATAAATTTTGTTGTTGTTTTGTATTGCTTTGGTTAAGACCACTCTTAACATGTCAAGTCTAGTAATTAGTACACATCTCTCATTATAATCAATTATATGTTGTTTTGAATAAACATTTTCTACTAACCTTACTTTGTAATTTTTAAATTCACCTTATATATTGAGCTTTGTTTTTTAGACCTGTTTAACTTCTATACAATCTTTACCTTTAGGTAGATCTATTGTCTTTCATATTTCATTCATTTTAATGTGGTCCATCTCTTTATCCATAGCTTTGATCCAATATTCTTTCTTAATTAAGTTTTTGAATTATATACATGATCATGAGAGAATAAATTAAATTTTGAATAGAAATCCAAATTCTCTTCATTTTGATTATAAATCTATTTTAAACTTCTTATTTTATTACCTCTATACCTTGATCTTAGTGAAGTTAGTGTAAGATCATATTCATCCCATATGAATTTAAAATATGATAGCCTACATGGGTTGATGGTTTACCCTGCTCTAGATTCCTTGGTGTTATTAAGTCTATTGAATTGCATCCTTGTATATTTTTTTTAAAGAGTACAAGCTATTACTTATAAACATCGTTGACCATCTTAGATATTTTAATCTTCTATTGATTCTTATTCTTCGTGAAGTATTGATATTGAAATTGTAGTTAACTTATCAATACTATCATCCCATGTATATTCTTCATTGAATTCAATATTTCTATTGATGATTACCTTCTTAGTAATCATATTGTATAACTTGCAACATTTTGACTCTTCATTGTAGCCAATAAAGATATATTTTTCACTTATATCATCTTATTTTCTTCTAATTTCATCTAGTATATGTACATATGTTACATGTCTAAAAATTCTTAAGTAAGATATATTGATTTTCATGTTACTCCATGCTTCATGTGAAATTCTATCTTTGAAACTTTTCATAGGATATTTTTTTAGAATATATATTTCACATGCTACTACTTATACTTAGTATTCATTAAGAAAGTTATCAGCCTTTAACATGCTCCTAGTCATATTTATTATTGTTTCATTTTTCATCTCTACAACACTATTTTATTATGGCATGTGCCTTGTAGTAAACTACTTCTTAATTCTAGTATAATATCCACAAAAATTTAAAAATTTATTAAGTTTTTCACCTCTATATGACTTGAGTACCTTGATGTAGTGGTCACTTTATTTATTGACTATTAATCTATAATAATAAACTTTTCAAAGGTGATATAATTTTACTTGAGAAAATAAATCTATTTTTTCATACTGAAATCATCAATAAAGGTTAGAAAATATAAATTATCTCCTAATGATAGAGTTTGCATTGGTCCACATAAATTAGTATAGACAAGCTATAATGTTTCCCTTACTCTATAAGACACTCATGTTATAAAACTTTTCCTATGTTGTTTCTCCAGAAAATAATTCTCATATAAATTGGCTAACTCCTCAATCATTGTTAATCCTCATACCATTTTCTTCTTCTAAAATAATCTCAAACTACTAAAAATTATATGCCTATACCTTATATGCCAAATCCATATTTGGTCTAAATATACTGCCTTGAAATTCACTTCATCTTCTCCTTGCTCTATCTTTTGAGTTTTGAATTTAATTAAGACTAAAAACAACTTTTTTTTGTCATCTCAACCTTTGCAATAAACCTATCACTAGAAATTCAATTTATAATTGTACACACATCATCTTTAAAATATACTCTATATCCATTCTATTTAAGTTTTTCAATACTCATGAGCCAATCTAGATACAAAATAAACATCTTGGTTGTGTTTTCTTTTATTATATTTAGTAAAACTATTAATTATACCATTCAATTTAATTGATACTTTGTTATCATTTCCTAATTTGACTATTGACTTCATAGAACTATCTAAACATACAAACAAATATTTATTTCCTATAATACGATCACTACACCAACTATCTAAAAATCAAACATCATAAGAGCTTTCTTGAGTAAGATGACATGTTATAAATAAAGATTAAGAATTTTTTAAAGATATATTTAAATAATTTTCATTCTATTTATTGAAGTCTCCTTGTTTCTTTTTGTATTCATGTGCAAAATGTCCAAAGTTCTTATAGTAATAAAATTAAACATTGGATTTTTCATGCCTCTGAAAATGATGTTGGAATTGGTTTCTATTCAATGTCTTCTAGAGATATTAGAATTAAAATTATGATTTGTACCCCCACCTTGATTTGAACTACTCTTTTCATCTCTATAAGTATTATTTTTTTCTAAGTATCTAAAGTTTAAACTTCCTCTATCTATGATAAATAAGACCTAAAATTTAAATGCAATCTATAA
The DNA here is from genome assembly GCA_037957365.1 of Torreya grandis. Taxonomy (NCBI): domain Eukaryota; kingdom Viridiplantae; phylum Streptophyta; class Pinopsida; order Cupressales; family Taxaceae; genus Torreya; species Torreya grandis. The sequence goes on along the minus strand of JARHVA010001418.1, from coordinate 3,185,286 downwards.
ATAAATATTATTGTTTTTCATTCATCCTTGACTCATGGGATAACATAGCTCCCATAAGCTCATCTTCATATAGTTGTGCTAGATATTTATATTTATCTTTTGTAATTAAAAAAACATCAAATTTATTAAGTAAATTCTTGAGAATATTTTGTACAACATTTTGATCTATTATTTATCCTCCAAGTTATATAAGTTAATTAACAACATTTATAATTTGAATCAAAAATTTATCTATGGAGTTTGAATATTTCATTTTCAAATTCTCAAAACTTCTCCTAATATATTATAATTTAGTCTCTTTCACCCTTGTTGTACCTCGATATACATTTTTTAATATTTTACATGACCTTTTAGATCTATTTTCTATAACAACCCTAGGGAAAATTGAATCATCCATTGCTTGTTGAATAAAAAACAGGGATTTTACATAATTTTTCTTATTTTATCTAAGCTAATATTTTTCTACTTGTGTCAATTGTTGATAGGATGCCTATTCTCAGGTTCTTACAAATACATTTTATACTATATCCCAAACATATTTTGAGAAAAATAAAATTTTCATTTTAATTCACAATAAATCATAGTTCTTACATTTGAAAATTGGTATTTGAGACTGAGTGAGGTTGTGTTTTTTTCATAATATTTTATAGTGATTCAAATATGTATCTCTTCCTCTAAATGTTTCAAAATCAATATAATTTGGTGGCTTCACTTTACTTGTCTCTCCCTATGTACTTGATTTATGCATGCACCTTTATTTGGTAACATAGATATCAATTTTATATCAGACCAACTTCTTATTTATTGTGCCTTCCTTTAATACTACTTGAATTTTGATGATGATTTTTTTATGGTTATTGACTATGCTTCCATGGCTTATGTTATATGTTTGTTATAACACCACCTTAAATATAGAAACAATGATTGAATAATCTTGTTATTAAATGGGCCTTGCTTCTTACTATTGACTTCACTTCTACCCTTCTCTCTTATGATCTCCTCAATTATGATAAAAAACACTTGATGATTCATTCATGATTTCTTACACTCATGATGTCTTCTTATCATTATCTTTACCACAATATGCTAGGATATTCTCCCATGCTCAACATTTGTGCTTTGATACCACACTAATAGAGATAGAGGTAAAAACTAATTAATAGTTAAATACTTCAACATTCACACACATAAATCCTTATTGTATTTCTTAATGACAGACACATTAAATATTCCTCTCAAATATGAGGTCTTAAAATGAACTTTATATATATATATATATATATATATATATATATATATATATATATATATATATATATATAAAGTTCATTTTAAGACCTCATATTTGAGAGGAATATTTAATGTGTCTGTCATTAAGAAATACTCTATATATATATATATATATATATATATAAAATTAGCTTTTTTTAGTAGTCCATACAACCAAATAGAAAACTCTAGAACATATTAAAACACACTGATAAATATTTAATAATTTTATCCTTCTAGAAACTACAAGTCAGCCACTATACTATTTTTAGTAGTGGGAGATATTACATTTTCTAAAATTCTAGATTGGAATCAATGAAAGTAAATGTTATGCATGACAAATTGTTGATACATAAAGTTTTGCATCATTGTTGTGTTTTATCTTGGGTATATAAAACCACTTTTATGTTAGATAATGACTTGTTACCAAGTCATAGGAAGCCATAAATAGCTCCATTTGTAGGATAACATTGCAATGGGATAACTCAAACACAACTAATTTACCACCAGTCTTGTAAATTACATGTACCATCCTTTACGGGCTTGAAACATTATACATACTTGTAAGATATGATGTTAATTATCTTGCACACTCCATAAGTCCCACATACAACATAAATATTACACATTGGAGTATCGACAAAAAAATATATATTTTCAATCAATGAGCGAGTTGTTAGGTAACCATTCATGTTCAATATTTGTCACTACATATGCATATGTTTTATAGTAAATTTGAAATACAAGCTTATGGGAAAAATTTATTAGAAGTACTCGTTATTAAAGGACTCATCTATTGATCCTAGCATACTAGTGAAATGGTTACCATTCCACTATCTTATGGTCCAATAAAGAACATTATTATTATACAAAAATAAATGTTGTGTCTTCCTTCGAGATGGATTCGTTTATTCATAAAATTTTCTAGGTGTCATATCCATCAATATTTTCCATAATGTTATTTTAGGCATGTGGTTGGAGATATAAATTTTAGAATTTTGGCATGTGGTTAGAGATGAAAAATTGAGAATTGATCTAGTAAAGGTATAGGATATTATAAATTTTTGTAGCCCTTCCAATGTGACCCAAATAATAAGATTTATAAGTGTAGATTAGTACTTGAGAAAGTTCATCATGATTTTCTCTTGATAATAACACATTTACATGTTATAAAATGGGGCACGAATTTAATTTAGGGTTATAAAAAATAAGATGCATTTGTTTATATTTAACATATGATTAGCCATATTTTGGTTTGAGATTTATGTAACTTGCATAATTAATTTGAGATAGAAATAAATGTTGGTAACTATGTCATGGGAGCTATATTTTTTCAAGAAGGATATCCCATATGTTACCATTCTAATGTATTTATTATTGAAATTATGAATAATTTTATACATAATAAATAAATATTTAATGGGTAAGGAAACTATTATTCATAATTATCACAAACCTTTTCAAAAATTATAATCACAAATTAAATCGCAACAATCTAGAATCTAGAAGTGGATGTC
>JARHVA010001418.1:3170000-3177500 GCA_037957365.1 Torreya grandis | reverse complement strand
TAATTAATTACTTGTTATTATAAGCTAACCGTATTTACAATAACAATATCTATATTATAATTTAATATATTTTTTCCTGATTTAAATTTGAAAATCAAGAAAATTAAAATAAAATAATTTAATGCATATTATAAATAAATTCACACACTAATATATATCATACAAGATTTCTTAAATTATATAATAATATTTATGTATATAACATTTAAAAAATATATTGTGTGTGTAGGGTCACTAGAAATTTCTTCTAATATTTCCATAATCATCCCATCTAGCACATCCTCTTTAATGATGTTATCTCTCTCGTCAAGCTATGAGGGTGGGATCTATCTTGCATCCATATTGGAAAAAGTAAGTATTTAGTGTGAGTCATCATAAATATCAACCAATGATGCAAAAATTAGTAAATACATATTCATAATGTACAAAATATAACATATAATTATCACATGTATTCTAATCAACAATATCATTGTACTATTATAGTATATGTCCTAAGCTCAAATCAAATCAATAGTAATCTAATAGTAACCATACTAATCCATGAATTAAAGGTTTATAATTCATAGGGTGAAATTGAGATGTAACATTTTCCCCCTAAAATTGGTCATAGTCTTAATGAAACTTATTCAAATAATAGTTTTTTAATATCAAAATAGTTTAACAAAATTTATAAACATAGTATCAAGTATTTATTATACAAATAAATGTAGAAACAACTTTAAAAACTCATCATAATCTTCCTAAATAACACTATCTTTAGAGTATTTGTCTCATAAGACCTTACACTAAGATACCTTTCTATTACATAAATAAAGTTTACGAGTGTCAATACTCTTATTGGTTCTACCATTACCATCTAGGGATCTAAAATCTATAAAAAAAATTCCAATCCAAAACATATGAAGGATCAACTATATACTTCTTAAAATAAGATACATGGGAAAAATTATATAATAGAGCTAGGGATGGTGGCAACACATGCCTATATTTTACAGGATTGACCACTTCTAACACTTTGAAGGGTCCCACATATTTTGGTGATAGTTCACTAACTTTTAAAATTAATCAATCTCTTCTCTAGATTAACCTATAAGAACACTTTATCACCAATAGAAAACCTCCTATTTTGCCTCTTCAATTCTACATAACTCTTTTGTCAATCATTATCCTTGACCAATCTCTACATGATTAACTTAACTTGATATTTCATTTCATAAAATATTTCAAGCCTGAAGACTACCCTATTCTCTAACCTATCCCAACTAATTGGTGTACTACACCTCCTTCCATATAGTGTCTCAAAAGGTACCATCTTTAATGCTGAATAGTATGAATTTTTGTATGTAAATTCAAATAATGAAAGATAATATTCCCATTTGTATTGCTCATACATATAATACATACATAGAAGATCCTTTAAAACTTCATTTACACATTCGACCTGATCATTAGTCTCTAGGTGATATATTGTATTAGAGTCTAACTATGTACCTATAGATAAGTTTAGAGTTACCTAAAACTTGGAAGTCATATTTAGATCATGTTCTAAAATGACCTTCTCTGGTAATCCATATAACCTATACACTTCCTTTATAAACCTATTTGTAAGAGTAGGTGCATCATCTGTCAAATTGCCTAGTATGAAACTAACCACCTTGGTTAGTTTACCCACAACTACCAAGATCATATCATGTCTACTCCATGACATAGATAAACCTTGGACAAAGTCCATATTAATCACTTGCCACTTACACTCTAGTATATCTAATAAATATAGCAATCCTATTGGGTGTACATGTTTAGATTCAACTTGCTAACATTATAAACAATGTGACACTAAATCTAAAACATATTTCTTGATTTCCTTCCATAAATACAAATGTTTATGCTCTTCCATGAGCTTTGTTACTCCTAGATGTCTTAAATATGTGGCATTATTTAGCTCTTTTAACACTATACTTCATATATTCTATCTATTTAACACGTACATCCTCTCATTAAAATTTAGAAGATCATCACTCTCAAAAATAAATCCATTATATTGAGAATTATAAGCATTATCAAACTATGCTTTTTTGATCTAGTCATAGTATTCCTCTCTTCGTGAGAACTTAACCATTTGATCCTTAAAATTACTCCTTATGGTAGCTATAGTTTCTATGTACCTTCTATGACTCAAAGTGTCAGCTACACTATTCTCTTTACATTTTATGTAATTGATATCAAAGTCATAGTCAAAAACAAAATCTAACCATCATCTCTGATGAGCACTTATATTTGGTTGGGTGAACATATATTTGAGTCCCAAATTATTAGTATTGAGATCAAATGGTTTTCCCAATAAATAATGTCACCAAACTTACAGATCATGAATAATTAATACAAGTTTAAAATTATGAGGGGCATAATTCACCTCATGATTTTTTAATGTCCTTAATTTAGAAGGCACTACTATAATTTCCTGCATAAGGACTTCACCTAAACCCTCTCTTGATGCATCTGTGATCACTGAAAGTTGACCATTAGGATCAAGAACTCTCAAAACTGGTGTTGAAGTAAGCCTTATTATGAACTCTTGAAAAAGTACTTCACATTTCTTTGATAAAAATTTTTTTTTGTTTTTATTCTTGCATTGAAAGGAGGTACTTAGATTATCTATCTTGGAAAATTTTGAAATGAACCTCCTTTAATTGCATACTAAATCTTTGAAACTCCTTGCCTCATACACATTTATAGGTGTTGGACACTCCATAATGACCCTTATCTTAGATGGATCTCTAAACATACTATCTAAATAAATAATATTCCCTATATATTGCACTCTCTACTAGAATAATGCACATTTAGATAACATATTGTACAACTTGTGATTTCACAACCATTGTAGAACCAATTTCAGATGCTAAAGGTGTTCCTCTTCATTATTATAATATATAAGAATTTTATCCCAAAATACTAAGACAAAGTGATCTAAATAATCTCTAAACACATGGTTCATGAGATTCATGAATGCTAAAGGTGTATTAGTTAACACAAAGGGCAACACTATGAACTCACAATGCCCATAGCAATTTCTAAAACCTATTTTTTTAATATCCTCATCCTTAACCTAAATTGATGATATCTTGATCTAATATCTATCTTAAAATATACTATTACACCATGCATTTGATCAAAAATATCATCTATACTAGGTAGTAGATACCTATTTTTGATAGTTGCCTTGTTTAATATTCTATAATCAATGCAGAGTCAAAGTGTACAATCCTTATTCTTTATAAAAATAATTGGTGCACCTCATGGTGACACACTATACCTAATGAACCCTTTTGACAATAATTCTTGGAGTTGAGCCTATAATTCAACTAAATCAATGGTTATCATCTTATATGGTGCCTTAGGTTGTGGTTCTGATCTAGATATGATGTTGATAGAGAAATTAAACTAATATTTAAGAGGAAAACCTTGTAATTATTTAGGAAACACATCATGAAAATCTCTAAGAAATTGATAATGTTCTAGAGATGGTTCAAAGGTTCCTCCCTTTCATTTATCTCAATGATAAATTCTTGGAGCCTTTTGCTTAAGCCCTTATAAATTGCATTACAAAAATCTACCTAAGTCATAATTCTCTCTTTTCTTTTTGAATTTATGTCTAATTTTCAAGATCATCCAAACACTCAACTTTTTTTAAATGAAATTCAAACTTGTTCTTGTGTTTAGAAAGCTAGTTCACTCCTAGGATAACATCATATAACCCTAGTGGTGCTACATATAAATCCACTATAGTTGAAAATTTAGGTAACTCAATTACTGCTTTAACTAGACACTTATCAACCATGACTTTTGAGTAATTCCCATATTATACCAACCATGCATTATCCATATATCTAGCTTTTCTAAGTATTTTTCTAATAATTATAGGAGATATAAAATATTTAGTAGCCCCTATATCTATCAAAACAAAAATTAGATGGTCAAACAAAATTCCTTATAGCACTATGGGTGACGCTTCAAATTTAGCTTGTCAGTTATCAATTGCTACATGAATACGGTGATAAAAATTACATTGATGATTATTAGGACCTTTGTTCTTTGAAATTTCATGAGGAAATTCATGAGCATAATGATTTCCTCCATAATTAAAACAACTTCCTAGTGGACCTTTCTTATCATTTTGAGTGTTTCCTTGAAAACTACCTTTGGAGCCATTACCTAGTTTCTTGTTACTAGTTCTATTATTGAATTTGGTATTATAATTACAAGATTGTCCCTTGTATCCTCCTCTCCTCTACCTTTAGTTCTTATTCTATAAAGATGGGTTAGAATTCCTAAAAATTTTCCTAAACTTTTCCATGGCCTATCTAAGAGACTTTAGCTTTTGTTCTTGATTCACTAACTTCTAAAAAACCTAGTCCATAATGGAAGGTCTATGACATCTAATTAACCATTGATCTAGGGTGTTAATACTATTATAAAACAATTTATTCTAAATGTCTCATTAGATATGCAACTAAATTTTCCTAGATCCCTAAAAAAGCCATTCTTTCACAAAACCCATAGGTTGCATAAAATAAAATAAAATTCATTATTAACAAGACATGGTGTATAACAAGGTGAAATTGAAAGTAAAAAGAATGACCAATTAATACTAATGATTATATATTCATCTCTCCACCCTCTCGTCGATTCTCTCAAAATAGGTCTTCCCTTCAAACCAATAGAGACACCTAAAGCAAATCCTATCTCTTCAATATCTATATTTAGGAAGAATTACACCTTACTATATACTTTTAGTCTAGTTTAAATTACAAGATTAGAAGTATAAATTTTCCACAAGCACCCTTAATTTACCTTTCATTCACACTTAACACATGGTCAAATGTACTTCAACAAGTTAAAAATATACAACTTTGATGCAAAATATAAAATAATTATAGGTCCCAAATATATATTTATTTTTGTTAGTTTGTGAAATATTAAAAAACATACATATATTTTTTTGGGATCAAGTCTTTAGATTAGTTATTTACATAATATTATGTCTTTACATTTAGTAAGAACTTATCCTTGATGGATTTTTAATAAGCTATTGGGATTTTACATTCAATAAAAAATGATGTTTTGTAGATAATTATAAATCAAATATCTTCATCATTGAAACAAAAAAAAATTATACTAAAAAAATTGATCTTTAATTTTAATAAACATTAATATTATTTTATAAAATTAGATATAAAATTTATATTAACTACACATATTTATAAAAATATATTTAAAATATATATTATCTATTTATTTATTCTATTCATATTTATTTATTTTGATGATGAGTTTTTAGAGTGAGCTAAAAAAATGATGCTATATAATTATTCTTACATAGTTTTTTAGTTTTTTTAGTCTCTTTTTTTTTGGTGGAAAACATCTCAAGAGAGATTTCACATTTTGGTAAGACCTAAAGAAGTAGGGGTATTTATTCTACCAAAATTATACATGGATATCACCTAGCTTACCTCCTTCTGCATATTCAAAGAACTCATCTAACTAAAAGATAAATAATCAAGAGTCATACATGTACCACTCAAGAAAACTAACAAGATTGAAATATTATGTTTCATGTAAAAATTGAGGTAAAAAAGAAGACCCAACATAATTTCAATCAAGAATAGAATTAGAAGCCCACCCCATAACTACAAAGGGTAGTGGAGAGGAAGTTAATGATCAGTCGAGGAGAACAAAAAATAAGAACAACCAACTGAGAATGAAAGGATAACATTAAAAGATTTTAACAAATAGTTATATTATTTTTTAGGGAAAAAATGCATAAGAACACATTCCTTAGCTTTGGTGGTCACCATAAGGGAGGAGGACAAAAGCCTTTCACTTTCTCTTCAGATTGGTCAAAAGCTCAATTAACAAGTGCATCCATAACTTTATTGAAATATCGAGGAGTATGTGAATAAATAACCCTATTCAATTTATCTTGAAGCAATTGAATTTTGTGGTGAATTCTACAAATTATTCAATCTTTGAAACTATTACAATTGGCATTGGAAAGCAGTGTAATTCAAAACTTAGAGTTAGCAACCAACTAGATGTTCTTCCACCCAACCTACTAGGTAGTTTTAAGACATTATAAAATAGATTTCCATAAACTAAATTGTTGGTGGTAATACCAATTTTGATAGAAATAAGAAATCAATTAAATTATCCAAATCCCTAACAATGACTCTAATGTTGGTATGACCATGATTTTGCCTCGAAGCATTATCTGTATGGATTCTAGTAAATCTTGGGATTGGAATAAAGTAATGATCCTTGACACTAGAGTTTTCCTTAGAGCGTAGGGAGAAGGACCAATGGAAAGAGCTCAAAGAATGAGAATTTCACACTAGAAAGGTGTCATTTGGTGTTTCATCAAGGCCATGATCAATTCTCTGATATTATTAAGAGTGTGATGCCAAATCTAAATACTATCAGTAACCCTTTTCTTGAAAATTATAACATTTTTCCCCTTCCACATGTTTCATAAGATGAAATAAATGCTAGTTCAAAGAATTTGATCAGAAAAGATATCAAACTGCAAAATACGGCTCTAATCCCAAAATACCAGTGATCAGTGCTAGTCCACAGGATGCCTAGAAAGTTAACAAATCACTGGAGCTGATTAATATTGAAGAGACACAAAAAGAATAGGTGAAAAAAATCTATGCATGATCCTTACATAGGACACATTTAATGGATCCATTAAAGCCCATTCTAATAAGTTAATATCTCATAAGATCTTTTCCATGAAGGAGAACCCAGATGAAAAACCTAACTTTAAGCTTCAAATTGTGACTCTAAAATTACCTAAAAATCTATTTGAGATACTAAATTGAAAGATGACAAAGAGAACGATAACCATCTATGACAATTTTTTAAACTTAAAAGTTTCTATCTTATTTTATATAATATATGGGCATAATTAATCATGTATATATATTCTCAATTCTAATAATAAGTCACAAATGTAATATTAAATATTAATAAGTTTATAGTTATATAATTGTTTTAAAAAAAATTAACATTAAATTTAAATTTATCATTTTAATATATATATATATATATATATATATATCATTTTCATAATTTTTTTCATAATTTTTTAATTTTACAATATATTTATATTACAAATAAAATAATGTCTTCTTTTCTTCAAAATTATATATATATATATATATATATATATATATATATTTCTTAAAATTTAATATGTTAAAAAAAATATCCTACAAAACTTGGATTTATGACTTACTTTCAAGAATTCAATTTATTAATATATTAAATGTACAATTAAAAGTATGCAGAGTATTATATTTAACCAGTATTAAGAGTATCTGAATAGCAAACAAATAATATAATTCAACGAAAATAAGAACAACGTGCTTTCTCCTGGTGTAGTAGTTAGTATTTTGTTTATGTAATTCTATATTTATTGACCCAAAAAAAAATGCA
>JARHVA010001418.1:3130000-3160000 GCA_037957365.1 Torreya grandis | reverse complement strand
AGACTTAAAATAACCAAAAATAGAAGAGGGAGTGAGTTAGGATAGCATAGAGGTGAACCTAAGATAACAAGAACAAGAAAAAAAACAATAATTATGTAAAACACATAAAATATTTAATTTTATAAGCTAAAATTAGAACATGAACCAAAGTGACATAATTGCCCCTATTCATAAGGGTGGTTATGTAACCATATGTTTATGTGAAAAAATCATTGATCATGATGACATAACTATCACTTAGTAATATATAACCATCCTATCAATGATGGTTCTATTAGGTCATTTTAAGAAATTTTGATGACAATTTCATCACTTTCATGGTATTTTCATAATGGATCGATGTGGTTCTATCACTAGGAATGGTAATTCTATCACTAATAAAATAATTTTTAAAACAAGCTAAGGGATTATGCAAGTGTAAAAAAAAAGGGAGTTTGAGATGTTCAATAGAGTGTTAGGGAGAAAAATACATTACAATTTTAGAGAGAACCCTCTTAATCATCAATTAGGAGATCAATGAATCATCACTGGACATCATATTTAATAAATTACACCATGCAATTTTTGGGTGCATATGTATTGTGCCTCCATGCAGATACATTTTCATGAATTAATTAAGTTATGGTATTGAGAAGTGGTGTGTATAAGGTAAATATAAATTTATAAATACTTACTTTATATTGGTAACACAATGAAACGAACTTAGACTTGATGCAACCTAAAGATAAAAGATGAGAATTGAGTGCAATACAATGGAAAATAAAAAATATGCTACATAATCAAGTCATGGAAAATGATAATTAGCATTTATGTGGGGAAGAACATAAAACCTAAATCATCTCATTGGGGTACTAAATATGGATCCAAGATTTCATATACCTATAAAATCATAAAAACATGATATGAAACATAGAAAACAATTAAAATTCTTAATTTTTAAACATAAATTATATAATTTAACAATAATATGATTATAAAAATTATGGTCTCTAATAAAATAATTTAGTAAAAATAGAAGGTTTTTAATCTAAATGACTAGTTGGGGGAATTTATATTCTAAAATTTACTAAAACTAGAATCATTTCTACAAACTGGTTTATGGGAAATCAGAGCTTTGGTTTTATAGTGATGGATTTGAGTGAGAAATTAGCTGATAAGACAAGCATGAAGAGAGGATTTTCCACATACTAGTGGTAAGTGGAATAGTGTAGAGATAAGTATGTTTTATTAAATTTTCTTTTTTTCTTTTGTTTTGAAAGTTTTATCAAAGCACACTAAAAATCCAATAGAATTCAAAAACAATAGTGTTATAATGTTTATGGGGGGATCATATTATAAAAATGTTAATTTTTTTGCGTTTGGGTTAGAGATTTGGGTCTTTTAATGGTGTAAGCCTTAAACACAACCAATAAATGAGATCAACACATCGAAATGGAATCGGTAGTCTATAAAAACCAATGTTTTTTTAATCATCACATATCTTAAGTGAGGCAATGACACACCTTCCACATCATGGTAGTTATGGAACCTCCTATGGTAGTTATATAATTGCTTGAGGTACTTTCATATCTATTGCCTACAAAAGGTGGTAGTTCTGTCAAAGGGTAAAAAACACCCTTAGGCTTGTTTGAGTCCTAGGAAAATGGGAAAGTGGATAACTCAAGGTTTCTTATTGATGAGGGGACTTATATTTAATGAAGAAAATTTTAAGACCAGGAGTGGATTTCTTATGTCATAACATTACAGATGGTAGATGAGTTGGCACTTTTGGATCAATTTGGTATCTTTTGAATTTTATGAGTGGGGATTGTACCCAATTTGATTAGGCTACTATGTGACTTAATCACATATTAAGAGCCTAATAAAAACACTTTCATTTTCCCTCAATCCCCATGAGAGTGGACTATCATTCTAGTTGATGTATATATGATTACTAGACTACCAATGATATTTTATCAAGGCTAAGGTGAAGGCTTGGGATTATAATTTTTGGGATGTTGATGTGCCTAGCATGGGTGCCAGGTGTGGAGTGATAATTTCAAGTATTTATGGATCAAAAACCTATAATATATGGAATGTGATTATCGATATCCTTTCCTTTTGATTGGTAGGATGTAGGGGTACCAACATGATACTTTATAACTAGTCCCTAATCATCTCATAGATGGAAGAGAGATGAGATGAGTTTTATTGGACTATGAGATCTTGTCTTGTAACTTTAGATAATTTTACCATGTGGATATATTTCTTTAACTTTATATTAGTTTCCCATACTCATCATTAGGTGGTATATGAGTGGATGATCCCCTATAAGAGGGGAGTCCATAATTGGGATGTTAGGGTTATCAGGGCCATCAGATGGACATATGTGGTTCCATTTTAAACATTGAACTAGGATGTTATGACTTTGATAGTGGAATATTTGATATCCTACCCTACCATAACATGGTTATATAGTGATATGAGGAAGCCTTCTACCTCATGGCACCTAGTAGGGATACCTAAGTATTATATGTATTACTAGAAGTTAAGGTACACATAGTGGATAGGGTTCCTCAAAATTTTAGCATGCCCTATATAAGAAACATCCATTTACTAATAGTGTTGTATAGATGCATATGAGATACATGGGTAGGGAGATTAGGGTGATTTGTTTGACACCCACTTGTACAAAGAGTTCCCATCACCCTAGTGATTCAGCCAAGAATTACACATGGAGGACCTCATCAGCATATAACTAGAAGAAGAGGATGATAAACTCTATCAAGATAGTAACAGGTTTCCCCTCCACCACCACCATAGTAGTAGGACCCAAATCAACAAGATCATGTGTAGTAGTCATCATACCTAGTTGATGGAGATGATGAGGGTCCATAGTATATTAATTTGGATAATGACCTTGACATTGATGAATAAGACATTATTGACTATGAATCTAACCCATATTAGTATGAAGATGATCCAGATAAATTGTTAAGTTATGTATTTCACCTTACTTCTTATGTTTTACTTTTTAGATCTACTACTTATCTAATTTTACTTATTTTATTTTTATATGACTCGATCTAATATCAGTTTATTTACATTTTGATTGAAAGTACCTCAACTAGGTGGATATCTATAATAAAATATACCCTAAGAAACCTCTTATTGATTAGGAACAATCAGATAAGATATGAACTATTGGTATTTCTTGAAGCATCAATCATACTGTATTAACATTTTTTACTATGATTCAATGGAAGAGCCTAAAAGAGTGAATTTTTATTAAACTAAGTTGAAGCTACATGAATTAGTATAATGGTAACATATGAATATTTAAATGTATGGTAGAGGCAAATAAAAACTAAAATTTTTGAAAAAATAGTCACAAAGCTGAAATGTAAATTTATATCTTTTGAATATTACCGAGTTTATTCAAAAATTTATAGAATTTGAGACAAGTATAAATGAGTGTGAAAACTTTAATATATTAGTTTTAAAAGATCATCATTATAGTTGGTGTTGTTGATGGGGATCAAGTGAAGATATTAAGGTATGTAAATTCACTTCTTATTTATGTTTAAGATCATTTATAATTATCAAATTGAAGTTGGTAGAACAAGACTATCAATATGTATTGAAGGAAAAGTGAAAATTGTATATAAGGTAAAAATTACATCAAGACGTATCATAGGGTTCTCAATATAATTGATAATAAAAAATAGTGGTAGAAGATAAAATATTAATGAAGGATAATCTATCAGTTCTCAATAACATAATTAGACCCAATAATGAAGATGGCGTATGCATGGTGTAGGATGACCTACAACTATCCTCTTTCTCTAAATAGATTAGGAATCAAATAAATTCATTCAAATAGAGACTATATACACTTAGATGATTAGGTAAGGACCCAAAATATCCATATATCTAGCTAAGGATAATCTATTGATCAAAATTAAAGACAAAAGGGGTTTCAAATCATAAGACTATAACATAGGAATATAGCTCTCACTATATATAAATGAATTGTAAATATCTTAATAAATTAAATTATTTTAAATGGATAAAAGTAAATAAAATCTTGGGTACATGATTGTAAATAAATTGAGGTGCCATGGTCATTGAAATTATTTTCTATGCATCTTAAGGTGATAAATTGAAGTCCTTACCGATCATATATATATATATATATATATATATATATATATATATATATATATATATATATATATATATATATATATATATATATATATATATATATATATATATATATATATATATATATATATATATATATATATATATATATATATATATATATTTCATTATATGGAAGATATTAAGAAAGGATATACACATACATCCTCAAAGTATTTAAAAACACCTTGTATACTAATTAACCAAAGGAAAAAACTTGTAGGTATAAAAATACTTACACTGAACAGGACCCATCAAATTTTAAATCTCCCCCTTTGGTTAAATAGAGATTTGCAAGAGATGTTTTGGGTTGAATACATAAAATGGTTAGATGAATACCTAGATATCCTTAAATAATAAATACAAAAAAAATATCCTATTTAGCTTAAATGAAACTACAAGACAAGACCTCCAAGATAAGGTTCTAAACCTGTAACTCTCAAAAATAGTATTCACAGAAAGAAATGTGAGAACAAGTATTGTGTATGGATATGATATATATTATTAGGAATGAATATGAACCCTATATATATATATATATATATATATATATATATATATATATATATATATATATATATATATATATATATATATATATATATATATATATATATATGGATGGTTATAATACCCAAAACCAACCCTAAACTCTAGGTTGATATAGTTATAATATCTTAACAAGCATAGTAAAACATCAATGAGGACTATATAGTACATATGTTAAAATATATCCTCATAAATATCTTAAGCTAGCTAATATATTATAAATATTACTTAAGAACAAAATAAATTCTATCAGTGAGGTATATATCATAGTATATAGTGAATCCATAAAATATGTATGGAAAGTAGAGAAAGATAAAATATAGATAAAGACTCATAGGATATGATATTGATACTATTTATGGTGTGAAAAAATGGTATACACACATCTCTTGAAAATACCATGAGCTAATTCCATCCCATTCCTAGTGCACCCTTTAATGCGTACACTCAAGGAGATTTATGCATCAAGAATCCACTAAAATATAAAACATCAATAATGTGATAAATTTAAACATATAGTTTATACAAAGTGTATTATTAAATAGGAATATGTTATTTTGTAAGATGAAAAGATGAAGGATACCTAGGTAAGTTCTTTGAGTTCGAATATGTTGGACATAAAGCCAATGAATTTTACAAATTATTTTAAAATAATAGTAGAATATATTAATTTTTAAAAAAATATTAACAATTGATAATATTAATCATTTTATTCATATTAAAATATTATATTGATAACCTCATACAGTAGGAGTCAAATCTCATCAAACTATTCCCAAAATCTCTCCTAGAATATCTACCCACTTATCTTGTTTATATTAAAATGAGTTTTTAATCAATAAATTATTATTCCAAATATAATATACTATATCACAGAAACATATACATAAAATTGAGTAATGAATTCTTAACATTCACCCCCTTGGTATTAACATTAATACATATGACTATACAAACTAAGTGAAGGTAGAGAGGGTACCCATCGACCTCTCATCTACCATTCACACAACAACATATAAACTATAGATCATGAATGGGAACTTAAATTTTAAAATTGAATCACGCAAATATTCATCCTTCATATCACATAGACTTACACTAGGTCTTTTTCAACTACATCAAAAACATAAATTGGAGTTGTTTCACTGATATACTTTTTTTTTAAAATTTTCAACAAATATTAGGATACACATTGTTACAATAGGATATAATATCACACATAATTTTTTTTTAAAAAGTTTGTGCCACTATTGAAATATGCATACTCTTAAATATTGACTAATGAGAGGCATTATTTAGCATTCTTCCTCCCCTACCCTTGACCTCTAATAATATTGGCTTTCTTAGTTAAATTAATAATAATTTGATTCGATGGTTTTATGTAGATGATAAACATCAATACTGATAGTCGTCTACTAAATATTTGTTAAATCATATTATTTGACTTATAATTTAAATTATGTACACAAATAATAAAAGAGAAGATAAAAATATGTTGGATGGGAGGAAATTAACATGGATTAAGATTCAATTTTTTTTTGTGTCTTATCATCTTTGTAAAAAATAACATCCTACCAAGAAAATTATTTTTTTATAAAAATAAATGGAGTGTTCTTCATATGTGTCTAATATTTATTTACATGTACTTTAAGGTATTTTAATACCAATATGTGGTTATTGTTGTGTCTCCCAACATGGGTATGAATATTGAGGTAGGTGACTACTATAAAATTGATATACAATACTGTCAATTATTTTTGAAGACTGTATCAAATAAAAGGTGAATTTATTTCTAGACCATCTAAAATTATAAAATACTTTAATAAGAATATATAGTTTTTAATGTTTGAGTACTATTGAAATAAACTAGCATTTTAATGGAAGTGTTGAATAAATAACTGTTAGCAACTTTTTTAATGACAAGCATGGTCAACCATCAAATTTAGCTATTGTACCTCCATAAATATTATAATTCATATTGTAAATACTTACTTATAATAATGTGTATATAAATGATTTTGTAATGTAATTTGAACCATGCATTGTCATTGCATTATGGATGAATGGATCTAGCTAAATTACGTTATAATGTAACACTTACATTTATAAAACATATAAATTTATGTTTAATTTGATTTAAGTAAATAATATATAAAATCATACCTATTGCATATATATGATATTTTATAATTATTAATTTATTATAAGATGGGAGTTTTATAAGAATATATGATTTAAAAAGAATTTGAGAACAATTGTCAAAGACAAACAACAAAAAAATATGTGTGAGGAAATAAAATATAAAAAAAAAAGATGAAAAAGATAATTATTAAGAGTGCACTCTACTGGTAGTCTAAATATGTTGGAAATTTTGGTCTATTTGTGTCCAACTATGAATTTATAAAATATGACTTCACAATCCTATTTATTTGTTTCTGAGATCCAAAAACCTCACCTAATGTGTAGACTATGATGATATTACAATAAAACAAGCATGCACTTTAAGAAACGCTATAAGAGTTTTAAAATTAGGGATAAAAGAGTTGTGATTTACTACATAACGACCATGGTTCCACTAATTTTTATGGATTATACTCAGAGGAATAAGATTATTATTTCATCAATGTGACCATGCAAATAAGTAAATGGATAAAACCAATGAAACTAAATTTTTTCAACTAATTTTTTCAAGTGGATAAAACTAAATTTTTTCAATGAACATATTGTTATAGACGATACAAAAATGAATGATCTCAAGATATATCATAATTCCCAATTTGAATTCAATTCTAATCTAGACGTTTCCATTCAATTTATATTTTGACTTTGACATTTTTTTGTGAGAAGGCTTATCAAGTATAATGATTGTATGGTATTAAAAAAATAAAGTGTTGTATATAAGAATACATGTGTATTAACTCTATGCATATTAAATTCAACACCTTTCATGGTTAAACCCTGTGACCTATGTATAGTACATGCACAAGCCAATTGTATTAGAAATTATATTGTATTGTTACTATTTTTTTATAAGAAGGATTTGTAGTGGGTATTGAAACATGAAAAATAAGGGTCAGTTTGATTCTATATGGCTTTTGTATAAAATAATATGTTTTTATCTTTGATAATGTCCAACATTATTTTCATTAAATTTGTTTTCGACAATGTCTTTGTTATCTTCTCTAGTGTATAATTTAAAAATACCATCTGAACCATTAATAATATCATATTGTATATCATAATTTATAGAATAAAGTTAAATAACATGTTACGATTTAAAACATTTTTTGTTTTAGACATATATCTTTAGCATATCCCTGTCCTTAACTATATGCATAATCTTTCTTGTCAATTTCATCAATAATAGTTTCCTTATACACAACAAGCATTAACATTTTATCAGTGTGCACATCAACATAATTATTCTAGTAAAATGTATATGGGAACAAAATATCATTAGGTGATGGATTTAAATAATTATGATTAATATAGGCTATATCATTTATATATACAAACATGTATGCATTTTTAAAGATCCCCTCAAATATTTAATTTTTTTGGCACAAAATTAGATGTGGCTAGTAATATTTTACATTATCTTTCCAATAAACATATGGGAATATTTCCTCATTGATTTTGGATATTCAATCATGGCATAATCATGTATAGGCTGAACCTGGTAAAAGTTTCCACAATAGATCATGTCAATATTTCCAAAGTAAATAGTTATAAACTACATTATATCTCAAAACTTATGTCAATATGGTATAATATTATTGCACCAAAAAATAATTAGAAACATATTCAATTTATTATAATGTTTGGACAATGTATCAAGCCATTTACTACCCAATGGGATAAGTTATGACTTGTTAAAAGGAAATAAAAATTAAGAATGCAATGTTATTCCACTTTCATTATGTGCAACTTTGCCTATATATGTAATAATAAGGCCTTTTGTCTTGGTCATGTCATTTCTAATAAACTATGTATAAACACAAACAAGTGTTTCAAATATAAATTTTGTTGTAAATGTTTGTCTAATGCTTTCAATACATGTTAATAATAAATACAATGGCTTGTTACTACCTACATGTTTTTTAAAGTAATGTATTTAAAAATTGATTCATGTTCATAATTTAGCACTCATTTTTATATATAGTATTAAACATTATCAGTAATAAATGGGTGCTATCCAATTTTAAATAGTTTGCAAATTTGTTTTTTTGGTACATAATTTACAAGTGAAAAATCCATCTGCAAATTGTACTTTTATTGCTTGGCATTGTATTTTATGAATAAAATATTGTTTCTAATAGGTTTTCAATGTCAATTTCAATGTGGTAAATGGTGTCCTACCTGTCTCTACACATAGGATTGATGTTGTAGTTGAAATTTGCCTTCATTTCTTTTTCAAGTTATATGCATCTTTGCATGTTTCAAGACTTTGGTTCAAAGTGGTTTCATTGTTTCTAAATGAAACATATAAAATTAATAATTCATAAGAATAGTTTATAAGGTAAACATGATTTTTTAAATTAATAACATATATTACATTTGGTTTTTATTATTGAGTGGATTTCCAGTCTTTTTTATAGAGAAAAAATCATCTAAATAGATATGATTAATTGATGTAGATCATGCAATGTAATAGTAAATAATATATTGACACCTGATATTTTTGGATACATCTTGTTCTTTCCTCAATATAATTAGAGATTTCAAAATATATGTTTGTTCATGATGTGATGTATTTATAAACATACATGTTCTTGAGAAATGATTTAACAATAATGAAAACATTAAGTAAACAACTTGTTGTGCAAACATTTGTTGATAATATAACATTTCATTTCCTAGGCTATGCAACTTTTTAATAGTGTGTATGTTTATTTTCACATGTTGTTTTCATATATTTTAAAAATCATGTTTAAGTTTTGGATTTTGTTTTTTCATATATGAACTACAATATGTTTTTGTCACATATACATTTAAAATAACTTTTGCATATGTGTTGGCTTACCATAAGTATGACATGTTTTTTATGAAATCTTTAATCTACATCTGAGATGTCTTTTATTTAAGAAAAATAGTGGGATTTTAAAATTATGTTATGTATTGTTGTTATATAGTGACACTCATATATATACAAATCATGAAGAAAAGTATCAAAATAGTCCAAAGCATTATATTGTTTTATGCTTAAAAATAGGTAAAGTCACTTTGATGTCACAACTGAATGCTTGTTTTTTTATTTCATATGGGCCAATTATTATTTTTTATTTATTTAGATTTGTGGAAAATTATAATTACATTATTTTTATTTCATTTTTATACAAATACTAGTATGATGGTGAATATGTAATTTTATCAAGTCATTTTATAGAACTTTAATATTACAAGTTATGTATCTATGTATAAAATATATAATTTATGAAATTTGATTTTTACCTTATATTGGTGTATATTTGTTCTATACCATCCAATGGTCATGAGAATTATGTCTTCATTGAAATTATATCCCATAAAAATAATATGTGATTCTATATAACAACAATTTGTCTTCAAACAATATTTTATTCAATACACTGATATAATGTCTATAATAATGTGTACAAGTGACTGGATCCATTTTCACAAGGAATTAAATGTCATTTTCCTTATCTAATTCATTCAATTATGATTTTAATTTTTTTAATTTTTTTGATATAATTATTTCAATTCATTGGTTAATTGTTTAAGAGAATATTCAACACCTGTGAAAGTTAATAAAAATGATTTTGGCCCTAATCGACATATCATTGCAAAGACATTTTCTAAGATCTTGTATGTATTTAGGATAAATAGGCTTTTTTTTTTGCATTAATATATCAAATTTATAATATGATAAACTTTTCCAAATTTGGCTTATATTTGTATTCTCTAGTCAAAAGATTTACTCCTTTTAATTGACCTTTTCGATTTTAGACCCACATTCCATTTTGCACATGTTTTATGATTATTTTTATTAATTTGAAAAATAGATTTGTAACATGATAAGAAAAATAATTATTAGTATGCAAAATCTTCCATTGAGATATTTTTTGAAATGAAAAACTTGACATGATGCCATCATCACGAAGATTGCCAAAGAAATTTGTTCTAATGTTAATTTATTTTGAATATTTGGCTTAAAAAATTCTAAGGGGATATATTTCTTTTACTGAAACTATTATAATAAGTTTTTGCTCGAATTAAGAAATATATTTTGAGTTCATAAAACCATGCACCAAATTTTCATTGGACTTGTTTTCATTTGTGTTAAAAGACATTATTTTCACTATCACAATAAGTTTTAGATTCACTGTACATGCTAATATAGTTTTTGTTTTCAATAACATCTATCAATACAAAGTATTTATAATTACAATTAATTTACATATTATGATCAATGTACAATCTTAAATAACATAGTTGTTGTAATGCCTCCAAATAATTTTGGGACAAACTCTTCTTGTTTGATATGATTTTTTGTACTGCAATCATATATTTAAATCTATTATAATTGTTTTTCATAATCTATAGATCAATGTAACACTTTTTGAATTATATCAATACATGATGGGACATTGATAATAAACCATAGGAAAAATAATTATGGCTTGTTGTTGATAGAATATGCAGAGAAAAATTCTTGAATGCTATGATGCATTTATTAAAAAATAATAGGTCAATATATACAAAGATAAATTAGTTATTAAAATTATAAACTTGTAAACAGTTATGACATGCATCACCTAAACTATCATCTAAACAAAACATCTAACTATGATAATCATTATGCTAGTGTAACAGATCACTAAGATGTACAATGTAATATATCATATTTTTCTAAAATTCCCCCTTTATTATATTATTTTTACCAATATAATTTTTTTTTTAAATAGTGATCCCCCTTTATTACAAACACTGTAAGAATATTTACATTCTCTGCATAGCCTACTCACTTTCTTAGGTGGCATGCCATCTTTGTGGATTCATGGTCTTGGTGTCACCTTGGTTTTTCCTTGTAGGATTACCAAAAACTTAAAAGTGATAGGAACACTTCTCTCTACTAACCATGAACTTGGAGGGTTGTAGGAGGTTTCTACTACACTTCGATGGTTTGTCAGATTACCACAAGCCCTTTTCCAAGAACCAAGCACTACTTTAGTGATTTTTCTCCCCACAAAATTCTATTTCAAGAGGTACCAAACTAAAAAAATAATGCGTAGTAGCTTATTGACAAACACACTACAAAACATAAAACAAACATACTAAAATTTGTCACCATAACAATGGTGTGACCCCATCGTATGTGACTCATGAGAGGATGCCAATTGTCTTCCAACCTCTGTGTATCCTCTAGCCTCTAGTTTATGAGGCTAATTCACTTAGGTGATGTCTTGCTAAAGCTCATATGCATGTCATTTAGACTAAAATGAAGTCCCCCTACAATACTCACATGCTCACCGGATGTTAGGTATGCCCAAAAATGCATCCATTTACATTTGATCCAATATTTTTTTGACACCTAACATAAAAAACATTTTATAAAACTAACTTTTAAAAATACAAAATGACTATTATAAAGATGATTCAAATTATAATATTTATTAAACCTAAAAATAATATACCAAAAATAAATGACCCAAAGGACTTTAATTATAAAAGAATGTTGTCATAGGTAACACTAAATAGGCCTAGAGTAAATAACAAAACTTGAAGCTAAAACTAGATGAAGTATAAATATCATGACTATAAAAGGAGGCTAAAATAAATCAAACCTATAACAACCATCACTCATATCTAGGTTAAACCTGATACTAATGGATCAGCTAGACATAAGTGCAAATATTTAACATTACGTTAGAGATGGTAATGGCGATGGAAATCAAAAATTTAAAGATCAAACAATGGTTCACCATCACATATGATCCTCCACCCATAATGCATCAGGGAGATCTACACTATGGCATTCTCAGCTAGGCGATAGTGGTGATAATAATGTAACATAAGAAACAATAAGTAATAACACATAGAAGTGATGCGTGGAATGACTAAAAAAAGATGAAAGGGTTGAGCTTGGCACAATATATTGACCACAACTTGATAAATATTTGAGACTCCAATCAAACCATATTTACACATGAATACTTTGGCTGATATATGCTTGTAATAGAAAATCAATGCAAATAAACTTCTCTAGAGGGTGCAATATAGCAGGGTGGATCACATATAAAACACGATTCAAATCAAACTATCCCAAATAGAAATTATATATATTAACCTACTCTATGCTATGAATATAAATGCTAAGAACTTCTAACATTATTATTTTTCTCTTCAAGTGAGGTAGTGAATAATAATGCTTACCCCTACAAACAATTTACTTTCTCATCACAAATTAGGACCGATGAAACTCTAATACCAATGACAAAATATGCAGAGAAAAATGCTAAAATGTTGTGATGCATTTATTGAACAATAATAGGTTAAAGAGAAATCAGATAATAAAAATGTAAACTTATAAATAGTTATACCATGCATCACCTAAATTTTCATCTAAATAAAACATCTAACTATGATAATCACTATGGTAGCATAAAATATCATTACGCTTTACAATGTAATATATCATAATTTTCCAATAGTTGTATCCCAAGCTTCTTATCTAGGAAAATTTCATTCTACGCATAGTAAGCCTTTATTCAAGATCTGTTATCATGCTTACAAATTGCAATCACTTATTAAATTTAATATTAATGGGCACTACAATGTAGGAACATTTCCATATCTTAATGACTAATTTCATTCCAAACACTTTTTTCTTCAAGTGGATTTGAAATTTGGTAAAAATTATTTTCATGTGCTCTATTCAAACTGATCAAAATGCTTCATACTATGTTTGAATTATAATTTCTTGCAGACACCACAAACATGTATGGGTGTGTATTTTATTTTTTTTCTAAATATTTTTATTACATTTATTATCTATAATTTCTACTTATTTGTTTTTTGTTACACACCATGTCCTTCAATCAAATTAAAGACATGGCATGAACATGAAATAATGTTTGCATGATAGAACCACAAGGGTAAAATTTCAATATTCAAATGCTTGTATATTTCCAAAATTTATATTGCATATGTATTTTTTCCACATTTAATGTTATTTATTCTATATAAAGAGAGTCTATTTTGTTTTCATAATGTTAGTGAACAACCACTAATATAATAGGTCCTCATTTCAATATGCTCATGCATAAATAAAGGTTCATAATGTAATTATATATATTTTTTATAAAAATGATGTTATATAAGGCTTGTGATTGACCATAATAATTTTACATCATGACTATTTGTTTATCTTAACCTAGTCATTTATTATCTGTTACATTTTTTATTTACTTATTTGTTATATAGTTAGGTAGTCTATCGACAGGTAGTTATAATTATGTAACTATTTATGCATTGTATAAATTCTCCCCATCTATCAATGAAATATATCAAACATTAAATTGACTTTATATGGTATCAGAGTTCAAAGTCTGATAGACACATGATATAAGAAGATGCCTCATAGATGTGTGTTGTAGAAGTTGGTTGATGCCAAAAATCTAATCAAAGTGATTTCCATCTTCATTTGGAAGCTGATTGAAGTGATTTCATCTATTTTAATGTTGAACTAGATAAGTCTATTTGAAGTATGCAATGAGTGTTAAAGAGGAAAAATCAAGTAGAGGCTTGGTGAGAGCATTTGAATCCTGGTGTGAATAAAAGAGAGAGAGACTGATCACTGGGTGGCCAAGAAGCATGAAAGCACAATCTTGAGATCTGAACAAGTAGCATGTCGTGGAATGGCTATCCATTAAGTTGAAGCAAGGATTTTTAAAAAGTAGAGGACATGGTTATAGAAGTGAAATGATGATGTTTGTAGCTATAGTCTAAACTTGTAACCACAAATCACTATTATTCCTAGAATGTCTAAACTAATGACTATCAAAAGTCATAAAGGTGTAAATCCAATGTATTGAAGTCTATTGGAAGAGTTACTAGGATAAAATTCCCATGATTATTGGTCCCAATAAGATGATTCTTATTAAAAAATATAAAATAAGGCACATTTGTATGTGATACTTATAAAATATTTTGACAAATTCCACCAATTTTATAATGCTCTAGAATATGCCCTTAAGAACATTGGGAATCTTTAATTGGATGAATTAGTTTTCCAAGGCCTTCTTGAATATTTCCATGTTCAATTTGATGTGATAGACATGGACAATTAGAAAAAAGCTCAATGAAGGATGTAATGAAGATGATGAATGCAAAGATAAATGACCACATAAGCATTTACATATGATTGCACAAGCATACAGATCCCACTTACATGCCTTTTCATCCTTGAATAAGGTACAATTTTTCATATATAAAATAATTTTGAAGTAATAAAATACTATTTTTAGTATGAAATATTATAAAAATAAATAATAAAATAAATGTTTGCCCCTAAAATACTCTTGTTTGATGCCCAAATTCTCAAAGGGCTAAATTTTACCACATGGAAGATGAAGATGTGAATGATTCTTCTATTTGATGAATTATGAGGCATCATCACTGGTAAAGTGACCTATCCTAATGGAGCTGATGAGCAAATAAAATATGAAATGTTAAACACAAAATCCCTGATGTTGATCACACTCAGTGTCACCAATGAGGTTAAACCTCATATTTAGGATCTGACAACATCAAAACAGGCTTGGGACATTTTTTCAACTATTTATGAAGTGAATATTATCCATCTCTAGTCCAATCATCCTAATCACAATATGAAAGACGACAATAAAGTTGATAATTTCTTATATTGGGTAGCAAAACTATGAGTAAAATTAATTGCACTTGGAGAAATGATCAAGGATAATATATTAGTTTTCATCACATTGAGAGTTCTCCCCTCTTAATTTTTCACATTAATCATGACAATAAACTTCATAAAGTAGTGATTTTCAAAGAACTAGTGAATTTTCTTCAACAAAAAGAAGCCATCCAGTTCATACAAGATTAGTTTAAGGATAAATCCCTAATTTTGAAGAAATGTAGTTCAAAGTTCTGGAACAGACCACCAAAATAGTTAGAACAACATCATAAATCTAAAAATGGAAAAATATGGTGTCATATTTTTTACACTAATATTCATGAAACTAATTGTTGCTAGTATATTGACCTGACACAAGGCTGATTCAGTCAAGATGGCACATCTAGTGAAGAAGATTAACATAAATCAAAAATGCATCCTTGGTGATAGAAGCAACATAGACATG
Organism: Torreya grandis; assembly: GCA_037957365.1. Classification (NCBI taxonomy): domain Eukaryota; kingdom Viridiplantae; phylum Streptophyta; class Pinopsida; order Cupressales; family Taxaceae; genus Torreya; species Torreya grandis. The sequence goes on along the minus strand of JARHVA010001418.1, from coordinate 3,143,924 downwards.
TAGTGGCATAACATCAATAATATGATGAATTTGAAGAGGAGGTACATATAAAAGTAGACTATGGTGGTATATATAATAACGTAGTATTTTTCTCCCAAACCTCATTAAAAAAGAGTAATAGTTGGTTAATCAACTTTGGCACTAGAAATAATATGAAAAGATGCAAATAAATCTTTGATTCACTGACAAATCAATGGACTAGAGATCAAGTTTGAATTATATACAATAATGAGTTTTTTGTATAAGGAATTTAAACTATCACCATTCCTATCTAGATGTAAACTTTTACTCTCAAAAAGGTATTGTATGTCCCTGTATTGAAACTAAATATCTTGTCGATAACTTATCTCTTGAATCATAAGGTTAAGGTAGATCTCATGATCAATAATGACATAAAATCATGTTTCCTCTCATGGGAAAGTAAAGTCATTTCTAGATATTTTTCAAAGGATTGAGTATTTGCCTTAGATGTAGTTTCATATGATGTTGTTACTCTCTTTACCTCTATGGTAAAATATACTACACTGTGGCATGATTTATATGGTAACCCTTCTACAAGAACTTTGTACTATCTTTTCTCTAAGGCAATGGTACGTGAACTTCCTCAGATGCCTTGTTGGTAAATAACATAGGGGTCTATTCGATATAAGTTCCTCACAAACTAATGATCATATCTATGTGGTACAAACTAATCCATGCAAATCCCTTCCTACTTATTTTTAGGGATTTACGCACATCTAATTTTTTGTTGATGATTTTCTCTCATAAGACATGGGTGTTTTTTTTTAAAGAAGAGTGAATACTTTACTCATTCTAAGGTCTTCTACCAACTTGTTTTCACCTAGTCAAGCAGGCCTCTTCATCTCCTCCACTTAGATCAAGGCGGAATTCACATTAAATGAATTCTTGGCATTATTAAAGAAACATGACATCAAACACAACTTGAATACTCCGTATATGCCCCAAAAGAATGGATTTATAGAGAGTGAGGTAATGTTTCTATCATAGACATGGATCGTTGCATGTTGTCCATTATAAAGTTAGAGACACTAATTTGTGTAGAAGTAGTTTAAATAGATGTATATCTTCTCAATAGGGAACCTACAAATATATTTTAAGATAAGACACTATAAGAGGTATTGAGTGGTCATAATTGTTCAATCTCTCATCTTAGAGTATTTGGTTTTACATATTATATGCATGTCCTAACTAAAAATAAGAATAAATTAAAAAAAAAGACACTTTAGTGCCTTGTATTGGGGTATAGTACTATTTCAAAATCATATCATCATTTGGATCCTAAGACATCAAATATTTATGAAAGTTGAGACATGGTTTGTGATGACTCATCATTCAACTCAATGCCATAGAAAGAGTTAGAACACACCACCTATCATATACTATTCCCACAATTAGATGATGACAATGAAGAATCTTGTTACAAATAAGGTGAGATACAAAGATATTTATTCGTGATCTTGGAGATATTGAAGATAATTCATCATCAAATTATTAACAACATCGACTTATAACATGGGTACAAAAAACCATTAGGGACTCACACCTAAACTTTAATCTAGATACTTCATCAAGAGTACATATTAGAAGACAACCAATAAATGAAGTTAATATCACTCTGATGAGTTCAATAGTTGACAACACTGAACCAAATATAGTTTGAGAGGCTTTATGTCAACCTCAGTAGAAGAAATTAATGTATGCTAAATATGGTGCCCTCATAAAAAATGGGATGTGGGAACTTGTTGATCTACCTATAACAAAGAAATACATTGGTTGCATGTGGATTTAAGAAAAGTTCAAGTTAGATGGATCCAACGACAAATACAAAGCATGGATTATTACAAAGGGATATGATCAGTAAGACTATGAGGATTATTTTACATGCACTACTAAGATGAGTACCATCAAAGTTACTTGTGCACTCACAACATAAAAGAGATGGAAGCTTCATCAAATAGACAATAAAAGTGCATCTTAAATGATGATATCAAAGAATAACTATACATGACCCCGTTAGAAGGCTTCATTGATGAACAATAGCTACAAAAGCTATGCAATCTAATTAATTCACTTTATGAAATTATGCAAGCACTAGTGGCATGGTACACTATGATTCATTTTTAGTCCCTCAGATTCAAATTTGTATATAAAAAAGGTACACATAGAGATTTTAATTTTGATTTTATATGTGGATGATCTTGTGATAATATAAAGTTAAAATAAACTTATTGAATATGTAAATAATGATTTGAATAAATATTTTGACAACAAAGACATAGGTATACTTAATTATTATCTTGGTTTAGAAATATGACAAAAGAAAAATCATATTTTTGTTTCATAGATGAAATATTCCAAGACACTAATTGAGAAATGGAAGTTGAAAAATTATAAACCAATGTCAAATTTTATGTAGAATGGTCTGAAATTGTCCCAAGTTTAGGATTCACCTAAATTAGATGAAATTCACTACAATAAGCTTGTTAGGAGTCTCATTTACTTGACATATACCAAACCAAACATGTGATTTGTTGTCAGTTGTATTTTTAGATTCATGTAGGAGCCAAAGAAATGTTATTGGGTTGTGGCAAAGCATGTTTTAAGATATGTTTGAATTAAAATATATTATGGTCTAGAATACATGAATAACTCAAATTTCTTCTTACAGGGTTACATAGACTCAAACTATGTTGGATTTGTTGATGATAGGAAGTCAATGTCAAGATATATTTTTCATCTTAGATCTAGACCAATTTCATCAATTAATAAGAATAAATCTATAGTTGTTCTCTCATCCACAAAGGTAGAATAGCATGTTGTATGAGGAGCTATGTGTGAAGCAATTTGGTTACATTACATCTACCTAACATAGACATTCTTGAATATAAACCACCAATATTTTTCTGTGATAATCAAGGTGTGTTGAAGATTATTAAAAATCCATTATTTCATGAAAGAACCAAACACATCGAGGTTCAATACCATTACATTTGAGAACAATTATTAAACCACCACATTCAGCTCCAATTCTTCCCAATTAATTCATAGATAGTAGATATACTCACCTAATCACTTGTTAAGGTGAAATTTGACTTGTTTCAAGGGTAAATTTATAAAAATAATGTAATAAAGGGGGGAATGCTAGCATAGTCATTTCTTATCTATTACATTATTTTATTTGTATACTTGTTATATAGTTGTGTAATGTATTAGATAGGTAGTTACAATTATGTAACTATTTATGCATTATATAAATTCTCCCCATATTTCCATGAAATATATAAGGCAATCAATTTCCTTTAGTTTACTGGTCAATGACTATGGGAAAATGCCAACATCTAACAAATTTTAAATCAATTTGATGAGGAATTATTTTCCTTCAATTTGATATTCATCATAGATAAAAACCCTAATTACAATGTATGATTTCTCATTTACAAACGTCAGTATGTTTTATGTGACATTGTCTTTCAGACTATCTTTCAAATAACTATGTGTTTTTATATCTCTAGAGTGAAATTATTTATAAAAATACTACACCAAATAGAGGCATAAATAATAGTTGTCAATAAGATTTATTTCAAAAGATAAATAGAAATAAATTCAATATCACCATAATAAGATGTGGTTTCTAACATTCTAAACAACCCACATCATAGAATTTTTATGCATTTGTTTCCCATTAAAGAGAAAGCAAATAATATGTTCTTGATAGATGTGTCTATGATAAGGGACTTTGATCATTGTTTAATTTTGTATAATACAATGGTTAATAATGGCTAAAGATAGGGTTTTGATTATGAAATAGTATGTAATATGGTAGTGCATGAGATTCCTCATTAAAATAAAAATAATTCAATTTTGTATTTAAAGATGAGATGTAGGTAGAAATATTAAGCCATTTACAAAGCCAATTTATACATAAGTTGCCTCCCCATAGGCCATGTCCACTTTTTGGTGTTGATGAAGTCATATAAATATACATTCTATAGAAATATGTCTCAATATCATGTACTTGATGTAGTCTATAGTTACTCAATATCTAATTCCAAATCAAAAGATTTTAGTGCATGGGGATCATTTTCCCCAAATAGTTTACAAATTGTAGCTTTATTGACATGTATCAAAAAAAGTAATAGCACATGAAAATCATCAAACAAAAAATTTCCTACATTATATTTGAAAATATAACCTCTAAAGAGGTTAGTTTTATCTAGGGAAATATCTTTCATTGCATTGAGTTTTTAACAATGGCATGCATTCTTTAATAAAAATGACCTATTATCTACTATGCATATGCATTTCTTGTTGTTTTGAGTTTTTCAAATCCATTCTAGAATTCCAGGAAAAATTAAGTCAATAAATAAAAAACAAGTTTAACTTTTTTGAAATACTCAAAAAAACCAATACACACCTATTATCGATTCACTGAACAATCAATAGATCTAGAATGTACAATTTCACTATTTGACAAATTTTTTGTTAATACAACTCAATATCTGATCACACTACATTTTTTTATATTATATATGTTTTATTTTACATAAGATAAAAGTAAAAAAATATCAATTTCTTGAATAGAAATAAAATAATCAAATATAAATGGAAAAATAAAAATATACTATTATAGATTCAATGTACAAAGCATCAAAATATTGAATCTTAAGAAAGTAAAATTAGTTATGAATTATATTTTTAATAGGACCATGTTTTCAATTCAAAATTTTTTTGTTAGCACCATATTGGTTTTGTAGGTGATGTTAAATAGAGTATGTCAATGCATAGATAAGAGAAAATTTGGTGTTGAAACAAAAATGAAATAATACATATTTACTAATGATAATATTCTATGTAAAATATATTAGTGAACATTTAATATAGAAACTTGTGTTGAAAACATTTTTTTGTGTTGCTCGCTATTAACTTTCTGACTCAAAGCAAAAGCAATTCACCACCAAGTGATAAAAAAACACATTATAGAATCTACCATAGGAAAATATGAAAAAATAAAGACTGTCTCAAGAATTTTTAAATATCCTATTTCATATATTTTTCTTTTTTGAATAAAAAATCATTTATCTAAAATTCTATAAAAAAATAATGCGTACATATGAACCTAACTATCCATTTCACATGAGATCTCCATTGATCTGTAATGCATAATGAATATAACTATTTGTAATAGGAAAATGCATTAAATCATTTCATGTATGAGTTATTACATGGTAATTATGTATTTAATTTTTACAATAGCCATTACATGATAATTATGTGTAGTGAATGATAGTTAAATATTCACAAAATGATGTATCATCCAACACATGTCCACATTGATTAATTCAACTCCATGCCTATGCTTCTACATGTGTGAAGTTAATATTTATTATATCATTTATCTATCCATAAATAAGATGTAAATAGTTTTTACTGATCACGACACACACAAAATTCCCCTTTTCATGATTTTTGTTAAAAATTGGGCAACTAGACTATTGTAAAACTACACTTTTTTTCATTTAAAAAAACCACAAAATTTTGATTTGTCTAGATGACATATTTTAATCAATAATCTGGATTAAGGTAAAACAAATTTTAAATTGGTCTGGAATCTAGCCTTAACACATAAGGAGTTCTTTGTCTCTTCCTATCTTAAAAATGATAAAATAAGGTATAGCTCTTCAAAAGAATCAAAAGGACCTAGCCAAATAAAGTAACAAAAGAAAAAAGAATGAAGATTACTTTTAACTATTTTAAGACCTATAAGATCTTATATGGATTGAAAAAAAACCTAGAATAAAAGTTAAAGAGGCCCAGGTATCAAAAATAAACATCAAGGTCCCAGTGGACCAACAAATCAAATTTTGCTAGACTAGGAGCCTACCTAGACATAGATGGAGGTCTAGTTTCCAAAAATAAATAAAGAGAGAAAAGCCCTATGATATCTCCAATAGGTACCAAATTCAACCAAGAAATATTAAAATTAAAGTGAGATAACCACACTAACCACAAACACTTTAAATAGACCCCTAGATCATAACATTATAGTTTTTGCCTAGAAGTGGAGCTACCCTAGGCACAGAGGGAGGCCTAAGTCTCCACCTAGAAATGAGAAAATTAATTTTTGTGATCCTTTATAGGAAGCAAACAAATATTAATATAAAAAATGTCACCAAAGAGATAAAAAGAAACTTTTGGGTCCCCAAAGGATCTAGGTCTAACCAAGATGAAGACCGAGCCCAATAGAGACATAGGGGTTCCCTGTAAAACTTAATCTTATAACTAAGGAATTCTACACAAAATAGACTACAAATAAGGGAAGGAAAGAAGTACTTAGTAATAAATAACTAGATATTTTATGAGTATAACATGTACTAAAATCCCCAAGAATTAGTACACAAAGGTGCACATCCAAAGCTCTCAAAAGAGGGTTAAAACTTGAGACTATAAGCTCTTCTTTTAATCACTCCATCAAGGTAATAAGGACCATCCATTCCAATTAGAAAAATACAAACATAAATAGACCACCTTACCCTTCTAAGAGGCCCATTAAACCTAGCTAAACACCACATCTATGTATTTTAATGAATTAAAGAGGAAAAACAACCAAAGATCTTTTGAAAGGACCATACCTTACTAGGTCAAATATTAAATTGAAAAAAGAATTACTATAATTTTAATTTCTTTCCCTTTTTATTAGATCCAAATTTTGTAATCTCCACCTTAAAACCATAGCAAATCCCCAAATCCAAGCTCTAAAAATTAGAACCAAAGCCCCCGAATGAGGCTCAAACCATATCTTGGCTTCTAGAAAGTCAACCCCCAACCTTCCCTTCAAAAATATCTAACAAGTAAAAAAATTCAAATAAACCTTAAGCAAAGAGTAAATTTCCTTCAGAGTAATATAATGGTGAATGGATTCCAAAGGATTGGGCCTCTTGGCATCTTGAGTCATCCTGAGAGCCTTAACAACCCCCTTGAAATAGCACCAACACCATTTCTTGATGCCATCTCAAAGATTTTTGATGATTTAGAGTTGTCAAAATCCCTTCTATTAATGCGATTCAAACTGAATATTTCTCAACTAGATATGATCAAAGAAGTACTTTAATCAGTAATCAGGGAAAAATAATTCCTTTAATTTACCCTTCAAGACTTACAAGTACTCATGAAAATTTTAATAATAATTAAAAAATACATAAATAAAAATTCTAACAGAATTGATAGTGAATATTCATTTAAGTAATGAGTATCCATGGATTTTTTAATAATGACTATAAAACTAAATACAAAAATATCCCATTAAAATTAAATGAATATAATTTTACATTTTTTATGATTTTTTTTTTTTTTTTTTAAATTTAAATTAAGAGGTAGTAACAATTAAGAAAAGTGGATATTGTATTATAAAATAACACCTTATAAAAAATTCTAAAATATAATATTTTATTTATAGTTCATTCAAATTATTTTATATTTTATATAGTTAATGTTATTTACATTTTATTAAAATGTAATATTTTGTTTTAAATTCCATTGAAATTATTTTATATTTCATATAATTAATGTTATTTAAATTTTATTATAAAAAAATTAAATGATATTTAAATAAACCATTAAGTTTTTAAAAGATTTCTAAATTACTACTTTACAACACTATTAACACCTTATGAATGAAAAATATAACCCTCTCAAGGCATTAAAAACTCAACTCCCCTATATGAGCTAATGACAAGGCCAACCCCCACTCTTTCATTATCAAAATAAAATATACAAGCATTGATCGATTATGAATCTTTTAATTACAATTCAACTACACATTGAGTATATAAATCTTTGAGTTACTATGGATGTGATGCTCTATAATAATTTGGTTATAACACTAAGAAAATGATAGTAACATGTGATGCCCAGGGGTTAAGAAAATAATTGTCATTATTGATATAAATTATAAATACATTATTGATTTTACATTTTGAATGGAAGTTGTCATGAAAATCATGCAATTCCATCATTGCCAACATATGAGTCTGACCTTGCTCATACACAACTTCATATCAACCAAATTTGATGACTCACTCATTTTTTTCTATCCAACTTGTATACTCTATATTTGTTGGTGGTACTTAGATTCCTCAGGTCCTATGAACCCTTATAATAATTTATACTTGGTTAAACTCTTAGGTCATTCATGATATTATTAGTAAATCAAAATTTATTGGTTCATATTAAATCAAGTAAATGTTTCATATTCTATTTTTACACTTCTTGAACTATGCACATTATGATTGACAAGTATTTATTTTTATGTATAAGAATTTTCTCTCTTTTAGAGATATTTTCTTAATTAAGACCTTTTTATATAACAACATCCTCATGTTTCCATGATTAAACCTCAAATAAGTGATTTCATAGCTTCTGAAAATGGTGATAAGTCAAGAACAAAACCAAAGTAATAAATTTATTCCTAAATTGAAGGAAATTAATTTTTATTTTATCTACAGTTGACTTTGTTCATCCCTAACATTGTATCATTGGTCTAGTTAATCTGAGAAAGAAGTTCATTCATTTTCTTTCTCACTCATGCACTTTAAAAAAGGTCCAACATAAAATTTAGATATTTGTAAACGTAAGATTAATTGTCCTCACTTTTGACTCCACACAACATAGGGGGTACCCTTAATACTCTTAAAAGGTAGTTGTCACAATGCTTACACAAAAGTTTCCTAAAATATTAATGTTTAATGTAACCCTTTGTACCTATATGTCATCTTTATTTGTCTTTAACATCATAAGCACACATTCATTTAATAGATTTAGAATAAGATTTAAAATACCATATATAAAAGATCATACAAAAATATATTTATTAATTTATATAGCTCATAAATATTATGACATATAAAAAACTTGTGTATGATATTTGGAACTCAAAGTAGAAAAAAAAATGTTGTATAAATATGATCAAATATGCTATGACTAGTTCCTTGTATCTATAGGAAAACATTCAATATTTCATTCATCATATTTATAATTTATCTAAAAAATATTCATTTAAAATGAATTTTAATTAAATAATATATAATTTAAATGATAAATATTAATAATTATAATTTACAAAATATAAATTTAAGATTAATTTTACTTAAATTATACATATTTAAAATGACACATATGAATAATTAAAATTTTTACATATGAATTTTAATTCATCGTTTAAAATTCCATTTCAAAATCAATAGTTAATAATCAATATTCTTTTTAAATATATTTAAACCTCATATCAAAATAATATTATAAGGATACTTACAATTTTATTGTGAGCTTACTGACATTCTAAACTCAAACTCTATAACTAAATTATAATCTTATGAAAACTAATAAAATATTATGAGAAATATCTTCTTATTTATACATTCTCCATAACTCCATCATATTTCAAAAATTCTCTTCATAACCTAAAATAATAACCCTGCCATTCAATCACACAACCTTTTATAAACATACATTATATGATAAAATAAAATAAAAAATTCGAGAGAGATCATAACGAAATATAAAAATATATAATTTATTGTCTCTTTATTTAATATAATAAAAAATTGTAAAGGATAACCTAGGCACACTTGAAAAAATATATTGGGTGACTTTACCTTTTGTTATTTAGATTAAAAAAATTCTCTTTCAATATAATTTCCATTATTAAAATTAGTGAACACATGGCACATTCACATAGTATCTAGCAATGGCATATAAAAATGACATCTTATATTAGATGTATTTATAATATAATCATTGACATACATTTTTAATGTTTCTATGTAGATCCCACAATAATAAAATATTACAATGTTTTGTATGAATATTAAAAGAGTCCATGTAATGCATACCACATCATCATAAGAATATGACAACCAAGAAAAAACCCTAAACTAGTAGGAACCTTAATGTAAATATTATATAATTTTACTCCTCTCCTATCTATTTGAGAGTTTCACCTTTATAAATTTTGAAAAATCACTGATTGTATTACTCCCCCCTTTTTTTTTCTTCAATGGATATATTGTCCTTAATAAACATATTTACTTTTGGATTCATATAAAAAATACATTCAAATGCATTATATTTAAATAGTGTACTAGAGGAATATTGTTTGTGCTAATATTATTTATAAATATCTCAATTAGATTTCAGATATTATACCATAAATTAAATTTATTTCTCATTGTGTTTGTTTATGTATATGGATTAGGTCCTTGGATCAAAATTTCCAAGATATCCATTATAAATATATGGATAACAAAAATATCTATAGAGTTACATGGCATTGAATTGTCAGGGCATTTTAACATATACTTATATATACTTTAAGGTGCCATTGTCATTTTTGAGAAATCAACAATGATAAATCATGTTACATATGCCTATATATCTATCTAGATGAAAGGTGGTGGAGTTTAGAAAGAGTTCTTTAGGAGGTCGATCTATCCTCCCTATAAATTTTTATTAACCCAATTCCATAATATTATTTAATATCTTAGTATAACTTTGAAATTGGCCATTAATCCTTATAGCCTTATTGATGGATTCATAAAACAATCCTTCCAATGTTTCATTTTTTCCACTCTACATTTAATGAGGTTTATGAAAAATTTAAAGTAAAATTTTATACTTTTCATTTGGATTGAATTTTTATCAACATTATTTTTATTTAGTTTATTTTCGATCTTTTAAAAATCATTTCATGTATAACTCATCTTAGGATAGATTGTTAGAACTATAATAATGTTCAAATGCCATATAGAGTGGTTATGTCTACATGATCAATAGTTCATTTAGGATAGATTAATATTTTAAAAATGAACTTGATATGGATAATCCCACATATTTTCTATTTAATTTGATTTAAAAGTCATTTTTATTGTCAATTATGATTGCTATCCTTTTTATTTTATGTTTTAGAGTTTATATTTTCTATTTTAAAATGTGCAATCATACTTCATTTATTTAACCTTTAAGAGGGTTTAATAGACATAATATAATATTGATTTAGAAAAATCATATGCTTTCATATTAAAAATCCTTAGATAATTTTAATGAGGTTACTATATTTTAATATAAGAAGCAAACCAATAAGTTTTAATATAATAGATCACATAAGAAGGATAATACACTCACTCACAAATTATAAAAAAACACACAATAATATTAAATGAAGAGAAGGTTATGTGAATATTTAAAATTGAACCAATTTGATGGTACAACATCCTACATCATTATAATAAGAAGACAATTTTGAATATATCAATACTAATATCCTAATACTACCTATAATATATTATACCAATATTAGACTACAGGAAATACATAAACCCATTAGGCTAACTACAATGATACATATGATATATAAATATTATAAAATGATTAATTCAAAGGTTGTGGACATCATAATATGTGTTCATATCCAAATACAAGCAAAATGTTTTGTGTGTATCATTCTCTTTCCCCATATACCCTTCCCTTTCTCCCCTTTGAAACCAATAATTTGCTCAATTATGACCAACTATGGATAATTATATATAAAATATTCATCTTCCAAAGTCTCATATTCTATAGGGAGTTTATTTCACTTGATGGTGTATTCTATTATTGCTCATGTTCACAACATATTTGTCTGTGAATTGAGAATCCCTTCAGGTTACAAGATGAACTTACCTCCTCTTATGCTCTGTTAAATATATTTGGGATAAAATCTTCTAAAAATTTACATTCTTTAAATAAGAAATATTAAATACAATATGCATTTAATTTTTACAAAGGTACCTCCAATTTTTGAACCATGTTTTCAGTTTTTCAAAATATCTCCTAAGGTTCATAATACTTTGTTGATATAACTTGTTATTGTTATTTTTTTTTCTTAAGTGAAATTTGTTTATATGGTTTTAACCCTAGAAAATCATAGTCTTTTACTTCAAATGAACTTTTATTCTTGTGTTAATCAACTTGTTGTTTCATTTAGTTTTGTGCAATAAATAATTTATCCTTGAGACTAGAGAGAACCTCATGTTAGTGTCAAATATGCTCTTCAATTACTCAAACTCTTAGTATCACTTTCTTTCCAAATTTATTGTGTTCCTTTTATCATGCTCTTTAACTCATTATTGAATTTGGATGAATATAGTTCAACTCCTTATGAACACTATTTCACCGCATGATGACAAGTATGCCTGGGAATGGCCTTGGAAAGATAATTCCCTCAAATTAACCTTATGTTTAGCACCTTTAGGGAAATATAGGGATTTTAAAAGAAACTTGTGACCTAGACACCCTTTATTCTCATTGTATTATGTGGCAAAAAAAGACCATTCAAAGACCATTAAGTAATCATTACCTTTTTACAAAGATCATAAATCTTTCACATTCCCTTTCTATGATATTATTCGAATAATGTTGTTACAACCCATATAAATATTGGACATTTATAGGAGGAAACTTTATTTTTTTAATTTGAAGAAGCATTTCTCTTTCATATTCCACTAGGTTAGATGCTATATATGATTATTGCATTATCCTTTATAAATCAAACTTCTTTTCAACATTGTGATTCTAGTTACTACTTCTAGAATATTAAGCTAATATTTTTACAAAATCTTTCATTTACATATTATTTAGTAAATTAGTTTTCTAGCATAACTTCTAATTTTTTTCCTTTATATAACATAAGCCAATAAATTGGATGGTTTTTTTTTAGTTTTTAGAAACCCCTTTTAGTGATAGAATGTTTGATTTTTGTCTCTATTACAACCTTATAAAGCTTATGTGGATTCTTACACTTACACTATAGCATGTTTGGTAGGACTGTATAGGTTCCATTTTTGTTTGTCACTATGTTTTTCTAATTTTAATCATTTTCCTATATATTTTACCTTAATTCATGGATTATTATAAAAAACATGGGTTAATTTATATATAGGTTACATATCTCTCCAAAGATATGGATTAGTCTTGTAAAAACTATTTACTATAATGTTTTTCTTCTTAGATTCTTGGATTTTTATTTATTTCCATATCATCTACCCCCATCTATAGGTTTTTATAAATACATCACCATTATACCACTTTTTATTATTCAATTTTATCAGTTTTTATATATTAAATCATTTATTTATGACACTATTATCTTCAAATTTAAGGCAAACTCTATAAAAATTCCTGATAATAGTTGTCCATTGCTATATAAAAATGAAGGGTTGATAGAGTATAGGTTGAGACCACTATTAAAAAAATCCAATCACATATGCACACACATATAATTTTTTTATATAATGGAGTGATATTTATTTAACTAAAGTAAACCTAGATCTTATTTTTTAGCAATTATATGTATTTCTAACAAGCCAAATGAGTATACATGTTTCTAGATTATTCAATATTTTTCATTTAACTTGACAGGGAAATAAATTAAGAAGAGGAAAGTGGAATAAATTTTGTAATGATAAAGGATTTATTTAACCTCCTAAAATTAAATTGACAATGATTCTTCTCATATATGAAATTATATGTTCATTTCTAGTCACCATTCTAACACACACATGTGATCAAATACTTATATTTCATATAAATGTCATATAATCTAAATTTATTCTCATTCATGTAGGGATTATCCCCCTTATTTTTTGAGAATGAATTTACATCAGGACCAATTTTTGATCACCAACACTTGAGTAAGGATATTTCTTCTTACAAAGATATTTTGATCCCTACATGTTTTTTTAGGATTCTACTAGTGATGTTGATTTCAATTACCACTTGTGGCATAAATATCCCTTAGATTGATATAGTTACTATCATTGTCCTTATGTGGAATCTTATATTCCTCCTAAGATGAATTTATCATATCAATAAT
>JARHVA010001418.1:3077500-3125000 GCA_037957365.1 Torreya grandis | reverse complement strand
AAGAGTATATTAGATCTAAGGTGAAATTTCAAAACCTTACGATATGATGGCATAAATTAGGTTAGCTAAGTCAAGTTAAGAAAAGTTAATAATCCAACATTAGTATTCCAAATCCCACCCATTAAATAATTACATCCATCCATGACTAGAAACATTTCAAATCAAAAAAATGTCACCCATCAAAATCCTAATAGAGGTTAAAATTTTGGCCCAATGGGAAAACATATTATTCTATAACTAAGATGATAATTTAATATTATGCCACTGATTTGTGGAGAAAATACTAAACCAAAATTTTCTATAGTCACCTTTATAGTTTGAATAATGGGATAATTCTCTAAAAATACAAGAGCAGGAGAAGGAAGAAGAACATGATATCAGGGAAGACCCCAAGCCAAAGATTTTGGTGTATGTAATGGTTCAAATCACTACTCAAATAGTCAATATAAAATTGTACTTTAAAACATATCCATATAATACTCATTGATTCTATCATCACACATAACTTCATTAAACCTCAAGTAGCCAAACAATATGATTTTAATGTGTAAACCTTTTTCAGGTTTTGAATTCATAAAATCCAATGATAGAACCTTACCTTGAAATGGAAAATGACACAATGCTATAACTTCACGTGGGGTCTTTAAATTTGAATCCCTAAATATTTTTTATACCTATATAAGATTGAAAAATAGTTTTTAAAGCACAATGGATTTAGAGACTATGTCCTATATTATTAGACTTTATTAAACTATGGATGCAATTCACCTATAAGGATAAAAACTAAATTGTAAAAGGACCCACTTTTGGATCAACAAGTGTCATTATGTCTCATCATATGAGGAATTTATTTAAAAAGGGATCTTATGGGATTGTTTCTCAAATTTTTCCCATCTAGCTAAATTAATCCATCAACACCAACCACATGCTAGAATTATAGGTATATTTCTATTAGCACATTTTTTTATAATAACCTAATGGGTTACTCTAAAACCACTAGAAGATCATACTATACATATTGTTCAAGGTAGTATACATCTACAAATTCATCTTTATCATTACCCATTTTAATATAAGAATGAAATCAATAAATGGTGTAAAAATTGTTGAAAGAAGGAATTATCATATCTAACTCTTCCCTCGTATTATTTATATAGAAAAATATGTGTATTCTACACTCAATATTGAATTTTAGGAAATAAATAAACTCAAAATAAAATAAAAGTTTCCCTTTCTAGTGATTGATGACCTATTATATGAATTTAGTGGATCATGCTCTTATTAAAACTAAAAATTTAGGTTAGGATATCATCATATTCACATAAAAAAAAATCATTATTTAAATAGTCTTTTATACTCATGATGGTCATTATCAGTCTCTCATCGTGGCCTTTGCTCTATCAAAATGTAAGAGTTAAAATATCATAATTTTCTATAAATTTCTATACAAAAATTAATCATGTTATTATTTTATGACATCATTATTTATATCCATACATGGAATATCATCTAATACATATATAACAAACAATCCAATCCCTCTATAAAAAATAGTTATTTATAAGACAACTAAAGTGTGTTTTTTTCTAAAAAGAAACTTAGTATCTAGGAACATAAAATCTAAGGAAAGAATTGAAGTATATCTTAAAATAATTGATGCCATAAAAAATTGGCCGAAAACATAAAAACTCAAGATCATGTTTTCATGCCTCACTACATATTCTAGAAAGTTTATTCAAGACTACAGAAAAATTATAGCTCCATGATTAAAAGTATGTATTTAAGTAGTTATAAGTGGGAAAAAAGACCTTGAAATGTCTCAAGAAATAAATATGTACTATGCTAATTTTTGATATGTTTGACTTAACTAAACCATTTTAATTTAAAATGATGCATTATGAAGTTGAATAAGAGTTTCCCTAATGCAAGAAAGTTTACCCCTTGAATTCATCAACAAGGAATTTATAGGGATAAAAGTTTGACCCTATACAGATGTGAATGAAATGTTATGCATACTTCATGCAGTCAACTAGTGGTTACCATACATAGTTAAGGGCCACTTATGCATCAAAAATTATCACTATAGTCTCATATATGTCCTGGAGAAAAGAGTCTTCATTTGAGAAAAATAAGTGGGTAACCATGTTGATGGGGTTTGACTATGAGATTAGCTAGAATAAATTTAAGTATAATTTTTTTTAAATGTGTTATCTCATAAGCATGAAGAATAAATAACATTTTGTACAATGTTCTTTCCCATTCCAAAGGGTTGAATATGGTAATACAATAATGGTCCCAAAATTACCAATTTCTAAAAATCATCAATAAAATGACCATTAGTCATTTGTTTCAACTAAATTACTATTAGAATGGCCATAATTTTTATCATAGAGGTCATTTGATACTACTCCCCAATCGACACTACAAAAGATAATTTTATTGGAAATGCATATAGCCTAATAAACTTGCTAGTCTAGTTTTTAAAAATATATGAAAGGGTCTACCGAAATATATTTGGTATGGAACTAAAGATGACATAAAATAATTTTTGGTATACTATGAGACTTATCAATCCAAAAAAAATGATACAGTCTGAAGCCGAAACATGTTCCAACCCTTGTCCATTCTAATATGGGTACATTTTGATATTTATATGGACCAAATATGGGATGTAAATAAGTTATTATGGTTGTGGTGGGTAACATATCCAAGTATGCCTATTTAGGTTCCCTTGCCCATCTTTGTATTAGCTTCACCATTGCCAAAATGCTTATCAAATACATCTTCCACCTCGATGGGATATCTACTTTAATAATTTATGACCATTATTAAAATTATACTTATCACTTTTGAAAATAATTTTTTCACCACTATGCCACCTAAAATAAAATGAGTTATGAGTATAATCCAAAAATTGATGGTTAAACAAGAATTGCCAAGAAATTCATAGAAACCTATATGTGTTGATTTACCTTTGATCAACATATTTACTGGGTCAAATGGTTACCACTCACTAAGTGGTGCTAGAACCACACACGCACCACACTACCACTAGGATAATGCCTTATGAATCCATCTATGGATAAAAAATATTGTATATTTTAATATACCTTCAAGGAAGTTTCAAGTAGTGAATGACACACTCAACATGTGTGTAACTATAATTTTCACTGTGAACCTATTACCTCCATTTATAAAACCATTGAAAATTATATTTTAATGTAGATAAAATAGTTTTTATTTTAATATATCCTTATAATAAATCCTTTTTTATGTTTAAGAGTTATAAAAAACTAGAACCTAAGTTTTATGGTCTTTATAGAGTGCTACAAAAATTAATCTTATGACATACAAGTTGAATCTTCTTTAAATATCATCTAGGATCTATCCTATTTTCCATGTCTCATGTTTAAACAAGGTATCTAGCATGTTCATGCCCAAACTACATTCCCTAAGCTCAAAATTAAAGGGTCTATCATATAGGAACCTATGTTTTACCTAAATAAGTTCTTTTACTATCTCTATAATGACTATGTCACATATATTCTAGTAAAATAGTGAAACATGAAAATTGAATAAATAACATGGTAACCCAAACTCTTGTTACAAAAATAATTCCCTTATATCAATATTTATAGATAAATATTTTCTTAGGGTGGACCATTATTATGACTAATTCGTCCCTACTCTTCTATTTTTTTAGGTGCTATTATTAACAATTTGGACACATATGCTCTATAATTCATCCCATTTTACCTTTGTAGTAATCCAACATGTATGGGAATATGCATTTGTGTTGGGTAAATTAATATAAATATAGAGCTTGCGTAATATAAAAGAATAATCTATTGAAAATATTTATAGATCCATCATCAAAGAAGGTTTCCCCCTCAAAGAGGGTAACAATAATTTTTAATATGTTTTTATTTTTTCAATATAATATTTATATATTATTTTATTTCAATGCAAAAAATTTATATCCATTTTCCAAGATTAATTTTTGTACAAGAAGGTTTATAACACAAGGTGAATTATAAGATAGAGAATAGTCTATAAAATATGATTCCTCATAATTATTACCACCCACAAAAAACAACATGTAATTATTTAAACAATTAAAGAATCATCTTAGACATCTAATGCTATGAAAACTATCTCACCTAATGGTGAACTTGACATTTTTTATTAGTAAGGTATGAAATTTTTGACCCTTGATATGTTTGATGAGTCATCATGTCAAAAAATATATTATCATCAAATATAATTTTAAGATATTGAACAACATATATATTATGGATGATATGAAGCCTAAATTCAAATGATGAATTATGGAAGTTCTTGAGAAAATTGACATTGAGAACATCATTGATTCCCAAATGACCCTAAATGATTTTGAAGACACAATAAAAAATCACTCTTGGATATATATTTAAGAATGGTGTAAGGTCCATAACAAATAATATTAACCTTATTAGGTTCTTTCTCTTGAATATGACATTTGTCCAAATCTAGCCAATTTCTTTTCCCAAGTTCATAATGATGAGGGACATGGAAATGATCATTTTTTATTTTGTTCTCTAAATTTTATAAATAATTAGGAAAAAAATTATTAAACACACTTGAAGTGTTGGATTGAGTAATTTACCTTATCTTGATCTTTATACATGTGGTTGGTATTAACAAAAAGGTAAGGATAAGTGTAACTCATATTAAACAAAAAAAATATAGGGATAAGTATAAATCATATTAAACCAAATGTTAAAATTCAAGGTAAAAATAAAATAAAAAATGTTCCTTGTAACATTAGACTTATAAATTTCATGCATGACCTATGTGGCCTATTAAAAATTATCACTTAGTAAGAGAGACATGATGCTATGATATAAAAGATTTCACTTAAGTGTAGTTCACTATTTTGGTCTAACCATCAGATTGTAGATGAAAGGCTATGTAAAATATAAGAGAAAATCCCAAAATTATTGATAGGGATATCTAAAAATGGTGCCTAAAATGTGATCCATGGTAAAAAAATAATGTCGGTGGGTATATTAATGGAGAACCAAAATAAGTTGATGAATAAATTGTGTTAATTCACTCACAAAAATGGTCTTGTGACATGGATTTAACCTATACATATTTATTAATTGGTTGAAAATTAAAAATACATACTCATGGTGTCAAAATGTTAATATAAAAAAATCACTAACCAAGTCCATGGAAATAATTTCCCAAGGATGTGAAGGAATTCACATAGGGACACTCAACACAAGATTTATTTTGGATGGATTGGAGTATAATTAGACCACACATTATCTAAAAACTACATAACATATTTTTACATGTGACCCAAAAATAATAACCATTGTATATGGAGTGTTATTTATTCCAAAATGAACACCATGAAGCATATCATATGTTTACTTCAAGACAAAAGTGTTATAGTCATGTTATACAAAAAGATTTTTGAAATTTTACAACTCTTCCTTCATGTGAAAATATTTAAAAGACATAAATTTGGAAGTTTTAACATGCTAGAGACTTATGAAGATCTTATGGAAATATAGATCCATAGCATACTAAGTAGACAAAGTTTAAAATCTCAAATGTGAATTCATGATAATAGTGAGTATATGAGTAATTAGAGGATGAATCAAACAATTATAAACCATGTTTTTGGCTCTTTTATTGTACTTGAATACCAAGCGAAACTAATGAATATATGAATCCCACTTCATATGATAAACTTCTTCATTTTTGTCTGTGATGTAAGAAACTGTAGTGGAAAGTGATCTTTGTGGACAATTATTTCCTTTCCAAGAAGATAGAGCCTCCAATACTTGATTTATCAAACATGAAAAAGATTATGTAGCTCTTTGAAATACATTTATGTGTGACTATAACAATTCATCAATACTTGAGTTCTTTTCATAAACATTAACTTGTGATTTCATGGAGTTATGTGGTTGCCTTATGAAAATTAGAGCCAATTTGGTTACTTGATTTAATATTTTTCATTTTTTTCTACAAATTACAATTGTATTTGTTTTTCTTACAGTGTGTCTTATCAAGTAATTTTTATTATATTTTTTTAATGTATAGGTGTAATTATTTGCATCATAATAAAATTTCCTATCATGGCTTAAAAAGAAACAAACCACAATAAATCCATGTTTATCACATCACATGTGACCTTATCTACAAATTCAGGATGAAAATAAAAATAAATGATGGAAGTGTGTGTGATATCTAAAGATGGTCATTATCCTTCCATCAAAGTTCATATAGATAAAAACATGGTTCAATTGGGAAATATAGTCTATTGATAATAGATCTCTAAATGATGTTCTTATATAGGGCATTACTGATTATATAATTCGCTAAAAAGTTGCATGTAAGGTGATCAGGGATGAAAAATAACTATCACAACTCCCTTGTGAATTTTGATAGTGCATGTAGGTGAATTTTTTAGTATACCTTTTAAATAATCATAGAATAGCTGTATCAATGGGAAACTATGTGTTTCCTCATCGACATACTTTTACAACCAATGATTTCTTTTTTATTTTAAAACATTGAGATTTATCATATCCTCTATTTTTATAATGAGCATAAAACTTACAAATTTGTTTTGTATTATATTAAGTAATATAAGAATGATACAGACTATTATAATGATAAGACCTAGAAGTGAAAGATCTTGAATCCTTTGAAGAAGGATTTTGATGGTGAAGTCAGTATTTGGCTCGATAAGGCAATGAATGAGATACTCTATATTAAGAAATGTGTAATTATAAATGTAATTAAGTTTGGTTTAATATTGCATCCAAAAATTGTAAGAGGAGTGTATTTCAAATCCCTAAATAAGTGTGCTTGCAATTGACTCTTAATTTTTTGAATAAATTCATTGTCATTATTTGTAACCCTATACATAATGCATAGGTGACTGAACTCATATACACAATCCTGATTAAACATGCATTTTGGTGGAATCTTAACCACATAATATGTAATTATTCCTCATAGTTATATGGGTAGAAGGTCATTTTGAGTGCCTCTATCAACTAATCCTATGTGGTTATTTGATTTTGAGATGTGTTATGTGTTCAAGAGCTTAGAAAGACTTGTTAATTTCAATTTGGTAAATGGAACCGTACTATTCTATAAATTTTCACTTTAATAAAACTAAGTTTTCATGATCAATATCCAATTGGTTATGACCTTATGGCCATTTGAGATATTATAGATTTGGTCCTCGCATTTTACCTAATAATGTGAGTAGGAACTTGATGATTATCTATATGTTTGATGCACCACATAGTGTTTTCATTAACCACTTTTGTTAATGTGTAAAATCATGTGATGAGCTAGAGTATATGGTCCTATATTATTGGTTTTGCCATAAATCTAATGAAAGGCTATAGGTTTCAACAAATAGTTTTCATGAATAAGACTCCAAAATAAATCATCTCACTAAAATACACAAATATTTTAGAAAATATTAAGATTAAATTGTAACTCTATAAATTATTTTGGTTGGATGTTTCCAAGATATATTTTCCCCTATTTGTAAACTATATCCCCTTTATAAAAATGTGCCACACTTTCATAAAATTACAAGTAACATTGATTAAATTTAGTTAAAATTTTTGAATAATTTTTTTAAAACCCAAGATAAAGTTTTCTAACTTTATCAAACCATTTAATTACAAGAGAGGAAATATTATTGAAATAAAATGCTTTAAATGAAATGGAACAAATAATAATAATAATAATAATAATAATAATAATAATAATAATAATAATAATAATAATAATAATAATAATAATAATAATAATAATAATAATAATAATAATAATAATAATAATAATAATAACAAAAACAACAACAACAACAACAACAACAACACCTTTTTTAATGGTTTAAATGATCACTTTGACTTGAAGTACCCGGATTGAGTATAGAACCAAGGGGCAAGGATGTTTGTCAACACTTTGTCATGATAATAAATATTAATTTTTCTTTTTTTGGATATATATATATATATATAACTTTTAGAAATGAAAAATCAAAATTTCATAACGTTCAAAAGGGAACATTATGTTAAAATGGAGAAACTTCAAATAAAAATATATTTAGCCTCGTGTTGGGTGAAATGACTATCATTTCCTCTTAGAAAGAATTTTGATTAGATCATGGTTAATACTAACAGTTGCCCTAAAGGTGCAAGGGAAGTCCTAGGAATTATTTATTTTTCCCAATCATATCTAGTAAATATTTTATTTTAATATATTATATTATATTATATTAATATTATATTATTTAATTATAATATATTATAGTCTATTAAAATATATTTTTTAATACATTAAATATTTTAATATATATTATATTATTTTATATATTTTAAAATATTATTCAAATTTAATATTAGGATTATAATATTTATTTATATTTATATAATAAATATTTATCAAGGTTAGAGTGGGGTGATAGTTATATATTATTTTATAATTAATATTAACAATATATTAAGTATTTAATTATATTATATATTTTATTTTCTTACATATTTTATTTGTTATATTTGTTATATGTTTTATTTATTATATTTAATTATATTAAATTTTATATATATATATACTTTTTAAATTATATTATCTATAATATTAATCTATAATACATAATATTAGATCATATGTATAAATAAAATTATATTTAAAATATTAATATATAAAAAATAATAATATAGTATAAATATATTTACTTATATGATAATATATTATTATATTGTTATTTAATTTTTATTTTTTTAAGTAATAATATTATTATGCATATTTTTATATTATCTAATATATAAATATTATTATAAGATAATACTATTAATTTATATATATATATATATTAATGTTATATTATATATAAAAAAATTAAAACATTTGATTTAAATATAATGTTTTATTCCAAGTGTACATCATAAACTTATGTTGATATGCTCACTGACCACCTATTCAGTTGACTAGAAATCAACGTGCGCTCCACATGCTCTTTATCCTAGCATTAGCTCCACTTGTGTCATAAATCATCATTCTCTCACCAATGCACTCTTTCTCCTATTTCGACCTTATTGTTTATTTTCATTGCATGAAAATCTCTTATTGATCTACGATACACATTGTAGTATGGAAGGACTAGATTCCTCTCTATTCTATGCTTTGTTATTCTTTCATTTTGGTTGACCATCATTTCATCTACACGTTGTTAATTTGAGCACTATTCTTCCTTGAAATCTATTGTGTCTTCTTAGAAATCACTTAAATTCTCCTAAAAAATTAGTTGTCTCCCTACAATGGTGGACATGGATATGGTAGGAGCATCATGCAAATCCACTTTCGTAGTCATTTTTTCTGTGACAATGGTGATGATGATGATATCAATAGTATTTGTAGTTAAGGAGGTAGGAGCATCGATTTCATCCATGGTTATGGGTGCTACTTCAATGATGGTGGTTCCATCTATAACCACTGGTGTAGTTGGATATTTCATTGCCATTTAGGAATGTTTTTCTCATTGAGGGTTCATCAGATGACTTTGTTATAACTTAGCAGACATGGTTTGTTATTTTCTATCTTCATGTGTAGTTTTGGATTAGGGGTTTTCTCTTGATTGTCTTCATTTCGTAGTTAATGGATCTTTGCTTACTAGTATTTATATAATTTTTAGGAAACGAATAGATCTTGCTAAGGTCCATGAGGTAAGGATATATTATTTTATATACCTTGTTGGCCTATTTTAGATATATAATTTTATACACCTTACGAGTCCATAAAAAAATATAAGTGTTAAAAAAGGGAATTACCTCAACGAAAATGATTTTGTTCACAACATAAACTAGTTTTTTTTTCATTATTTTGAAGCTTTCACCATTTTGTTTATAGTGTGCAAAGCTTCCTGCTAAAATTTTCATAGAGGTGCACCAAAATTAAAACCTATGTAATAATTTTGGTCCCGACTATAATATTTTTTTTTTCAAACACTTCTATTTTAATAATTTGTGTGGACAATGAAGCCATTCCTAGAATGCCCACATTTTATTTTGTATAGATGGATGTTATCAATAAATTATAACATAGATGTTTTATTACATGTAATAAATAAGTTATCTATCCCATTTCAAACCCTTGTTGGTTGACTATCATGAGACCTAACAACTTGGCCAATTTCAAAGTTTAAATTGATCCTCACATGTCCACACTACTTCCATGGTTGGAGAAAAACATATTCCTTTTATTTGTCTCATATGAGAAAAATATGAGGTGAGTGTCTCACTGTATATTTCTCTACCTAATAATTATGTTAATATAATTGGTAACATATTTTGATTCCTAGGTATGAGAAGTCGTTATATATAATACAAAAATATTAAATAATTTTTTTAAAACCCTTGATAAACTTTTACTAACCTTAGAAAATAATTTAATTAATGAGAGGGAATATTTTTGAAGGAACATGTTTTAAATGAAATGGAAGAAAATTAAAAAAAATAATAATTCCCTTTTTAATGGTTTAAACGATCACTTTGACTTGAAGTACCTAGGTTGAGCACAGAACCAAAGGGTAGGGATGTTTGTCTAAGATTTGTCATGGTAATAAATTTTATTTTATAATCTTTTTGTAAAGTCTAAATAGGGAACATTATGTTAAAATTGAGAAACATTAAATGTCAATATCTTGAGTATCATGTAAATTATATGGTAACTACAATCTACCCCCAATAAATTGAATTGTAAAAATGTATTAGTGATGTCAATTTTTTTCTAGAATACTTCTATCAAATAATCTATAAATGAGCCCAAGTAATTAAGGAAAATTTAGGATACAATAACTTGTATGCATGAAATTATCATTGGGTGAAATGACTATTATTGACCCTATAAATGAGCCTAAGTAATACATAAACTAAGTATCCTCTCATTTTAAAGTTTTCTTTATCTTTAGTTTCTTCATTGTTGATGGGAAATGAGGTTGTTATATGATATAATATACCTATTATTTATTAACTTTTGAAACAACTAACTATTCAAAAGGTATAAAAACATGTGAAAGCATACAAAATCAAGTCAACTCCATTAATAATACACTTAGGTATAATTAATATAATGTTACATGATGTCATTATCTATTTATGGGAAATAAGGTTGTTGTAAGATATAATGTACCTATTATTTCTTACCTTTTGAAACAAGTAATTATTTAAAAGGTAAGAAACATGGTGAATTATACAAAATCAAGTCATCTTCATTGATAATACACCTAGGTATTAATTAATATAATATAATTAATAATTCAAATCAAGTTTTTTAATGGGAAATAAGGTTGTTTTAAGATATAGTGTACCTATTATTTTCTTAGCTTTTGAAACAACCAACTATTCAAAAAGGTAAGAAACATGGTGATATAATATATCGGTATGAGAAGTGGTTATAAATAATAGAAAAAAAATAATTAATGTTTTTAAAACCCGTGATAAAGTTTTACTAACTTTATCAAAATATTTAATTATGTGAGAGGGAATATTATTGAATAAACATGCTTTAAATGAAATGGGAAAAGATTTAAAAAAAATTAATAATACCCTTTTTAATGGTTTAAACTCCATAATAGAACCCATGGATCCTATCATTGAAAATTTCATTTTTTATTTAATTTATTCATTGATAAAATTTTATTATCTATTAATATAAAATAGGTTGTTTCAAGATATAACATACGTATTATTTCCTACGTTTTGAAACAACTAGGTATTCAAAAAGTAAGAAACATGTTGAAGTGTATAAAATCAAGTCAAATCCATTAATAATACACCTAGGTATAATTACTAATACACCTAATTATAATTAAAATAATATAATTAATAAATCAAATCAATGTTTTTGATGGGAAATAAGGTTGTTTTAAGATATAATGTAGTATGTTGAGTCTCATATAAATTCTCTGCGAATAAACATGAATTTATTTAGATGAAGTATCCTAATTGGGATGTTCATCTAGGATTTCTCATGGTAATAAATTCTATTTTCTCCTTTTATTTTGGTTATTTATATAATTCAAATTTTAAAAATGAAAAACCAAAATTTAGTAAAAATTAAATTAAAATATATATATGAATATTTGCATCAGTCAATATGTTAAATTAATAGGTAATAATACAATACTATTCCCCTATGTAATCTAAATATATGATATAACTTTTACTATGTTAAATTAAGAATCCATATACTTCTAAATGGATTTCTATTGACTCGTTTACTTAATATAATTGTTAATGTATTATAATTCCTAGGTATGAGAAGTGAATATAAATAAGGGCATGAAGTTTCACATCCCTTTGGGGTGATAGTTATTGAAGAATAAATGATAAAGATGCATGTATTAATTACATAATTTCAATAACATTGTTGTTTTATTTTTTTCCAAAATTATTAATTTTGAAATCCATTTTTTACACATAAACATGTCTAAAGTTTCCAAGGGGTCCAAGGGTAGTCAACTGCAACTGTTAACCATGGCACATTTTATATACTATTTGTGAATATTAGAGGTTGTATCCCTGTTTCATGTTAAATATCTCAGAATAATGAGAAAATCACAAATATATATAGATAAGATTCGTGATTTTCCTTCAAGAGTTATCTTACTTGTGCCTTAGCATTCTTCTTGTTACATTCTTTTACTTTATTTTTTCTAGACTTTGGTTTAGAATGAAGAAGTTTATTTACATAAGATGGGGACACTTCACCATCAATAGGATCCTCACCATTAATGTTCCTATCCTCAAAAATTAATGGCTATGTGAAATTATAGATGCTTCACCATTAGTGTCATTATTTGACTTTTAAATATAAGTTGATATTATTTGGATAACTAGACTCTGAACATTCTAAAATTAGACTACAAAAAATCACACTATTTTATACTGAAAACATGTGGTAAGATATCATTTCTTCCCCTACAATTTTTTCACAATGCATAAATCATCAGCCATAAAAATACACATTTCTACTCACATCTAGACACCACACCATTTTGAAAAAATAAGTTCCATCAACTAGATAACTTATAAATGTAAAAAGTGCCTAACATAACTAGATTGATTTTTGTGCAATACTCATTGGCATTATTTACTAAAAATCCAAAAAACATTTTTAATACTAACTTTTCCAAGCATTAAATTTTATGCAATTTGACACTAGTATGTCTTTGGTATGATAAGTCAACTGCAATGGAAAATACTAAAGTTTCTATAAATGGAGATTTGTAATTCTGTTCAATGAATTTTAAGTTCATTGAATAAACTAGAGATAATGGAACTAATTCAATAGATAAATTTGAATGATTATCAAACATTTTTTTTTTTTATCTTTCTTTCATCATTTAAAAACATAAAAGTTCATTCTCATTTCCATAATTTGAAAAAAGTTTGAGCATTATACTTGGAATAGATTGGATAGAGATGCATTCATCTCAAAAGTTAATACATATTTATTATCCAAACACAAATTTAGTCAAACATATAAAAATTATGTCAAAATAAATCACAGTAGCCTCATTCAAATAATTTATTATAGGTATAAAAAATGTAGTTTACAAATTTGATGTTGTCAAGTAAAATTTATGGAAATGAGGAAAATTTTATGCTAGACATGAGTTGATAGAATACATTACTAGGAGTTTAAATTTGAGAGATTTAGAATACATTACTAGGTGCTCAAATTTGAGTGATTTAATTGGGATACTTGCAATTTGGGTCATAAAAAATAGTGCTTAATATAAAATAATATTCATGATAATTTTATGAACCTAAGATTTAATCACTCAACTAAAGGAAATTATTAAGGATTTACCAATAATGTCAAATATATTTGATTTCCTTATAACTAAATAATTTAATCAAAAACATAAACATAGGCTCAAGAATTATAAAAACCCTACAAAAAAGTTAACATTAATACTTAAGTATAAAATAATAGTAATTTATTAAGATTTACTATTAGCCTTCCACTAATTCATTCATCAATATTTTCTTATAGATTTAAGATTTTTTTGTGAATTCACAAACATAAATGTAAGAAATGGAGTTGTCAAGGATTTCATCTAGCTATGGGTAATTTTTATTTTAACATTCATCTCTTAAAAATATTTGTAGTAAAATAAAAAATTCATATGCAAGAGAAATCATGGTAATAGGGGAAGAAATTTCATGAATACTAACTATAATACCTAACCTTTGGATCTATGTGATTTAGAGGATTAAGAAAAATATTACCTTTTGGGTCACCATACCCCTCTCATTGGTAGTTAAATTTCAAGTTTTCTTAAAGATGTTAGTTGTTATCCATGCATTACATAGCTTTGAAAAATAGTGTTTTTGATTTGTAATCAATTTTAGAATAGAAAAGGCAATAGATTAATTTTTTTATATGTTTTCATAGAACCACAACATGTATAAAAAATTTAAAACTAACACTAAAATGGTACAATATGAATCAAATCTAGTCTATTTCTTGATCAAAGATGAAATTAACTACAACTATGGTAAAAAAACCAGTGTAGAGAAAGAATCATACCAAATACCTCTTACAAGTGCAACATATGAATTTGAATTATTCAAACTAGGGCTTTCAATTCCTCTGATGTATTAACATAGATATGGATCTAAAAAAACCACTAAGAGAGGAAGTAAAATCTATAATATGAAAGATGGTTTTATATGTATAGGCACATCAAATCGCTCTCCTCTCTTGAGCAATTTAGAGATTCTAGAATATTGTTTTTGGGATAGCTTTCATCAGTGTATGATTACAATTGAATAATAAAGCCATGGCACCTAAATAAGAAGGTGGTATAATTGTATAATAATAGTTTGGAATGGACACCAAAACCCCACCAAAGATTGAAGTTTATGGATGTAAATCTATACTTAGATATACATTTGACTACTAACAAAATGATGGTTTTTTTGTGGAGATAGTTTTTGAAGAGTACTTAGAGTAATGACATTAGAATTGAGAAGAGATAAAAGGTGAAGTTTTTGAGGAGAAATGGGAGAGCCTATGATAGAGATGGCTACATCATAAATCCTCAAAAAATAAGTGAAATCTTGGTGGTAACGAAGAAGACTCGGTATTAAGGTTAACATCATAGATGGGATTATTAAAGGGAAGAACCATAGCCTCAAATAAAATATATCTCATCTTTAAAAATGAAAACATAAACCAATTAATTTTTTGCAATGTTATTTTTGAAGGTAGTGGTACTCATTTC
Organism: Torreya grandis; assembly: GCA_037957365.1. Classification (NCBI taxonomy): domain Eukaryota; kingdom Viridiplantae; phylum Streptophyta; class Pinopsida; order Cupressales; family Taxaceae; genus Torreya; species Torreya grandis. The sequence goes on along the minus strand of JARHVA010001418.1, from coordinate 3,109,678 downwards.
CCAAGTCCCTAGCTCTTCTTCTTCTTCATCACCTTCCATCCAAGGACAACCTATTTACAATAAATTGGAATCCTTTGTCAGATTTTCTACAAAGCCTAGGCAAAAAGGAATTTAGATAAGAAAACAATGTAACATTTTATTTCTTCTCTAAATTGGATCCCTGCATACACTACATATAATTAAAAACCCAACATTCTATACTAAATTAGTTCACTCTTCTAGAATCTTGATTGTTCATAATTTCATACTCAAAATAAAAAATTGATCCATATAAACTCTAACCTTGGTGCCTATTATATTTGGCCTTGTATAGAGGACATGATTTTTTCCCATCTTTACTCTCATAATCATAATAATTTATGCACATAGTAAAGACACACTCGATGAATTATACAAATAGATCCCCATCAATGGTTATTGTGACATCATCTCCATAGATTTGGTATACTTGGCCACTCAAGTGATTCATAGGTTTACCTTGTTAAATGTGACCCAAAAATGTAAGAAAAGTAAAATAAAAAGGAAACTATTACAAAAAATAGGTAAGCACCCTCTTAGAAGTGCAACATGCATAATATATGAAGCCTTATAGTGACCAATCACTGTGAGATTACATTTTATGTAAAATATAATTCTATAGATGTTAAAATCCATTATAGTAATGAGACTGGAAGCAAGTTTTCAAGACTAACAAAAAATGTAAGGATTGAAATGCTCACTATAATATTTGGATTGAAAGAGATGAAAAATGGCCATCTTATAATGTAAGAGGTGAAGTAGTGAAAATATTTTAAAAAATCAATGAATTAAAATTGTTCCTTAAAGTTGTTGAATGAATTCAGTAGGGGGATTTTTAGGGGATCAACTATGGAAGCTATGTTTTTCTAGAAGCAAGGTTTCATGGAGGAGATGTTGAAGAAGAGCCCATTTTTTGATATCATCTAGATGAGTCTCAATTTAGATTCAAGATAACAATGTTGGAAGGCTTGAAAGAGTCAATATATTGATTCCAGTCCAAATATATGGCCTTGTATAGAAACAATGCTTGTGGTGAATGAAAACCCTAAGGAGTAGGGAAATTGAACATTTTTTTGGCCCTTTTCAGTTCATATAAACAAAATACAGTGAAAAATAATCTAATATATTGAGGTATTTAATAAGGGAGGAAATGATAAAAATCCAAATGTGAACTCAGATCAATGTAAGTCCACACTAAAATACCAATCCAAGATGAGTGGTTTTATTTGCGAATGCAAATGTGACTTCCCTGTGAGTCTATGAGGATGTTTCATTACACTTGCACTTGCACAAGTATATTCTAGGAATTTCATAGAATTATTTATTAGTATAGGAGTGGTACTTAATCCAAAACCCTTTTTTTTGAGAATGATGTTCAACACAAATAAAAAAATAAAAGTTAAAACCTTTTATTTTCAAAAAATAATGGGCAAAGAAAACTATAAAGATGTTTTAGAGCTCAACTATCAGTGCAGAAGGAAAACACCATCAAAGGCTATTATGGTGTCATATAATGGAAGCCCTGATCATTTCCTATAGAGAATTCCTCATGATACTTGTGTGTTGAATCAGATTTGAAATGCCCTTTCAAAATATTATGCATGAGACCAACTTCTACTCTAGGTAAAGGAGACCCTGGAAATCCTCCATAGCCATCTAACGAAAATTGATAATGGTGTTATTTTTCCTTAGTCAAATTTACTTGCCATGTGTGATTGATAGTTTGTGATCTAATAAAATATTTTTTGAGTCTATGAATATTCATTCAGTGTGATTTTGAGTTTGAAGGATATGTCTAGTGTTGCTAGTAGCAATTGATAGCAATAATTGGCAAGGAATTTATTATAAAAAATGATGGCTAGTTATAATTACCTTGACTTCAACATAAAATTATGACTCTATGTGCCATGTGCCATGCTAACCATCATTTTAATTAAAAAAATGAAGGCTCGAATAACATCCATGTTTTTACCAATAAGAAAACCTACAATAATATTTTTAATTTTTTTTTATAGAACATGTTATTAGTTTTTGTAAATGTTTGATGCTTTGTAGTACACAAGTCAATAACATTTTATTATTTAGAGTAATAAATAATTAATCCTTGGTTAATTCAAAATGGTTGAAATAGTTTTTCCCTCGAGGACTAATAATAAAAAGAATTTAAATGAAGTATTATAATTGGTAATGTATTATAATTCCTAGGTATGATTTTGAAATTGTATTTCTATGGCCACTATCATAAATCTCTGGTGAATTTTGACCAAATATATATTGAGTCTAGTCATGTCTACCAAAAAAATAAATATAAATACAATTAAAATTTATAAATTAAATTAAAATACTCTTTACATGTTGATATAATATATATTTTTTAAATCGCTGAGTTTTGGAAGATATTTTCTTGTCTGTTCTATGTCCAAGTCAAATTACCTAGTCTCGACATAACATTTATGGGAGTCAAAATTCATAGTGCTATATTGCTTGGCCTCATACCTATTTTATGATCAAATCAAGCATAAAAGTTTTCCTTAGAGGCATTATACTGATATCTATACATGGTCAACACTCACTATTACCTTCTCCTTGGCTTCTTCATTCTTCTACCTACATTATCATGGTCACTTTAAAGCAAATAGAATGTCCCATAATTGCTCCACCTAGGACTAAAAATGGCTAATGAAGAAAATTTAATTTCTACATGTATACCATAAACTTTTGGGGTTATATTTTTATTAAGAAAATAACCATCTATTAAAATCTAGAGTAATATAGAATGGTCTGCATCAAACATGGGATATAATATGAATACCTTCATTTACAATAAAACATAGTTGAAAAAATTCTATTTCTTTTCATCTTATTTGGGTTTCAAAATATAATAAATAAGTTATTAGGATTTTAAAAGGACAATAATAAGAATCATAGGAAATGATTTAAAATCCAAATTTAAAAACAAAGCTAAATTTGTAGTCAGAACTTTATAAATGATTAGAAGAGATATACTCCATGTCAACATTTTAAATTTAAAACTCTTCCTAATGAACATTTTAGATAAATAAAATCTAAATTTATTTAGGGAGAGATCATAAATGGCAACAAAATATTTATAATAATGACACTAGTATAAATAGCTTGTAAATTAGAATAATGTCCCGCCTTAACTGACTATAACACATGAGACCTTATAACACTTTTAAGTGTTAATTCATGTTAAATTAGGTGATTCCAACACTTGACACTATAAATATTTTAAGATATTACCAATACACATAACTAAGCTAAGATAAAAAGCCACATAAATATAGACTTTGAATTCTAAAGATAAGTTTCTTAGTTTTTCATTTATATACACTTTTAATATTTCTCTTGGAAATACTAAATTAAAGAATTCAAAAGCCATTAGATACCTAAACTAAAAAAAGTGATTGGTCATCATTCTCATCTAAATTGGAAGTAGGGACAAACCTTTAGAAAATAGGTTTTTACTCAAACATGTAAAATTACAAATCATTAAAATTTGAGTCTCTGCACACTTCAACAAAAAGGATCCCTATAGCATATGTAGTCCATTTTCTACCCATGGTGCTTATCTCTAAATGCCACCCTCCTAGCTAATAGATAAAAGTGGACCAAAACTAACAACCTACTCATCTCTAAAGTCCAACCTCACTACCAATGGGTAAAAGTGAACAAAAATTGATGTCAAACTGCTCTTTAACCTCTCTACAACTATGCCAATATCACTACTAGATGTGGTGTTATTAAATTAAATCCTTTCAACCCTATTGATAGGGTGCCAAATAAGATCGAGAGTAGGGAGAAATATTTGTTTTCTCTATAAAAGTGTAATTAGTTTCACCATATATAGCCTCAACAAGTTTACATCTATGGTTAAAGACAAGCTTTTCAACTTCCTTGAAAATTGAAAGAAGTGATTAATTATTCACTGTAATTAAAAAGAATAAATGAAATTAAAGAAACCAAATTACTATTCTCAATAAACAATAAAAACTTACAATTTGAGATTAGAAATTGTGTTGAGGAAAATAATCTTAGGAATGGTAACTCTTACCTGCATCACCATGGCCTTTCAAGAATCTCAGTGTTAAATCTATCACTAAATGAGAAAGCATTTTTTTCCCAATTATAAATCTTTCTATGGGATTTTCTAGCAACTGAATATTTATAAAATACTTTTAGTGGTTTTCAAGGTAGAAAATGGTACAAATTAGAAACACAAAATACCTTAACCATCATATTTTCTTTGCATAAGAAATTAAGAACTCTATAACAGGGTACAAAGAATATTAGAGCATCATAAAAAGGGGATATTTATCAAACTTATAAGAAAAAATATTGAATATTTTTTTTATAAATTTCTATCCTTGTTATGATAATTTCTAGTTTAAATGTTTACATTAAAAAATCAAATTCTTTGTAAAATCCAATTAAAATTACTAAATTTGTTTAAAAAATAAAGTTTGAAAACAAGATCTAGATTATTTGTAAATACCTTCCATGTACGTATCCTACCTTGAACTCCAAAGTAGAACACTTGAAAAAAGTATTTACAAATGTCACCATCGCCAGGGAGTTTCAGCATAGGGAGCATGAAAATGACCTACATCTAAGGTTTGGAATGAATGAAAAATACACAAACCTACTTAGAGAAGCCATATCTAGGTTTGAAGAGTTCTTGAAGTAATGATATTTGAAGGTATATGAAGAGCTTGACTATCCCTATCCCTCTAGTTTTGCTAACACTAACGTTAACCTCTTTCATAACAAATTCATGTCCCTAAGTGAATTAGGTATGAAATATGCCTTCTAAATCACCCAAAATAGAGATATTCCAAATATAATAAGGAATAATTTTAGATTTGATATAGGTTTAAGACTATTTTCAAAGGTTAACTACATAAGAAAGGGTATCACGAGACTAGAAACATGTAGTAATCCACCTGGTGTGTAATAGATGTGGCCCAAGATTTGAAGTAATTGATACGAAGGAGTGAAGTGGGATACACATCCCTAAAAAATAATTATTATTATCATTATCAATCTCAGCTTGATGCCTTAGAGTAGGAGCACTACCCTTGCCAGCGATAAAAACCTACCATCCCTACAACCGCTATCAATAATTATGGAAATAACATATAAAATGTGTATCCAATTAGGGAGTGATAAATAATATTATTCAATGGAGATATTTAAATCCCCTGCAAGATCCCTCTGCAAAACATTGGCATATTTCCTAACACCAAAAACAAAGAGTTAATGCATAGTGAAGCCTAGAGTATTTCTCTCTGGGAATAATAATGCAAAAATTTCAAATAAAGTTTTCCTCTGAATTATATATTATCAGCTTATTAATAGTATTAGAAGTCTTTTTTATATTATTATTTCCCCTTTAATGGTTTAACTGATCACCTTGCCTCAAAGTACCTAGATTGAACATAAAATTGAGTGGTAGGGATGTTCATCTAAGCTTTGCCATGGTAATAAATTTTGTTTTCTCCTCTCTTTTTTTTTTAATTATTAATATATTATCCTATGGTTATATATATTGATTAAGTCATATGTATAATTATAAATAACTTATAAGTATTTTCATATTATTTTAGGATATAGTGTTATTAGTCATTTAGAAAATTACTATGTTAAATTAAGAGTTCATAGACTTATAAATGGATTATTGTCAAACCATTTAATTAATATAATTTTTAGTGTATCATAACTCTTAGGTATGATAAGTGGTTATAAATAATAAAGAAATTAAATAAACTTTTTAAAACCCTTGATAAAATTTTACTAACTTTATCAAAACATGCAATTAATTGAGCGGGAATATTCTTGAAGGGACATGCTTTAAATGAAATGGAATAAAATTTAAAAAAATATTAATAGTGCCTTTTTAATGGTTTAAATGCTTATTTTGACTCAAAGTACCCAGTATGAACCAAAGGGTCAAGGATGTTCATCTAGGCTTTATCATTGTAATAATTTTTTTTTTCTCATTTTTTAGAGATATATGTGTGTGTATGTATATATACATATTTTATATATATGTATGTGTGTGTTTATACATATATATACATAAATATATTATATACATATTTTACACACACACACACACACACACACACACACACACACACGCACGCACGCACGCACGCACGCACGCATGCGCGCACACACACACACACGCACGCACACACACACACACACACACACACACACACACACACACACACACACACACACACACACACACACACACACACACACACACACACACACACACACACACACACACACAAAAATTTTAAAATTGAAAAAACTTCAAATGACAATATGTTGAGCCCCATGTAAATTCTATGAGAGAAAACATATATCCCCATAAAAATGAATGCTCCAAATGTATTAAAGATGTCAATTTTTTATATAATAGTTATGTCAAAGTTTCAATAAATGAGTCTAAGTAATCCATGAAACTTCAAGAGATAATAACTTGTATTATTGACATTATAATTGGGTTAAACGACTATAATTACCTCTTAGAAATAATGTTAAGAACATAATTAAACTATCCATTTTAACCCAAGCTACATATTTTAAAACTTGAAAATTATATCATATAACTCTGTAGTTTATACTAGATCAATGAAGTTTTGATACTAGTGAAATGTATTTTAAGATAGAATACATAGTGAATAAAATGGAATTGTTAGAGGTTTACACAAGGTGAGACAATAATATTCGTAATAAAATACTTATAGTATTCATTACAATATAATAAAATTTTACATAGTTTATATAAGCTAGTAAAGACTTAAAACCAAGAAGTTTAATCTAATCTCCAAAAATAAAGAGTTTAACCTAACCATAAAAATCAAGGAGTAAAATATAATCTTTATATCCTATCAATTTGGATGTATCTTAAGAGATAATCTACACAAATATCTTATTCCCAAAATACTAGTAAATCCTAATTCATTGTAACCAATAAGAGATAACTCAGGAATGAATAAGTGAGAAGAAATATAAGTTACTTTCCCATTCATTATAATTCACACAAGATGAAATATAAACTATGTAATAGATTATAACTTATGCTTCTTCATCATCAATTTTCTCAGATTATCATTTTTCATCTTTAATTGCTGATAAAATAAGGCACCATAGGGACACCTTTCTCACCACCATTAACATTTTTGACAGCCCTAGGTATGATTCTTTCAAGTCAATACACACTTGGTCCATGTTGTTATCCCTAATAGACATTATATCTAAGTATGATAGATGAGATAAAGGAATTTTGAGGCCACAAAATTATAGCACTTATCCCTTATTATATTTAAATATGTTATACCTCCAAAATGACATGGGTTACATTTATATGTCCCATCAAAATTTAGCTTGACATAATTATTTTTTGGGGCTTCCAAGAATCCATTAAATTTTTGTTAATTTGAGGAGGGCAATCGAAGTTGATTTGAAATAAATAACATTTTAAGAGAATATGACATTCCTCTCCACTATTTTATAATTTTGGAGGCAAAAATTTAGCCTTAAAAAACTCATGAACAAACACCCCTATTTTGAGAGTGAGGTTTTATTCATATAGGGATAGGTTCCTAAAGACTCTAATGTTTATTTATTTCCATAGGCTCCACATTATCATAGATAGGGCCATAGCCAAGAAAAATTTAACTTGATTCCACCCTCTTTTGTCTATTTAATTTAAAGTTCTTAAATATAACATGTTGCTATCCAAAGTCTATTCAATTTCCTAAACAACCAAGACCAAATTTTCCAGGCAATAATTACAATGAAAGAGGATGTGATTCAGGGATTCATAATTATTATTACAAAATATGCACCAATAGGGGATTTGAAAACCAATCCTTTGAAGTCTGTCCCAATAAAATTTCTTTCTTCTATATGATAAACCACAAATTTACCATAACTTTAAGAAGTCCCAAAAGAATCAATATTTTTTCCACTAGCTATATTGGAGTATTAATATGAGATATTAAATTTTTATAACTTTATTTCACCAATAAATTACTTGAATGGTATAAATTCCATTGTAAGACATACATTACCACTAAGATGCTAATATGGTGAGAGTTTAGGAAGAAGTTAATACAAAACATAAGATTAAAGGAATGGTCAGTTGCAGAAATAATTTCATTTTTCCAACTTTTCTAAAGGCCCCATACACTTTGGGTTTCAACCCAATAATTAAAAAATAGGGGTTCCCATAGGTTAAAAGAGTACTCTTCTAGAATGTTGAATGAACGATGATAATAGAGAGGTCTAAAATGTTAATATATCTATCATTTTTAACATCCTAAAAAAAGGAGTAAGAGATAAGGTCTCTACATTTCCCAAGGAAATTCAAGATATGAGATCCATACATGTAATTATCTATATTGAATATGTGAATAATATAATCTACATTATCAATATACTTTATTTTGAGCAAGATGATCCAAGTGTTATGTTTGTATTTATAGTTTGTCCATAAATTTTTTTATCCTCAAGGTTTATTCATCTCAAACAAATTTCTAATCTAGCCTCAATTTTTGATTTAGACAAGAAGGTATCTTCCCATTTCATTAAATTATTTTTATTACACTCAAAAGGACCATTTCATATAAAATTTCTCATAATCATAGTTAATATGGTTTTAACACTAATTCGAGATTTTGATAGTGGAATTATGTAGAATTTAATTTCTTGGAGAATAACTTGAATTGATTGTATTTATCTTGACAAAGAGAGCAATTTTAATTTCCAAGAAGTTAATTTGTTATGAAAGGTTATAGTCATATTGCCCCAAAATTATTTTTGACTGATCATCAAAAAGGTGGATCCCCATGTATTTTTTAGGGAGATAAGTTAGGTATATTTATTATGATTTTAATTGTTGATATATTATGTTTATTCCATCCTTGAGCATATTTATTATGATTTTTGTAAGTGGGATAAATAAAGATAGAAGAAAGCTTAAGTAGATCATAATTGATGAATCCAAATATTTGAATTCCATTTGAAGAGTTGATGTAAGCCTTTAAGATTAGAGATATATTAATATGAAATTTTGTACTTAGACTTAAATTTCATTGGAATCCTCCTTGAATTCTATTTTTGAAATGATTATACATAAATTGTATATATAGACATCCCAATATTTAATTAGAAACAAATTCATGGTTTAAACATTGAAGAAGAGAGAAAGAGGGAAGAAAAGTCCACAAATAAAAAGGGATCTATTCAATGGGATATCAAATATGTTTAAGGAACATTCATTGAGACCACTGAATACATTCCAATAGAGAAAATAACAAAGGACAAAGAATAAACAAATATAAAAAGTTTTCAAGAAGGAAAAAAATGCAATACACGATGCAATATAAAAGGTGAAGAAATAGATCCAAATACATCTAATGTTCTTATTAATTATAAAAGAGGATTTTTAAATTAGATCTAACCCAATAAAAAAGCAAACATGGAAAACACATCTAGAAGGAACAAAAAATAGAAGATGATCAACATCTATCAAAGATAATAAACAAATGGTGATAGCCAATCCATGGATGAAAAATAAAGAAACACAATAAAACTATGACCCATGCTAAACATTTTATATTTGAGATATAAGGGAAATTTTAAAAGTATCTATTTCTTTCTTGCCTTTAGTTCCCTTTTTGTTACACACTACGGTCCAATCTTCACTTCCCTCAAGGAGCGGTAGAATTGGCATAAAGAATTCTAGTGAGTCATAAGACAATCCTTCCTTTTTTGAAATGGTGGATTAGATTTTATTTTAAGGGTAATGATCCATCATATTGTTTTCAACATCAAATATGAAACTTCTTGAGTCTAATTTATGTTGTTGTTCTGATTGTACACTTTGATCCATTTATATTTCTAGAACCATAACAAGCGATGTGCTTTTTTATTCTATATAAACTAGATCTTGTATAATAATGTGTTCAACTCCATCTTCCTTCCACCAAGTATTTTTCTTACTAAGTTTTAAAAGATAATCATTTACCAAATTTTTAGTTTTGAAGCATCTACAACATATTCCTTCCTTTATAGAGCTAAATCCAGGCTCTGTTTCTAACTTTAAGTTCTATTTGAGTGGGTAAATCTTTAGTGATATCAATATTGACTAAAATAAGAGAATATGTTGAATGAATCCTTTCCAAGGATTTGGGATCAATAACCAAAAATTATCTAATGGATTCAACAATGGTTGCTAAAATAGAACACTCCTAAAATTGATGAGGTATATTGGGAAGCCTAATCCAAAGCGGTTTGAAATTGAAAATTTTAGTATAAGGGCTGAAAATTGAGTTCCATGATTGAGCCATAATCAAATCATTTCTCCATTCCCAACAAAGTTCATCACTACACACTGCTTGTTTATCTTTAGCATTATCAAAAATCACAAAGAATATGACTTTTTCATTGGGATGGATTTAAGTCTTACCTATAACCATATCCTACCATTATTTAAAAATCCATTCATGTAGTTGGGCTAGGCTTAGCCAAAATCTTGTGAATCAATAGATCATGTCAAGGGAAAACTAGAGTTCTTCATTGTTCTTAATACTTGTGAGATCATTTTATAAAAAAAAATAGTGGGAAAAGATTTAATAGGAGCTAAAGGTTACTCTTTCTTATTTTTGGAAACAACATTGGTGAAGGAGGGGTGCTTCTCCCCTATTTTAGCTCCATAGCGATTAGGGTTAGTAGAAAGATTCTTGTTAGGGTTTAAATGCCAGCCTATTAAATCATTTGTCAGGCCTAATAAAGCATCATGGTTATTGAGGGTTGATGACAATATTTTTATAAAGGGGTTTGACATATTATAACTTTAGTATTCTAAATGTATAAATCTATCAAACTTATAGAGTTAATAATTCTTGAAAAATTACTAAATTTTAGCTTTTATGTATTTTATTTATATATATATATATATATATATATATATATATATATATATATATATATATATATATATATATATATATAACTTATAGAGTAAATAATTCTTGAAAAATTACTAAATTTTAGCTTTTATGTTTTTTTTTTAATTATATATATATATATATATATATATATATGATTTAATTAATCCAACTTTATTAAGGCACTAGGTCATCCTTGCCCAGTTATTTTAATAAACTACAAGGAAAAATACTCTTTTCCTAATTGTATATACAAAATTTGACAAATTAATTATTGTTTAGGTTTTGAAAGTTAACCAATCTGATCCCTTTGTATATAAAAAATCAACAAATGAGGTATAATTAATTAGGTAGAAGGTTTTCATTGTATACTATTTTAGACTTGACATGTTTTACGAAGAAGGTTTTCATTATACACTATTTTAGTCTTGACATGTTTTACGTAGCTTTGTGTGTATTCTAGGATAGAGCATTGAAATGCATATATAACAAGTAAAAAGAGAAGATACAAGTAATATCTAACTGTGTTTAATATAATCTTTTAATTATAGTGTCAAATTTAATTAAATATTTTAAATAATTTTTTTTAATGTATTATTAAAAAAATGTAGGAACAATTAAATCAAAAAATAATGTAATAAGAGTGATTATGTAACATGTGTATGTCTATTATTTTTTTTTTAGAATATTTTAACACTTGACATCTCTTAGTCATATAGAAAAAAGAATCATTTTTAAAAAAAAAAATCATTTATATTTTTGTTACACCAAAAAAAAAAAAAGTCAAATACCTTTCTAGTCTCTTTCATATTTTTGTTTCCTTTCACTTTCTAATGATTTAAAATATACTTCTTTTTCTATTAACATTTACATTACACCTCTTTCATATAATTGCTAATATATATTTTTCATACATATCACATCTCAAAATTTTGGACAAATCATGAATGCCTCATGTGAATTATGCTGACTATTTTCAATTGTATTAATAGTTTATAGCAAGGAATTTTGACCAAGTTCCGTCTAAGGTTTGGACAAATCATGAATGCCTCATGTGAATTATGCTGACTATTTTCAATTGTATTAATAGTTTATAGCAAGGAATTTTGACCAAGTTCCGTCTAAGGATTTATATAATACATTGTGTGCAGAGAGGCATTACATGGTAAAGGGTCATTGACGAAGAGATGAAGTTAATAAGTTTTTGGCCCAGCGGATTTATAATGACAGCAGAGCTGGCTTGCGTAGTCAAATGTATCAACCATTATAAAATTTAGGGGCAAAACCCTTAATAACTTAAAAAGAAAAAGAATAGTTGACCTCAGTTATGTCGGCAACATATTACTACATCCCACGCTATTTTTATGAATTTTATATATATATGGGAGAGTAATTTTTTATTTTTTATTTTTATTTTTTTAATGTAAATCTTCGCTATGTCAGGAACTCTCTTTGATCTAAAAGGTTTTTATATATGTAAATATTTTTTTATGTTAATTTTTTAAGTATGTATTGTTATTATATTTATTCTCAAATCATAGAGAGTTGAATTCTCTCCTGTCTATTATTAGAATATTATATATTGACATCAGATTTTTGTAATTAAAAGAAATCTGAAAAAATTTATTTAATTTTTAATATTTTAATTTGTATGGACTTATTTATATATATATATATATATATATATATATATATAAAATGTATCAGGTTGTTTTAGAACCATCAAATACACATGAAAATAACAGATTGCACTTATAGATATAAGGGAATGGTCGATATTACATAAAGTATTAAATAAATTTGACTGTAATAATTGTTTTGATGGGTTTAATAATTGATAGTTTGAAATAAAATATTTATTTTAAAAATGGTATAAAATTTTACTAGAAATAACATATAACTAAAGTAATACGCTGGGACTATGGCATCTATGTGTGGAATGAAATAAAGATAATATTTATAATTAAATAAATAATAATTAACATATATTATATTATAAATTAAACGAAACATATAACATTCATAATTTAATCATGCACATAAATATAATAAAACATATAACATTGACAATTTAACCATATATAAAATAAAAATACAGAGTTAGATATATTTACGATATATAAAATTATTGATATATTTATATCCTTATCATCTTTAATTTTTTTCTAAATTTCTAAATATGTTTTAATTTAATTAATCCAACTGAATCAAAACATTAATCACCTTACTTAATTATTTTTAGAAAATAAGGGATAGGTAATCTCTACCCAATTGTATATACAAAATCTATAAAATTAATCCTTGTGTCGGTTTTGAAAGTCAACTAATCTGATCGCTTTGTACATACAAAATTAACAAATTAGGTATAGGCGATCGTGAAGGTGGTTTTACAGAAGAATATACTAATTTTATTTGGACTGGATGCACAAAATGCATATAAATATTAATAATAAATATTAGATATGTTTGACGTTGTTTTACATTGTTTTCAATGTACCCTACATTAATCTTGACATGTTTGACGTAGATTTCAGTGTCTTCTAGGATAGGAGATTGAAATACATATATATCAAACAAAAAGAGAAGACGCAAGCAACAATAGAAGAGTGCAGCTATGGAGAAAGTTCTTTCTATGAAGGGTGGCCATGGAGAGTACAGCTATGCTCAGAATTCTAGTTTTCAGGTTTAATTGTTGTTTTTTACTTTCTTTGTTTTCAAAGATATTTCTTGCTATGATTTGATGTGTTTTATGCAATGCAGAAGACTTTATTATTGAGGGCAAAACCTCTGTTGGAAGAAAGCATTGGATCCTGGAAAAACACATTTAACTGCCAGACACTAAGAATTGCAGACTTGGGGTGTTCATCTGGACCAAATATACTATTCGTCACTGAAATAATTACAAAAGCAATCCGTAACAAATATGTGGAAAAGGGAATAAGTGTTCCTGAGTTTCATGTTTTTTATAACGACCTTCCTTCTAACGATTTCAATTCCCTTTTCGGTATTTTATTAGCTGTTCCGCCTCTGGAAAGATCACATAACTTTGTGGCTGGCGTGCCGGGCTCTTTTTATACCCGCCTGTTTCCTCTCAATAGTCTCCATTTCATTCATTCCTCCTTCGGCCTCCACTGGATTTCGCAGGTAAATTGAGCCATTAAAAATATATACGCCATTTTTTTCGGCTGCTTTATATCAACTGAATATATGCTACGTGATCACTAGGTACCCCCAGATGTAGCAGATAAGAATAGCCAATGCTGGAACAGAGGCAGAATCTGGATCTCGGAGGACGGGCCCGCTGGTGTTGCAGATGCCTACTTTGTACAATTTCAAAGAGACTTCGACGCATTTCTGAAAGCACGGGCAAAAGAGATGGTGGTGGGAGGGCGGATGTTTCTGGTACTTAGCGGCCGTCAATGTGCAGATAAAATAAAGCAGGCAAACTTAGGTTTTGATACGCTGGGATGTGCCATGAATGAATTGGTCTTACAGGTCTTCTCCATCCGTTTTGTATATATGTTTTGTGATTGTGTCATCATACAGAACATACATATTGCCGGTGCGGTTTTGATTACATTTTTCCTGGATATCTTGCAGGGGGTAATAGACGAAGAAAAGCTAGATTCCTTCAACCTTCCTTTATATTTCCCCACTTCCGAGGAGGTGAAGAGTGGTGTGTTGAGAGAAGGCTCCTTCACCGTCGTGAAGCTTGAGATTGTGACGGGGTCGTCGTTAATAAAGCATGGTCATGATTATCATAATGACAAGGAAGCATATGCAAGATGGCTTACCAAACAAATGAGAGCTTTATTCGAGGGTCTCATCTCAAATCATTTCGGTGAAGGGGTGATAAATTCTTTGTCCCACACAAATTCAAAGTTGCTTGCAAACAAAGTCGGCGAAATCATGAAAGATTTGGAGAAGTCACAACATTTGATTGCTTTGACGCTAGAACGGAGTTGTATTTGAGTTTGGATCAAACATATAAACATTGTTAAGAATCTGTTAGGATGTTTGTGATGGTTGACACAAACGGTCCGAAATGAGTTGTGTTTGCTTTGTCCTTGTTTCTGGTTTCCTCGCTACTATCTATATGGTGGGACTTTTAATTTACGAAACAAACTTTTTTATATGTTATGTATAATTATTATGAAAAAATAATAATTATTTGATCTTTAGAATTCCCAAAATTGTTCATTAAAATCTTTATAAATGATTGTTAATGAGTCAAAGCTTATATTCCAGTTAATGATGTCTCAGGGCTGACTTCTGTTATATTTTATAATTATAAAGGCCAGTCAATGATGTCTCAGGTCTGACTTCTATTATATTTTATAATTATAAAGGCCTCTGTGATTTGTGAATAAAATTTGATAATTTTGGTTTTTAAATTCGATTTAATTGAAAATATTTAAAATTTTAGTTCAAGCAAATGGCCGGTCAAAACCTTAAAGTAGTACAAACATAGTAGATCTAATGATACAACATAAAATATGTACATGGTATTCTCCTGAATTGAGGAACCTGACAACTGTATTTGGGTATCTAATTCAGGAACCTGACAACTGTATTTGGGTATCTTAAATTTGTCACAATTGCTTTTTGCAGAAATCCGTGGGATTGATTGTCAGTTATATAATTTGCAGAAGCTAGACCTATCACAATGTGGAGAACTAAAAAGACTTACCAGAATTACAAGGGTTTGTTTTTGACAAAAGTTAGAGATTTCGTGTCTAATTTCCTTCCCTTTGTTTTTTAATATATTTTTACAAGTCTTTTTTTCTTAAAATAAACGGGAGGGGAAAGGGTTCTCTCTCATTGTTTTTTCACGCTGTTATATTCACACACATGCACTTTCTCTTTCGGTCGCCAGTTTTCTATCCGATTTTTCCAACCAAAGCATTGGTGCATTCTCCTCACAGCGCTTTCTTGAGCCCCAGCCATTACAGATTCAACAGTAAGCATTAAATTCTTCGCATTTCACTTCAGATCTGTATATTAATTTATTTGTTTTCATATTTTCTATGCTTGCAAGGAAGCTACTGTTTCTGGTGTATCTTCTCAGTTGCATGTGGATAGATTTAGAGGCATAAATTGTTAGAAATTCAATATTAATTGGAGATAATTTCTCCCACCTCCCTCCTTTTCTCATGCAAGCAGTTAAACATTTAGTTGAACAATCAGTTAGTAAACTGACAGTGGAACAATCAGTTAGTAAACTAACAGTAGAGCAATGAGTTATTTTACAATCAGTTAGTTTAAGCACTTAATAATCAGTTAGTTAAGTAGTTAGATGATTAGTTAATCAATTAGTTTATTTTTGGATTCAAATCTATTTAAAGACGTCTTAGGCGCACATTGTAAGCAAGGAAATTTGAAGATCAATAAAATCTCTTTTATTCAAGAATTTGCAGTAGCAATTGAGTTCTTTCTTATTTATTTGTTTGAGTTCTTGTTATCAGATCCTAGTAAGGATTTGTGTAGCAGAAGCACAAGGAGAAGCGGAGATTGTAGAAGTGCGTAGTCAGCAGAAGCGCGCAGCAGCTGCAGTCAGAGAGTGAAGGAAGAGCCAGCAGGGAGTTTAGAGACCGACATCGGCAGTATAATTGACGTCGGCAGTATTAGTTACCACCGTCGGCAGTTTAACCGACGTCGGCAGTATCAGTTACCGCCGTCGACAGTTTTACCGACGTCGACAGTATTAGTTACTGTCGTCGACAGTATTACTGACGTCGGTAGTATTAGTGACCGACCGTGGCAGTTTTACTGTCGTCGGTGACTGTGTGTCAGAAACAGTGACCAGAAAATCATTCCAGCGTGAGAAATGGCAGCGAACAACAGTATCTCATAGCCTCAAATTCCCGTTTTCAATGGTAAGAACTATGATTTTTGGGAAATTAAGATGAGAACATTATTTTGCTCACAAGATGTATGGGATTTGGTAGAGAGTGGTTTTGTAGAACTGCAGGATGAGGCAGCCCATCTGGCATTAAATCAAGCACAAAAAGACCAGCTTAAAGAGAACAGAAAGAAAGATGCAAAAGCTTTATTTATAATCCAACAGGGATTGGATGAATCAATTTTTTCTAGAGTCGCAGCAGCAACAAGATCCAGAGAGGCATGAAAAATCTTGGAGACTACCTATAGAGGTAATACGAAGGTAAACATTGCTAAATTGCAATCTCTTAGGAGAAGCTTTGAAATTTTGAAAATGAATGAATCAAAATCTATAGATCAATTTATGGGTCAAGTTTTGGATATAGTGAATCAAATTAGATCTATTGGAGAAACTATGACGGATCAGAAGATTATAGAAAAGATACTCAGATGTTTACCCACTAAATTTGATGTTATAGTTGTAGCCATTAAGGAAACCAAGGATTTGAAACAATTATCTGTAGATGAATTAATGGGTTCTTTGTTAACACATGAATCCAGAATGAATAGGAATAACACTTCTCTTGAGAATGCTTTCAAGTCACAGGTATCAGTTGGCAGAGGAAGATGAAGAGCTAGGTCAAGCTTCAGAAGAAGAGGCAGAGGCCGATATGGAAGGAATAATTCAGATGAAGGTGAGAACAGTAATCAAAACTACAACAGTAGAGGACGTGGCAACAACCACTCACAGCAAGGTTCACAGAGATTTGTTAAATCTAATGTTCAATGTTATTACTGCAAGAAATATGGTCATTATGCAAGTGACTGCAGAAGTAAATAGGGATATGTGTAGAAGCAGAATGCTAATTACATAGGTGAATCTAGTTCTAATCCAGGTGAATCTAGTTCTAATCCTGGAAGCATGTTTTTTGTAATGTTACTCAAGAAAAAGCTAAAGATATTTGGTTTTTAGACAGTGGATGTAGTAATCATATGACAGGGAATAAAGAATTTTTCGCTAGTCTTGATGATTTTGTAAGATCAGAAGTGAAATTAGGAAATGATATCACTGTAGATGTCATGGGTAAAGGTGTCATAAATGTTTTGACCAAGAATGGTGAAAGAAAGTTTATACCTGATGTTTATTTTGTACTTAGACTAAAACATAATCTTTTGAGTGTTGGTCAGTTAGTGTAGAAAGGTTACAAAGTATCCTTTATGGATAATGTTTGCACAATATTGGACAAGTTTCCAAGTGACAGGTTGATAGGAAAAGTGGAGATGACCAAGAATCGGATGTTCCCTCTTCATATTCAGTGCATCAAAGGAGAAGAGGAAGCCCACTTCAAATCCATGTAGCTAGACCAATCATGGCTATGGCACTTAAGGTATGGACACTTACATTTTGGAGGTTTAAATTTGTTACAAAATAAAAATATGGTGAAGGGTTTACCACCAATAGAAAAGACATAAAGTTCATGTGATAGTTGTATTATGACAAAACAACATAGAGAGAGTTTTCCAGTAGGAGGCTCATATAGAGCTAAGGTAATATTGGAGTCAGTCCATAGTGATTTATGTGGACCAATGCAAACTCCATCATTTGGAGGTAGTACTTATTTTATAACTTTCATTGATGACTTTAGCAGAAAGACATGGATATACTTTCTCAAAAATAAATCTGAAGCCTTTGGAAAGTTTAAAGAATTCAAGGCAATGGTTGAAAAGCAGAGTGGCCATTATATCAAGGTACTCAGATCAGATAGAGGAGGTGAATATATGTCTAATCAATTTCAAAAAATTTGCAGATATCATGGAATCAAAAGACAGCTGACTACAAGGTACACACCATAGCAGAATGGTGTAGCAGAAAGAAAGAACAGAACAATAATGGAGATGGCAAGAAGCATGTTGGAAGCCAAAAACTTGTCAAATGAATATTGGGCAGAAGCAGTAGCATGTACAGTGTATATTTTGAACAGAAGCCCAACAAAGAGTGTAAAATATTGAGTTCCACAAGAAGCATGGAGTGGTAAGAAATATAGTGTAAATCATTTCAGAATTTTTGGATGTGTTTCATATTCTCTTATACCATCTAGATTGAGAAATAAAGTTGATGATAGAGGTGAGAAATGCATTTTTATTTTCTATTCTGAATAATCAAAGGCATATAAGTTGTATAACCCAATTTTAAAGCAAGTGATTATTAGCAGGGATGTTGAATTTAAGGAAGAAGAAGCATGGGATGGTAGCACCATCACAGTTGGAGCACCAATTCCATAGGATGAAGATGTTTCTGAAGAAGAACAAAATTTTCAGGGTGGACAATCCTCTCCACAAGCAAGCACAAGCACACCAGTAAGAACACCTAGAATGTCTGAACAAGGTGAATCATCTAGTCATGCATGTCACCCTACTCCAAATTCACAAGTAAGTGATGAATTAGATCCAACTCTTGCTACTTTAAGAGCAAGATTTAAAGGTAAGAAAATGAGAAATTTGAGTGAGATTTATAATCAAGAAGAAGAGAAATTAGATTTGGTTTCAAATTTTGCTCTTTTCACTCATGATCCTATGTATTCTGAAGAAGCAGTTAATGAGGAACATTGGCTAAAAGCAATGGATGAAGAGATGAATGCTATTGAAAGGAATCAGACATGGGATCTAACTATTTTACCTGAAGGCAAGGATTGTATTGGAATCAAATGGGTTTATAAGACTAAATTTGATGCAGATGGAAATGTTGAAAAGCACAAGGCAAGGTTAGTAGCAAAAGGTTTTGCACAAGAACATGGAGTTGACTATAATGAAACATTTGCACCAGTTTCTAGATTGGATACTGTAAGAATAGTTTTATCAATTGATGCTCAAAATAATTGGTATGTATATCAAATGGATTTAAAATCAGCTTTCTTGAATGGTTTTTTAGATGAAGTGTATGTGAAACAACCCACAGGTTATGAAGTGGAAGGACATGAAGAAAAAGTTTACAGATTGAAGAAGGCTCTTTATGGTCTTAAGCAAGCACCGAGAGCATGGTATAGTAGGATTTATTCTTATATGTTAAATAAAGGATTCAACAGAAGCGATAATGAGCCTACTTTGTACACCAAAATCAACAAAGAAGGTTAGATTTTGATTGTGTTTTTATATGTTGATGATTTGATTTTTACTAGAAATTTTTCTGTAGACACTTTTAAATCAGCAATGAAGAAAGAATTTGAAATGACCGATTTGGGATTAATGAAGTATTTTTTGGGAATAGAAGTTGAACAATCAGAGAAAGGAATATTTATCTATCAAACTAAATATGCAAAGGATGTGTTAAAGAGATTTAAGATGCTGAATTATAAACCAACACCTACACCAGTTGCTACAGGGACTAAACTTAGCAAAGAAGACTAAGGGTCTAATATTTATTCTACAATATTCAAAAGGCTAGTTGGTAGTTTGATGTATCTTATAGCTACTAGACCAGATATCAGTTATGGGGTTAGTTTAATCTCAAGATTCATGGAGTCACCAAAAGACTCACATTGGCAAGTTGGAAAAAGGATATTAAGATATGTGGTAGGAACTACAAAATATGGAATTTTATATTCCACAACTAACGATTTTAGTTTGATTGGTTTTACAGATAGTGATTTTGCAGGTAGCATTGATGATAGGAAGAGTACTTCTGGATATGCCTTTCTTATAGGCACAAGTGTGGTCACATGGGCATCTAAAAAGCAACCTATAGTGACACTTTCATCAGCTGAAGCAGAGTATGTTGAAGCCACATCAGCAGCATGTTAAGCAACTTGGATGAGAAGAATATTGAAAGATTTATTACAGGCACGGAAGGAGTCAACACCAATCTTCTGTGATAACAAATCAGCAATGGCTTTATCAAAAAATCATGTGTTTCACAAGAGAATCAAACACATTGATACAAGATTTCACTTTATCAGAGAGTTAGTGAACAATGGAGAAATCCATCTAGACTTTTGTAGATCTGAAGATCAATTAGCAGATATATTTACAAAGGCATTACCAAAAGAGACCTTTGATTATTTGAGACAAAATTTAGGCATTGTAAATGCTAAAATTTTAAGTGGTAGAAATTAAGGGGGAGTGTTAGAAGTTCAATATTAATTAGAGATAATTTCTCTCACCTCCCTCCTTTTGTCATGAAAGTAGTTAAACATTCAGTTGAACAATCAGTTAGTAAACTGACAGTGGAACAATTAGTTTGTAAGTTGACAGTAGAGCAATGAGTTATTTTACAATCAGTTAGTTTAAGCACTTAACAATTAGTTAGTTAAGTAGTTAGATGATTAGTTAATCAATTAGTTTATTTTTGGATTCAAATCTACTTAAAGACGTCTTGGGCACACATTGTAAGCAAGAAAAATTGAAGATCAATAAAATCTCTTTTTCTTCAAGAAACTACCGTAGCAATTGTTCAGTTCTTGTTTAATTGTTTTAGTTCTTGTTTTTTATATGCTCTCTTGATTTTGACATAAATAATCAACTCTTTGAGGGGAAATACCATGATCCCTCGTATAGATTTCATCGTGTGTATTTACAGGTCTTAGATGTCTATAATTTCTTGGACATCAAATTCAAATATTGATCAATAATAAAGAAAACTCTACTTTGCCATTCTTCAGACGTTCTTCTTTTTGCAGCAAGTGAACAGAGGGCATTTGACCTATTCCTATACACATATCTATTGTTTTCAGTGTATATGTTAACCTTTTGTGTTCTAAACAAATCCCAGATTGTAATAAAAAAATCTATCTATGACAAAAGGGACAAAATATTTCCGATAAAAGAAATTAATTGTTGAACAGAATAGAATTTTAATGGAGCGGAAACCAGAAAATATATTCTATATTATTCCCCTTGAAAAATTGATGGTTACAAAGTTTTAAGAAGACCTTGTGCTTCATAGGGAAAAAACTTAAACTTAGAAAAGTTAAAAATAAAAGCTAAAAGCATAAAAAATATCTAACATATATGAAAATTTAAAAAAAAGAAAATAATAAAACAAAATAGTTTTTTTCTGATTTTAACATCCTCCCTAAAATTTTATTTGTTGAATTTCTCATTCCTAGACATATCTTCAATATTTTGAAATCTTTTTCCTTCAATGGCTTTGTAAGGAAGTTAGCGATTTGCTCCTTGGATTTGTAGTACACCAATTACCTTTTTTTGTTTTGTACTAGTTCTTTGATGAAATGAAAATTTATATCTATATGTTTGCTTCTACCATAAAAGATTGGATTATTTGACAACGTGATTGCTGAATTTGTTATCACAAAAAAATAATTGTTTTTCTTTTCTTTTGAATGAATCAATTCTCCAAGTGTCCTTCTCAATCAAACCGCATGATAGCCTATTGAAGTTCCTGCTACATATTCTACCTCTGCAGTAGACAAAGCAATAATTGGTTGCTTCTTTGATGACCACAAAACTATACTTGATCCAAGATAAAATACAAATCTAGAAGCACTTTTTCTATCATCAATGTTTCCTACCCAATCGCTATCAATGTATCCAACATGTTTCAACTGATCCATCCTTTCATAAAATATTTCATCATTAATTGTTCCCTTTATGTACCAAGTGTGTCTCTAGTATCCTCCATGAATATGCTAATCAAGCTTACAGAAAACATTAAATTAGGCCTCATTGTTGTTAAATACACCAAACTTCATACTAAACTTTTGTACAAAGTAGGATCAATTGTTCTACTGTCATCTTCCTTACTCAACTTCATGCCCATAGAAATAGGTGTTCAAGTCCAAACCTCTTTAGAATATCAAGGGCATATTTATTTTGAGAAATCAAAATACCATCACTAGTTTGTAAAACTTTTATACCAAGAAAATAATCCATCATGCCCAAATCAAACATTTCAAATTTTGTCCTCATTGCTCTTGAAAATTCTTCAAGGATACATTTAATATTTTTAGTATAAATCAAATCATCCACATATAGACAAACTATAATCATTTTCAAAAAAACATTTATTGAAACCATTTTTTTCAAAATAAGAATAAAATCTACTGTACCACACTCTAGGTGTTTGTTTCAATCCATATAATGCCTTTTGTGTTTGAACACTTTATCTTCTTGTCTTTTAACTTCAAATCCAAGTGGCTATTCTATGTAGATGTCTTCCTCCAAAACTGCATTTAGGTATGCAGATTTGACATCTATCTTCAATATCTTCCATTATTTTTGGTTTGCTAGTGCAATAATAATTTTAATTGTATTCATAATTGCAGTTCATTATAGTGTACACTTTCTTTTTGTTTAATGTTTTTAACTACCAACCTCGATTTATACCTGTCAATTTTACCTTACTAATTTTACTTGGTCTTGTATACCCACTTTACTCCAATAGATTATTTGGTTTTAGTAAGATCTACAAGCTCCCTTTTTTTATTATTCTCTATTGCTGAAATTTATTCTTCCATTGCTTTTATGTAATTTTCATTATTTAATGCTTCTTCAAAAAAATTGGATCACAATCAACAAAAAATGATATATTTAATCATTTAAATCTATTGTATCATGATAGACACCATACAAGCTCCTCGTCTTTGGTATTCTGCTTTCTTATGATTGTAATATAGGTGATGAAGAAGCACAAGATCTTGATGATAGTGGATTACTACCAAGTGTCTAAGGTTGAATTAGGCTAGTACTAGCTCATGTGCTACTACTTGGAGTTGAATGTTGAATATTATTGCCTCCATTTCCATTGTCGATCTAGAATTCTTTATTTTCTTATTCCCAATTTCATGCTTGAATTTTTGAGAACTTGACATCTCTATTATTAATTAACTTCTTGTCACTATATTGTACAACTTTTAAGCTTTGGACTAATCATTGTAGCCAATAAAAATGCATTTTTAGCTTTATCATCCAACCTTTTTCTCAATTCATTGAGAATATGTGCATGTGCAATACACCCAAAAATTCTTAAATGAGATAAACTAAGTTTGTAACTTCCCCATGCTTATTTAGGTGTCATACCCCATAATATTTTTTATAGGACATATATTCAAAATGTAAGTTAGAGCACAAACTACTTCACTCCAAAATTCTTAGGGCATATTTTTTAATTTTAGCATGCTCTTTACCATTTTCATAGTTGTCTTATTCTTCTGATCTACTACACCATTTTTTTGGGGGTATACCTTTCTATTAACAATATTTAAATCCCATTCTAATCATTATACTTATGGAAAACATGTTAAATATATTCACCTCTTTTATTTGTTCTAGAAATTTTAATGTGGTAGCAACTTTGTTTTTCAACCATTTCCTTAAACTCTCTAAAATTTGAAAATACATTTGATTTCACCTTAATAGGATAGGCCCATATATTTTTTAATAAAATAATCAAGATATATAATGAAGTATCTCATACCTGAAAATGAGTTTACATACAATATTCCACATAAAAATGAATGTCCCTGTTCCAATGGTTCAGAATCTCTTTAAGAATTTCCAATTATAAAGGAATCTCTATATAGTTTTCCAATAATGTAACCCTCACATTCTTCATTAGGTATTTTGATCAAAGGTAGAATTATTACCTTATTTTTATTAAGCATAAGATTTAGTCCTCAAAATTTCAAATGACCAAATGTAAGGTGCCATAACCATGTTGTGTCATTTAGAATTACATTGAAACTTAACCACATATTATTATGAATATTTTTTGGAAATTTTTTATTTGTAGTCATGGGAGAATTTACAATAAACCTATTCTATCTAACAATAAATACACAAGATCCATTTATAAATTTTATAAAATGCCCATTTGTAAAAATTTTCCTATAATTATCAATTTATGTTTCAAACCTGACATATAATACTTCTTTAATGTACTTTTTCTCTCCTTACTTGGTTCTAATTTATATCCTCCCTTTACCCATAATACTTTTGCTATGACTCTTGGGTAAGTAAGTCGAATGGACTGGCCTATTGTTATTGGGATTGCATGATCAAAGGTGGACTACCTTGACTGGGGTATGCATATTGTGGAATGTTGGCCAAATTGTTTAGATGACCAAGTATATGTATCCATGCATTTGGATTATATTGTGGATATGAAATATGTTATTGTTGAAACACATTATAACCTAGATTGGATACATAGTTTTGGCTAGTGAATTATGGCTGTGTGTGTGTGTGTGTGTGTGTGTGTGTGTGTGTGTGTGTGTGTGTGTGTGTGTGTGTGTGTGTGTGTGTGTGTGTGTGTGTGTGTGTGTGTGTGTGTGTGTGTGTGTGTGTGTGTGTGCGCGCGCGTGCGTGCGCGCGTGTGCGTGTGCGTGTGCGTGTGTGTGTGAAATTTAGTTTTGGCTCATGGTGATCTTAGATGTATTTCACCTCTGATTTCATGATTTAATCCAAATTAAAGAATGGATATTTGTTTCTTATCATGTGGTTCCTGTACCCACTCTTAAAGCACCATATATCATTAGAATTTTCTTTATTTTTTTTGCATGTCAATAACACACATCCACCTACATTTTCTTCATTTTCATACTAAGATTCATGTTTATTCTAATTAAATATCATTCTTCTTTATTCGTTAGCATAATGATCAAATTTATGATAGTAATAATTTATCTTATCTATGAGATCCTCTTCCTATTTTTTGATACATTATATCAACTCTTCCTCTAGCTTGAGTATTATTACTTAATTCATCATAACTACCTATATCACCTCTCTGACTTTGATCTATTCATTGAAGATGACCTCCTCTATCTCTTTGTGAAGTAGATGATCCTGATTCTAATCTTTTATCCTTAATTATTACCTTATTTTTCAAGGCTATCTCTAATGGTGGTTATGCTAATTTATTTAGTCTTTACTCATGTGTGTGGAGGGAATGCATGAGATCATCAGTTTTCAAAGTTGACAAATCCTTTGATTCTTCAATGATTATGACTCGTAGATCATATTTTGAAGGAAAGATCCTAAAAATATTTTCAACAATATTTTGTTCTTCTATATTTGCACTATTCATTTTCATTTGATTTAATAGTTCCATATTGTGGGTGAAAAATCCCCCCATACTTTTTAAATTAACTTTTGAAAATGTACAACTCTTAGACAAGTCATACCTTAAAATTAATTTGTAAGTATATCCCATGCCTCCTTTGACTTTGTTTTAGCTGAAATCCTTGGGAATATTATTTTCTCAATGCCTTACATGATGAAAAGAAGTTCCTTTTGATTATTATTTTGATTAACCTTCAATAGATCTCATTCATCCTATGTAAGGGCAGTCAAGGCTACTACATTAGTAGGTTTTGTATATCCATTCTCTAATAAATATGATATTTCATGAGATCTAAAGAGAGTGTTCATTTGAATACTCCATTACCCAAAAAAATTCCCATTTATATTTAGAATTTGAATCTATAACGCATTACTATTATTCATTTCCATATCTATAGCTTTGATACCACTATGTTGTAATTAAATCCTACATTGTAATAAATAAAAATTATTTATGACAAAAGGGAAAAAATATTTTTGATTACATAAACTAATTGATGAACATAGTATAATTTTAATGGAGGGGAAATGAAAAAATATATTTTATATTATTCCGCTTGAAAAACTAATGGTAAAAAGGTTTCAAGAAGACCATGCGCTTCATAAAAAAAAAACCAAACTTAGAAAAAATATATAAAAATAAAAGCTAAAAGCATAACACAAATCTAACTTATAAAAAAATTAAAATAAAATAAACTAATAAAAGAATGATTTTTTTTGTATTTAAACATTTTGCACTTCAAGTCAACCTATGGAAATGTAAATGTGGTGGAACATCTTGCTTATAAATCATTAGTTCCTTTGTATGCATGGTTGGGAAATTTATATGTAGAAAGCAAACATACATGAAATAAAATGGTGGATTTACAAGGATTCTCTAATGATGGCACAATATTTGATATTATTGTGTTTTTATTTGGGGCTATTTCATTCTGTAGTAAGAAATTATTGTGCACATATGGTATGTAGGACTTACAAGAGAATGATATTGTAATGGTTCTTTGTTTAGTAAGGGGTGAATTTTTGTTAAGCTAATTTTTTGTTTTATGGGTTTGAGGTATCGAAGAAGTATTTCATGGTTTTATGTTGGGAAAGACTAATCATCTAGCTATTTTTTGGTAATGTAGTTAGTTTGATCATCATAGTGGAAAATTTTAGGTAGGTTATTTCTTTAGGCAATGACACCATTTCTAGATTGGTTTTTGAGAAACCAAGAATTATAAGTTCCAAAAAGGGTGAATGAAAAATTTGCACAGATCTAATGGAAAAAACTAAAAACGTAGATTGGTGTATCCCTAATAAATAACATGACATTAAGAGGCATTTAAATGTTTACGGCACACTCAAAAATGCATTGGGTGGTTAAAACATGAAATCTAGTGAGGCACATCCAGAGAAATGCATACTAATTTACATGAAGTGAAAAACATTATCCTCTATATTGGTAGAAGTATTTCATCATCTATCTGATTTGAAATTATTTTAGTTAGAGAAAGGGAAGATTATAGTTATATTTTCATTATTATCTTCAATGTTTAGGTTGCAAATAATTTTCTAAATTTGAGGACATGCTTAAAATATATGTTTGAAATCAAAGTTTGTTTGAAAATTAGATTAATTTGGTGGATGTTTCTCAGATAATTTAGGAGATTTGATGCTGAAAGTTTGTCATGTTCAATTCTAAATGTTCTTCTCTTTTCCTTGCAAAAGATTAGGAATTATTTTTAAAAAAATAACAATAAAGTTTATAAGTAGGTGAAGGGTTTTTTTTGACATTTTCATAAAATTTTCTAAAAAAAATAGATCCCATTTTTATGATAAGGATTAAGTTTTTTCGACCAACACCAATCATGAGACCCTTTGAAAAATGAATTACATGAATCTTGAGGTAGTACATGCGCTCTCATGGCATGAAAAGTTAAACTAATGGGGATTTTTATTGTTATGGAATCTAACTTTGGTTTCTTGGAAGCCAATTAGATAAATCCACTGAATAAATAAGACATGATATATTCAATACTCCAAGGTTTGTGTATGGTATAAATAAATTTGGTAATGACATTTGATAGCTTGGACACTATTATTATTTTAAAGATGAAGTTTGTGTGATGATGAGCTGTGTTTATTCACCCATTGATTTATGATAGTTATGATCTCAATCCCTTTAAATAACTTATCAATCTAGAGGAAGCAAAAGTAAACCTTATAGGTTCTGTAACTTTAGGATGCTTGGTTACTCTAATAAAGTAGTCTCTTTTAAAATGTATAAAATTACATCAAATCCTTGAATTAATGAACAAGATCTTAAATAAAAAAGTAATCTACCATGTAAAGAATAATATTTTGGGATAGATAGAAATAAAAGTGTTCCCAACTTGAAAAAAATATATTATGTAGTATAATTTAAGTATAAGTGTAATGCTTTCACCTTTGGTTTTCCACAAACATGAATGAATCTAAAGAGAATATATGTATGCCATAAACATGAATTACTAGACAAAGAATTTATGTTATAGATTTTTTGTTCATTGTGGAGTTGATAAAATGGGAACATCTGTAAAAAGGTTAGGATGAGTAGTGTGCATGCTCCCACAACTAATGCAGTTTGCTATGGCTTTGAGAAATGTACCTATATAGACTCACTCAATAAAACTCCATACCTACTTCTACAATAATCATTAACATTTTTGATAGTCTATTAGATAAGTTTATATGCACTCATCCATATTGACATGTTGATGCCATTCCATAAAATCCTTACCTCTTTATCACTTCCTAAACTACTATAAATTCTGCCACATTTCTTCAACATTACAACAACATTAGGAGTGTTGACCTGTTTATTCGTCATATCCATAGATAAAGTAAATACTCTAATTTTATGCTTCATGAATGCTTCCAATGCCACCATATTCCTCACAAAAACATTTGATTTTCAATCCATCTCTATATAAGGGAGGAACAATGTAGAGTTAGATTTATCAAACGTTATTTCTTCTCATACCTATGTCAAAGGAGCAAATTTCACCCCTTTCTTGTGTAATTATGTGATTGAATAGAGATTTTTGTTAGGTTTTTAATATGATTTTAGAGACAAATACACCCTAAGTCTTGAAATTATCTGATGAAGAAACCAAAAATTGGTAACCCTAAGCATAATCCCATTACTATCATCCTCAACAAGGACATTAATTTAACAAAATTATATCTATCATGAAGCTTAATTTTTTTGTGCTCAATAAATGACAAGTATTAATTTTTTAGTAGCTATTAATTTCATTAAAATGGTACTCACACATATTAAGAATTTATATGAGATTATTATACTCATGATGGAAAATAATTTTCTTTAAAAGCTTTGGCATAAAAAAAGAGTGATATAAAAAGAATTGGCTCCAAAGCAAATGATGTTTTTCTATGTTCCATGTATTCTTGGATTTATATCTTGTTTCTAGTTTTTGACGACTAATCCTCCCCACACATTGATCTCAGTAATTTGTACCACCATTAAAACAAGCACACAATAATTTTTATAAAGATAAGGAGCTTAATCTCCCTAATGGTGAGGGTTGGTCTAAATTAAATATTGGATTGCTCAACAAATTCTACCTACTCCGGTCATTCAATGTTGGTCAATGTGAACATGCCTAGAATTTACTTTCAATGTTTTTAATGGGTTAATGTCAATTGGCTAGAATTTTTTTGACCCTTTTTATTTGGTTATAATGTAATTATTTTGAATTGCATTCAACACAATATACACAAAATATACTATAATTAATTGTTGAGAAAGGATACCCATGATTTTCCTGAAATCCATGCTGACATCTTGCCATTTGAAATCACAAATATTTTGTGGAATATTATTGATAATAACATATAGTGAAAATAAAAACATTTATAGACCATATGACTAGCCAAATATCCCACTAGGATCCCATATACAAAATATCAAAAACTAGTTATTGGTGACATTGTTAACGATATGTATCTAGTGTCTATAATGCATATATAGGATTGCCAATGTAACTAGGAATTTAATTTTTCTTTAAAATGATATTTTATATGATAATTTATTTCAAAATTGACTATTTAATAAATATCATAAAAAAACCTATCCAATTGGCCAAATTTTTGTAGATTGATGGGTAAAATTACCTCCTAATAGATCGAATAAAGTATTGTATTTTTTTTAGTAGAGACCCCACCCCATAAAATTCATCTATTGCTATCATAAAAATGGCATTCTTAGTGCATGCCATGCAAATAACATACATTTTAGGAGTAAATATTATTGAATCAATATAAAAATAATAGTATATAACTTTTTTGTTAAGTGAAGTTAATGTCACCAAATTTATTATCTACAAACCATCTGTGGAGGCAAAAAAGCTAATGATTATCAAATATATACTACAAATAGTAACTTTTAATACTAGTGGTGTTGCTTCTATTATATTTTACAAGAACTAATAAATATATATTCATTTAATTTTGTTCATAATTTTCCAATTATTAGAATTCAATATGATGTATTGTTTGGTAGATATTTTATTCCCTTTTGGCCAAAGTGAAAAATAGTTGATTACTCATACAGGGGATCCTAAAATTAGAAGCCCCAATGCCCAAGGTTGTCTAAGTATTAAATATAAGTTATTTTAATGGTTATCTATATGGAAGGTGTCATAAAAATGAGCTAAGTCAAAAATTTACTTGTAAGAAGTCTCTCTAATCCAAATATCATCAACACTATATTGGTCAATATATCTTCTATATTCTATCCATTAAAAATTTGTCAACTAGGAGACATACAATGCAAATTGAACCTTCAAGGAATGGATAAACCCCCAAAGATAAATTCCTAAATATGTTTTCAAATATTGTAAATTTGAACCTAATTATTTTTACTTGTATCTCCTTCAATGTCTTTCATAACTATACTTTTGGTCATACATTGTACTATTTTCTTATCTTTTGGTTAGAGAATTTCCATCTAAACAAATAAAGATCTTGTTTCTTCCAATATGTTTTCACCAAAAACATCACCTAAGATGTTTTGTATAAATTTAAAATTACTATAATACCTTGTCATTTCTTTTCTATAGAAGGGAGGAAGTTTTTGTCTCTTAATTAAGAAATAAATTTACATAGTTGTTGGTTTCATTAAAATGTTAGAAAAATGTAGTGAAATTAACATCCTTTTAAATTTAGATAAATGATTCAATAGGAATATAGTATCTATTATTTACCATATCTAAACATTTTTTGTGATCTATAAGTGGTATGGATGTCTAACAGGAAGAAATATAATCCATATTCAATAATTAAATTTTGGAAAAATCAGGGGTAGTTTATTTATATGACCTAAAGACACATCATACCCATTATACCATAAAATATTGAAAGTAATAAAATTGTTAAGTATGTCTGATGTTGATTACTTTTGCTCAAATATTTCATTCTATATCCAACACCTGGCTAGACATAAAATTGATTTCAAAAACTATGGAAACTAAGCATAGAATGTATAGTAGCCAATTATAGGTGTTAGGTTTGGTTTTAAAATACCTATAAACATAATATAAAGCCTAATTTATCTCCTATTTGAAATGTCTTGCTATACCTAAGTTCCAATGTATCTACTATTGAAAGTCTAATGAACAAATACATGTGGTAAACACTAGGGACTACACCAATAAAAAATAAGGCATGTTAATGTATAAAAATGATACAAACTAATTAGATTATGTATATGAACATTTAAGTACTAAATTACATTTCCAACAACTCTATTTCCAACATTTTTAGGATTGAGTTTAAATACTTGTGGTCAATGATTTTTCTAGTAAGCATTACTACACATGCATCTGGTGAAGGATAATGAAAGAGTGATTTGTCTTTGTAATTATGTATTAAAACTTTTTTTAAGTCAACTATGCTCTAAATTACCTCAATTATATACATCAAGGACCTTTCACACTCAGTCATGTGGCCTATTTATATTTTTCAAAAGACAAATAGCATCAAGTTATAAGAAAAGAATAAAAAAATAATATATTGGAGGATTTATTATTATTTTATTATAATTGGTTTTATATAATTTAAATCATAAGCGAGCTCCAATAATAAGGTCTTTGCATCATCCATCATTGCAACAAATATGATCTCAAATCCAATGAGATTAAATTGGGCCTCCTTAGTGATATTTCTAATA
>JARHVA010001418.1:3070000-3072500 GCA_037957365.1 Torreya grandis | reverse complement strand
TTTTATTTATATGATAACTCATTTGTGATGTTTCCATGAACGTAAAAACTGTTTAGGCTAATAGTGGTGTGAGATTTAGAAAAATATCATCTAGATTACATATTATCTTCTATGTCTCAATTGGTACAGGGCATTACCTAACATCTATTTAGGTTTCTTTTGTTAAACTATTTAGGTAATTTGACTAAAATCCCATGAAGTTAAGGTATGATTTTGAGTCATATTTAAACTTATTTATAGATATCCTTTGATATTGACTATTTGCATAATAGTATGCAACCTTAATACAATGTACACAATTTTCACAAATCCTTACCTAAAATTAAATTTTTAAATAGAGGATATTGACATTGTTTCATAAAATCTTACATTGTACAAGAGTTACTTCCATTAATGTTAATTTTCATGTTTTTTTTCACTTTACATGGAATCCCATAACCACTTGTGTCCTATATTCTACTTTGATTTATTATTTGGGATCTTTTAAATTTTATGGACCTTTTAACCTATTATTTGTGACCTAACTTATATTAACTAGTACATAGAGAACTCTTTTTTATAAGACATTGGATTATTACGCACAAGGTTCCACATTTCATCTTGTAACATGAAATTATCTATATAATTAGAAAAAATTATAATACTAAACAAAAGAGTATCGATATTTTATTTAAAATATTTTAATATGAAAAGAGTTATTTAGATAAGGAATTCTTATTTTTGATTGATAAGGAATACTTACATAGATATCTTCATTGTTTCATATGTTTTAGATTATATAATTGATTACATTTGATGAGAATGATACACTTAAATTTTATTATTATTTTGACCAAGCATCTATGATTAGGGGTCATTCAATCTATCAAAATTACCCAGGGAATTATTTTAGACTTATCCATTTCACACTTCATGTAAGATATTTAGAAATAATTTATACCTTGGTGAATTGTATAATAAACCATTATCTTCACCAGTTAGACTACAATCCTCTATAAATTATATATAATAAATTATAAAAAATTTCCCTAAATGAAAAAAATAAAATAAAAATAAATCCCACCTCTTGTTATTGAACAAAATTATTTATTTGTGAAGCTCCTAAACGTGATCATATCCATCTAGCCTAAAACATTTATCCAAATCACTTCCTAGAGAGAAACTATATTTTTCATCAATATGGATTATGTCAATTTGAAATCTCTATATATTAGTTTACTTAGTATATAGTTTCATATAAGTTGTATTACCTAAAAAGTTAGGGTTGATCAAGTTTAGTTTTTATTTATTTTAACAAGCCAATGTTAACGTGGGATGGACCTGCATAATTGAAGAATAAGCACTAAGGAGTGCGGAGAGACTTTAAAAGAGTGGTAAAATCATGTCTTCACCTTGTGAAGTGAGTTTGAGTGTGAATTAATATGAAAACATGAGGAAATAAGAATCATTTTAGATTTAAATTCCATTGATGACAAGATAGAGAGGAGTGAAATGAATGAAATTATAGATCAAAGACACTATAGTAAGTTTTGTGAAGGATTTTTCCATTTATTCTTAAGATAAATATTATGTATGAAAAATGTGTCATGAATTTTTTGGAGGCATTAATTTCTACCACCAAATATCAACTCAAGTCAAGATGATCATTAGAAATTAAAGTTTTTAGGTTATTCTCCTATTGTCATTTGAGATAGTTCTCCCATCATATTATATCCCATTTTCAATCCCATGTGCCTTGAATTTGGAGGTTTATAGATAATTTGAAACCTATATTAATAGAGGAACTTGTAATTCATTTTGTATCAATAAAAATTGTCTAGTTTTGCATGTTGTAGGATATCTAGTTCTATTTGTTTTTACATTTTGGTATCAAAGATGAAGAAGAAGATCATGGGAGTCACAACTAAATATCCAAGGAATCCTAGTAGAAATTAGGCAGGAAATTTGAGTCATTGAAAGATCTAATTGTTGGATAAAGGACAACCAACATGAAAAGAAGAGCGTTGATTTTTTAAAGAAGAACACAACTATCATTGGAAAAAGTTTCAAGTGCATGGTTGAGAAATGTGAAAAAAATATAATAGAGTGTGTATTTTTCCTTCAAACTATTTCAAGCTAAGACATGGATAACAGTAGCTTGCATCTGGCTAGTTCATGGATTTGTGTTCAAGTCTAAAATACTCAAGGTCAATAACTTATCTATTCAAAACAAATATTCTAGTGTTTGTTTTAAGCCATTTAATATTTATTAGAAGCATATATTATTGTACTCATATTTTGAACAAATTATAGAACAATGAAGTTTCATTGCCTAAGCAAGTAAACACCCAAGCCACTCAATTACATGATAAACATTTAACATAGATCATGAGAACCAAAGCATCTATCAAAATTATAGAAATGGTTTGAATACTAACAAAGACATATATGAAGAGGACACTACCCGAATGAAAAAAGGGTTCACTATTTTTAGTTTCCAAAGGTTTTGGAGTTGTCGAGC
>JARHVA010001418.1:2807500-3065000 GCA_037957365.1 Torreya grandis | reverse complement strand
AATAGTTTCACATAATAATTGGAAGGTCCATCAAATGAATGTGAAATCAACCTTATTGAATGGTTTTCTTGATGAAGAAGTTTATGTTCAACAACAACTTGGTTATGAGTTATATGGGCATAAAAATAAAGCTTATAAATTGAAAAAGATGCTTTATGGTTTGAAATAGGCACCTAGGGCTTGGTTTAACATGATTGATTAATATATAATAACTAATGAATTAAATATAAGTAGTAGTCAACCCACATTATATACAAAGACCACTGATCAAGGTCAAATTTTGATTGTGTGTCTATATGTTCATGTTTTAATTTTCACTAAAAATTTGTAAGTAAACATGTTTAAGTCAGGCATAATGAAATAATTTGAAATGACCGATTTAAGGTTCATGACATACTTCATAGGCATTGAAATTATTCAATCTAATAAAAAAAATCTTCATTTGTCAATCTATGTATGTCAAAGATGTGTCAAGAACATTCAAAATGTTGAATTGTAGTTTAATATCAACTCCATTTACAAAAATAACAAAACATAGCAAAGAGGATAAGGGGTCAAATATTGATCCAAATATGTTTAAAATACTTGTTTGAAGTCTAATGAATCTGAAAAATACTAGGGTAGATATTATGTATGGTGTTAGTTTCATTTAAATATTTATGGATTCACCTCGGGATTCTTACTAGCATGTCAAAAAAATAATATTGAGATATGTTTCAGGAACAATAGGAGATGGAATTTTATACTCCAAAAATAATTATTTTGGTTTGAGTAGTTATACTAACATTGATTTTATAGGTACCATAGATGCTAAGAAGAGAAATTTTAGAAATGTGTTTCATTTTGGATCTAGAGTTGTGACATGGGTAACACATAACCAACCTATAGTGATGATTTCATTATCCAAAGCATAATATGTAGCCTTAACTTCCACAATATGTCAAGTAATATGGATACATTGAGTTTTGTCATATTAGTTTCATAATAAAGAAGTGACACCAATCCTTTATGATAATAAGTCATCAATTGCATTATCAAAGAATCATGTTTTTCATAAGAGGATCAAGCACATTGATATGAGGTACCACTTCATCAGGGAATTGGTTAAAAATAGATAAATATATCTTGGTTTCTGAATATTTGAAGGTAAATTGGCAGACATTTTCACTAAGCCATTAATAAAGCACAACTTCGAACATTTATGTAAAATTTTTGCATTATTTATATTGAATAAGTTAGTGGTATAAATTAAGGGGGACTATTATTAAGCATTAATTTCTTCCACCAAATATGTGCTCAAGTAAAGGTGAACATTTAAAACTAAATTTTCTAGGTTAGTCTCCCAATGTAATTTGAGATAGTTCTCCCACCATATTTCAAGACATTTTCAATGCCATGTGCCTTGAATGTTTAGGTTTACAGACAATTAGAAGACTTGTATTATGTAATCTATTTTACATCACTGAAAATTATTTATTTTACATCACTTGGTAGTTAAGTTGTGCATGGAGAAATTATCTCTAGTTCATCTTGAGTTTCTAACACTCCCCCTTAATTTCTACCACTAACAACTTCAGCATTTACAATGCCTAAATTTTGTATTAAATAATCAAAAATCTCCTTTGGTAATGCCTTTGTGAATATATCTGCCAAATGATCTTCAGATCTATAGAATTCCAGATGGATTTCTTCATTGTTCTCTAACTCTCTGATAAAGTGAAATCTTGTATCAATGTGCTTGTTCCTCTTATGAAAAACATGATTTTTGATAATGTAATTGCTGATTTGTTGTCACAAAAGATTGGTATTGATTCATTATGTTCTTGTAATAAATCTATCAATATTCTTCTCATCCAAGTTGCTTGACATGCTGCTGATGTGGCTACTACATACTTTGCTTCAGCTGATGAAAGTGTCACTATAGGTTGCTTTTTGGATGCCCATGTGACCACACCTGTGCCTAAATGAAAGGCATGTCTAGAAGTACTCTTCTTATCATCAATGCTACCTGCAAAATCACTATCAGTAAAACCAATCAAACTAAAATTGTTAGTTGTGGAATATAAAATTCCATATTCTGTAGTTCCTACCACATATCTCAATATCCTTTTTCCAACTTACCAATGTGAATCTTTCGGTGACTCCATGAATCTAGAGATTAAACTAACCCCATACATGATATTTGGTCTTGTAGCTGTAAGATACATCAAACTGCCAACTAGTCTTATGAATGTTGTAGAATCAACATTAGACCCTTGGTCTTCTTTGCTAAGTTTGGTCCCTGTAGCAGCTGGTGTAGGTGATGGTTTACAATTCATCATCTTAAATATTCTTAACACATATTTTGCATATTTAGTTTGATAGATAAAAATTCCTTTCTCTGATTGTACAACTTCTATACTAGAAAGGGGTAAAAGAAAGATGAAATGATAAAGACAAAGGGTGAAGAATGACTAAGAAAACATTAAAAAACATGCTAATAATATTAATATGAATTGATAATGGATAGATACACAAACGCCTTACACTAATATAATTATATAAATAATAAATATATCAATATGAAAAATTATTATTTTTATATTTCCTTTCTTTAATGTCTATTCATGCATGTGTATCAAAGTAAAAGAAGAAATGGGTGATAGAGAAGATGATGCACTTGTGAATATTCTATAATAACTTCAATGCTCCCACATATCCATAATGCTCTTGTATATTTGTAGAAGACATTTGTATATGGATAAGTTCCCAATCAATCAATAATATGCTAAAATGAAGAAAGAGATAATTAGAACTAATACACCTTATTTTTGTTAGTGGTTTAGTAGAGACCCTTGTATGAGTTTCCAACCTCTTTGAATTTGTGCAAGTAGAATTGTAAAATATGTTTCTATTGCAATTTGAGGGCATATTTATAACAATTCCTTCATATCTAATGTTTTTCTAAGAGAAGATGCCATTATGAAAATTTTATGTCCCAAATTTGGTGTATAATTTTGGATGAATTTATAGGTATAGATTTTTTTGATTAAAATCAAAGATAAATGAATTTGATTTATATGTAATAGAATAGGAATAGAAAATGATCTTGATTAAATGACTTTATCGAAATCTAATTTTTAAGGGGTTCTTCACAAACCCCCAAAATAATAGTCAACAATAGACTAACTCGCATCACCATGTCTCTGCTCGACAACAGAGATAATTGGTGACCTTGTGATTTTATATGTTATTTTTTTGTATTTTAACTCAAGGGGGTTGAGAAAATCCATGGTTATGAGATTGATAATGTCTCCCACAATGAATTAATCCACACAAGTGTGTGCATTGGTTCTAGTTATTCTTCTTCTTTTCATCATGGTGATAGATATATCTTATTCCATATATATTTACAATGATGTATATATGTTGACCATTGTGTCTAGACGAGGTGGTGCCATACAAGCTTGACATGGATGTAAACAAAAATAATGATAGTTACTATCTTGTAGATGCCTTGGAGTCTAATTTGGAGAAGGAAAAATTGATACAAGTAAGAAATTTTATTATTTTTTAGAATGATTTTTGTATTTGTTGATTTAATTCTTTTTTAAAATTTATAAATTAAAATGTATTATTTATTGATTGATAGTTTCTAGGTGACTATAAGATTGTAGATATGGGTTTAGTGAATAGGTATTTACATTATTTCTTGATGTGCACATGAAACACAATTTTTTTATGATGGTGGCTATCTATTATGGTCACTTCCCAGACTAAGCACTCATCATCTTAATGTTCATGGTCAACTGCCCATTTGAAGGAGGTTGAAGGGAAGAGAATGCACTAAAATACATATATAATAGGGCAAATAGACTGACTCTTAAAAAATTAGAGTGTTGATTAGAGGGATAAGATGGAAAGATCATGGATGGTGAGAAAAAATGTCTCCCAATTACATAGTTTTAATGTAATAGACTTAAATGTTATCAATGAGAAGATGATTTCATATGATTCAAGGGAAAATTTGGAATGGAGAAGGAAATCCTGCATAAGGAGAAAAATGTATTTTCAAGAAATGGAGCTAGAAAAATAAATGGTGGAGCAAGGGAAAGGTGGAACCAATAGTGGACATCATGCTAGATGAAATGTGTTGAATGGTTTGCATGTAGTAAAAGTTAATTTAATTTTATATTTTAAATATTAAATGTTACATTTCTGTAACAATCACCACCAGAATTTGAGAGAGATAACCCCCACACTGATTATAGTGATTGCAATGGCATTACTTTAAGTGAGTACATTTCAAAAAAAGGTAAAATCATTTGTGAGGAGTCCCTAAAAAAGAAATTAGTGAGGATGAGATGTCTCACATAAGTAAACTCAATGACTATATCCAAATAAATATTTATTATAGTTATATTTTTCATGAATGTTGATCTAATAGTCCTTATTGGTTCTTTGTAGAGGAATGCCACCAAGAAAGGTCAAGACCCCAAGGTTAATGTTTTGTCAATTGAAGATGATGGAAATGATGAGGATAATATCAATCATGACACCTTTAACACATACTCTTATTCATCCACACATAATTATAACTTTCACCATGGTGAAAATGTGTGGTTGTACATCTTGGGTTGTATGCAAGAAAAAGGAACCATATCATTTACTAAGTGGGGCCGAATTTGTGATGGTGTGCCTACCCTAAAGAACTATTTTATTGTTAGTCTTCGTACAATTTTGTATGATGATCTATAGCCACTTTCATTTGATAAAACTGACAAGGACACACTTTAAAATAATGTACACTCAGATATATATTTTCCTTATAGTGATATTAGTATTGATAAATCTGCTAGCAATGTGCAATAATCATCTAAGGTATGCATGGTGGAAATCATTTTTATTTCCTTTGGTTTCATCAAACCCTACTATTTTATATTTTGATTGTGTTTTATCTTGTAATTTAATATAAGATCTAGATGAAGATGAGGTGACATTGTCAGAACATTATGATTATTTTTTTGGTCATATGACATTCACTTTTTTATAGCAAATTAGTAAGGTTTTTCTTCAAGTTATTATATTATTATTGTTTTTTGTCAAACTTTATAACTAGTTTAACATTTTAGGGATTTATAATCTAAATCCTAAATTAGATTAAAGGGTTGAGTTGTCTAAATTAGTAAAATAATATGGAATAAATAACCATTGATTTTTTATAGAATTTGACTTGTTTTGACTTTCTAAAAATAGTAAATAATATGTGAAAATATAGACTTTTCTAGAAAATAGCTATTATGGAAGATGTGGGTGCTAAAAAATGGGTTATGGATAGGTCTGAGTATCATCAATAGGGTCCTTTGGCTTGATTTTTCACTAGATATTAGTGCTCCACCTGGACAGGAGCGTCATGTGGCTCTAGTGTCCTAAAAATGGTGACAGTGCCCTTTTTTGTAATATTATTTCTAATTTTAGGATTACTTGTTCATGTGTTTCTGAGTTCTATTCTTAAGCACATGAAATATGGAACTCTATATATTTCTCCTTGAATATTTGATTTAGTATATAAACCCTAATCCTCCTTGAAAGTATGGCATGGGCTATAAATGTGTCTTTTTTATTAGGATAGAATGGACATCCTCAACACCCCACTATGAATAGATTTTCCTACATACGAATACTCCAAGGAGGGATTGAGCTCGATGTATTTCTCCCACCTAGTGTTTTAAAGAAGTACAAGTGAATATTATAATGATGTAGTATTAAATGCCTTGACTGTGTTTGATTTTAGAAATCTTTGAAATATAGGATTAGGGCAGTTGTAGATGGTAGTATGCATAATTAGGGTGTAATAAATATTAATAACCTTGATTTTACTCAACTTGTTTCTTATTTGAATAATATTTTTGCATATATTGTCCATCTAATGGATATAGGTTTAATAGTCTTGTATATATAATGTTTTCATAGCTTGTGTAGATAATAAAATATACTTATACTGACCTTAGGAGGGGTACACATTTGAAAATATATTCATTCGAAAGAGTTAGGGTAAAATAAACTAGTGCCATGTTGGGGACACTAGCACCATGTGGATCTAGTGACCTCAATGTGGTACTAGTGTCTAGCTAGCAAGCTAGTGAGCATAAAAGGCCAAAATATTGGAATGTAGGTATGGATTGTGTTTTGGTTAACTGAAGATGTTTGTGGTTTCGCAAAATGGATTTAAAACTATGATAAAGGCTTTAAGATAGGTCTAGCGCTATGCTAGGAATAGGTTATCTGAAGCAGTAATCTTAGCATCCAAATACAACTTTTAGGTGATTACACTTTCCCCCTCCGCATTATGTTATATATGCAACAAAGAGGAATGACTAGTATAATGAAAAAAAAAGCCTACTTGGACTTGCCTAGGAAGTAAAGCCTAAGTAGTTGAGTCTAAGTATGTAAAGCTAGGTCTGCGTATGTGAAACATGATCTAAAGTAATGAATGCAATGAAACATGCAAAAATCAATCCTTAATTAAGAAATATTAAAATCAAAAGACTATGTTGAATAAAATAGCTGAGTAAAGTTGAGTGAAGAGATAGGAAAAATGGAAAAAAATGAATACACCTCGTTGGGTATTCAAACCAATGTATGAAATTGGTGACAACTTGTGTGTGTGTGTGTACATAATGATCAAATCATTGAATATCTTGGACTAAGATGCTAGTTTGCTCAATCCCCGTATGTGGATGGCTCAAGAACACAATATGGTTTTAAATCCATCATTTCACACCCCTACTTGATGGATCATGACATGTGAATAGATTGGATAAGACTATAAGTGTGTCTAACCCTCTTATGTGGGTGGCTCAAGAAATTAAGTAGGCTATAACTCCATCATTTCCCACCCATGTGAAGTATATTCATCTAAAATTGAATTGCACAAAGTGCTAAATATATCTAATTGGGTACATCTAACTATGTATATCAACTACACATCCACTCGAGTATATCTAAAATTGAATTGAACAAAGTGTTGAGTCATGAGTCAACGTTTCATTGTTAGGTGTTATTGTAATTGTCTGAGAAGTGTCATTAGAAGTCAGGTTTTGAATAAGTTATAAATTTTAACTTTATCCATGAAATCCAATTGATAGTAATAAACTTATACTTGAGAATTGCATAATAGAGATGGGAGTAAACACTTCACTTTATTGGAGTTTTATAACATTATATTTCCCCAGATTAAAACATTGCATCTTAAACATTTTAATATTCTTTATACTTATATTGCAATTCCAAACTATTTCTTTTAAAACATTTATATCTTTATTTATTATAAAAATAATGTATAATTATAAGAAAATAGTCACATATATAAATTAAAGATGAATTTACTATCATTATAATACGTCTTAGTGAAGGGTCTTACCAGTGGCGTCAAAGACATGGTTTGATTGACAACTTTTTTCAATACAACATGTAAAAATTTCACATTAAATTATCTTTTTTTATTTCAAAAATAAAGAGCGAATCCTTTTTCACGTCTTACAAGATAATTCAGGAAAAATTTTATTCAAATAAAAAGCTGGATCGCCTAGATAGATGGGAATTTGTCATTCACATTAACGCGGGCCGCGTAGGGATAATAATTCCCTATATATTTCCATTTTCATTGTGTATTTTAATATAAAAATTAGATCGAATATGCGTTTTAATAATGAAAGTTTGTAAAGAGTCAATACCATGTTCTACTCTAATTGGTATTTGAAGTCGTCAATACCATGTTTGTTAGATAAGTTCAAATATTAAAATTTATAATAATATGTCGGTGGATAGAAAAATTCAAATACCACCAAAATCTATAATAATATGTGGGTGAATATATATAGATTCATTTTTTTAATATGATACTAATATATATTTTAAATAAATTTTAATGGTTAATAATTTTTTTAATTAAATATACATTTTGATGTAATTTAGAATATTTATTAGTATAATGTAAAAAGTAGGTCTACATTATAATATAATAATGAGAAATAAATTTCACTAAATTTAAAAGAGTAAAATTTATATAGTAAAAAATAAATAAGATATTAAAAATAATAAATTATTAAAAATAAAAGTTTATTAAAATAGTAGATTTTGAAAATTAGTAGATATAAAAAAATTTAAAAAATTCAAAAAAAATTGTAAATTTTCTGAACTTTTAAAAATAGAAAGTTTTGTTATTTTTAATATATATTTTTTAATTCATAAAATAATATTATATAGTGTAAGAGGAGGTTTAAGAATAATATCTTATTTCATGTAGAATATATTCACCTTTTTGAAATAGATAATGCAAGGTACCGGTTTTA
The DNA here is from genome assembly GCA_037957365.1 of Torreya grandis. NCBI lineage: Eukaryota > Viridiplantae > Streptophyta > Pinopsida > Cupressales > Taxaceae > Torreya > Torreya grandis. Next base: position 3,056,667 of record JARHVA010001418.1, on the reverse strand, counting down.
ATAGCGAGACCAATAAAATTCGACAAATTAAGAACAAATAAATATTGTTCTATAAAATTATATATATATTTCTGAAAGAGTATTAATGTTTTCAAATTTATGAGGTCTGCCCTATTAAAAAATAAATATAAAAAAATAGATTCAATGATCATGTTTTTCAACATTAATGCTTCAAAAACCTCACTTGCTTTTTCAAAATTTTATAGAGATATTTGTGAAAATAAGGGATAATTTTTTGGGGATGTATTGTCCTTAACATGTTATTATAAAGTCCTTATAATGTTTTTACATTTTTAAATATAATATAGAAAATATATTATGTGTTCATCAAGTAATCCAATGAATGCAGAGTGTAATCCTATTATGGCATTGCTTGCTCGAATAAATGTATGAAGGAGCAAAAAATGTTTCATATTTATTTCATTTGTTTTATAAATTCTTAAATTAATTGATTTGACACTTTCACATAATCATTTTTATGTTTGTTCTATATGTCCTTCATTTTTGTATATGCACTAATGGACCCATGTATTTATGTAATTCTAAAATTTAAATTGTACCCTAATGGAGCATAAAAAATTATAATATAGGTAAGAAATTTAAAAAAAATTGATAAACAACAACTTAATAGATGCAAAATAGAGGTCAAAAGAGCATACCCTAGAACTATATTTCCATAGTTTTATGGAACTAGAGGCTTACAGTGTAAAGGTATGGAAAAAATAACATAACCTTAGGGAAACATGGGAAGAGGAGAAAGAGGTAAAACAAAAAGGAAATGATAGAGACACAAGGATAAAAATGAATAAGAAAAAATAAAAAATATGCCAATAAGAGTTTAATAAGGACTGATAAATGATAGACACACAAGAACCTTACAATACTATAATTACAAAACTAGTAACTATATCACTATATAAAATCGGTATTTACAGAATTCTTTACATTATCGTATGTACATGCATGCATATAAAATTAAAAGATAAAAAAATCAATACAAAAGATGATGTGCTCATGGATCTCCTATAACAACTCCAATGTTCCTTTATATCCATATTGCTCTTGTAAATTGTTAGAAAACATATGTATATTGATAAGTTCCTAGTTAGTTAATAATCTTCTAAAATCAAGAAAGAGACAATTAGAACTAATAGACCTAGTTTTGCTGAGTGGTTTAATAGAGACCGTAATATGAGCTCACAATATCTCTAAATTTGTGTAAGTAGCATTGTTTAGTATTAAATATTGAATAAGATATGCACTCTACGTAGTTATGTTGCAACATCCTTACCACACCAGTGTTACCTCAAACAACATGAAGCTTGCAATAAGATGTAAATATTATGACCAATCTGATTACAAGAAATAATATTATTTTATATCATTTATTAAATAACTTGCAAGTTGACCTTAGATAAGAATTATATTTTTAACTTACATGGAAAATAATGTCATATAATTGACCACTGAGACAACGACTAATTTTATATTAAAAAAATGATGCTTATTATTCTTGTGAGGGATAAACCCTCTAAGACTAATAATTTTTTTTGATTATATGTGTGTTAAGGAACAAAAACATGGATATCCTAAATGATAAAAATTGAAGATCAGAAACTCCAAATAACATGTGTACACTAACATATTAGTTAAAATTAAATCAAATTAAACGTGTCAATGCATATCACTTTACTTTATTTAACCATATGAATGACCACTAAGTGGGTTTAAAGTAAACAATTTTTTTTAATAAAAATACTCAATATTTATCTAAAATAAAAACTATTTATCTAAATTAAAAGTAACTAGATGAAATGGATGCAAATTACAAGGAATCCCAAGAGAACACTTGGCCATGCCCTATTCTCCTATTATTCTTTATGAGTTGTTTTTATGGATGATTGAATATTATGTTTAATTAAGTAAGGGTTATTAAAATGACCACACTAACTTGACTTTGTTTCTCTTTTGCTTTCCAATTTATTTTTTGTGGCTAATTTTGTGGTGTTGTAGATATGATGGGACCTATAGAATTCAATCAAAGTATTTATTTCTTACATATTGTTAAGGATGTTTTGAGTAGGGATATTTCAGTTTTTATTGCATTTCTTAGCTAATCAACATTATTTTAATTTTTTTTTCATTTCTTAGGCATATTATGAATATTTTTAAATATATAAAAAATAAACCATTACCCAGAAAGAAAATAGAAAATAAGAAACTCACAGTTAAATATATGCAATATGTATAATGGAAAGAAATAAATAATAAACAAAATAAAATTACTTCTTCAAATTATTCAAATCATTTTCTATAATGATAAAGATAAAATATAATGTATTTATTGAATTTCATTTGAACATGCTTTTCTAATAAATAGATAAAACATTTTAAATTTATTTAAATAATAAAAATACAATAACTTGCATGAAATTTAAACTAAAATTATTTTAAGCTTTTCTAAGTCTTTATTGTCTTAGAAAAGCTTAACTAAAACTCCCTCCCTAATCAGAATAACTAAAACTAAAAAGTTCAAATTTTTCGTAGTATAATAGCGAATAACAAAGGCAATAGTACCTTTCACATACCTTGAAATTTTCTTAGATGGTTTCATATGAATTTTTGACGGCTCAGACATATATCCTAATACAAGATAAAATAAATAAGTAATATATAGTGCTGTGTGAGATAGAAATATTAATCTCTCAATAATACTTCTGTAAGTTATCTCATCAACTCTTTTAGCATCATCTTCTTGCTTATAGTAAATAGTAGTCTCACTTTTGTTTATTTTTAATCCATTCTATTGAAAATATTTATCAATCCTTAAATAAAATTCTCTGGTGGAATTTTTTTGTCCATATAAAGTCTATTTAGCTTGTAGACTTGATCTTCTTTACTTTGTACTAAAAAACCTTGTGTCTATTGTACATACACTTCCTCTTCTAATTACCCATTCAAGAAGGCAATTTTCACATCCATATGATGTATGATCCATTTATTTTTCATGCTAATGAAGTCACCATTCTAATGGCCTCTTGTCTTGCAACTGGTGTAAATGTTTCTTCATAATATATGTCATATCTTTGAGTGAAACCTTTTTAAATTAGATGTGCCTTGTGTCTTTCAACACTACCATCACTATTGTAGTTTGTCTTTTAGACTCATTTAGTACCAATACACCTTTTACCCTGTGGAAGTTCTATAAGTTTCCATGTATAATTTATATGAATGGACTCCATTTCTTTTTACATTGTTTGCATCCAAACTTCATTAGTGCATGCATATTTAAACCATGATTGTTCAAAATCAGCTTGTGTAATTAAAGCATAATTTATTTTCTCACCTCTTGGACATTCTTCATGTGTTTGGCTTCTTGTACACTAATAAATTTCACTCAGGATTTTTACCTTCCTTGAAGAACTAGGACTTAAAGCTGGAGTTGTGATTAGAATACATGTACCAAATGAGGGGATATTTTATGGACTTGTACTTGAAGCTAGAACTATGCTTGCAATAGATGCACTAGATGAGGCGATATTTATTGTACGTGTAACACTTGTTACTAAAGTATTAGCGGGTTGCTCATTAGTAATATCATCATAAATACCATTAAAAAAATAGATTTTAATTTTCACAGTATTGCCTTTATCTTTGTCATGACCATATATTTCATTTTCATCAAAAATAACATCTCTTGACACAAGTACACTATTAGTGATAGGATTACAAATATTATAAGCTTTGCATTTTTCATTGTACTGAATAAATATACGTGACTCACTCTTTAGATCTAATTTATTCCTTTTCTAATCAGCTACATGAATATAAGATAAATAAGCAAAAACATTAAAATATTTGGCATTAGTCTTCTTTTCATACATTACTTGATATAGAGTCATATTTTCAAGTGCACTAGTGGGAATTTGATTGGGAATATATATTGTTCTATCAATTTTATCACCCTAAAAAAAGTCATTTAATCCCTTTATTTGTATAATACTCACCATTTTAACCACTATATGGTTCTTCCTTAAAGCCACACCATTTTGTTGAGGGGTGTAGATAGTTGTTAGTTTCCTTGTGATGATATTCAAATCAAAATAATTAATAAAATATTTTGATCAAAATTCACCTCCATGTTTAGTCCTTAACCACTTTATTCTATAAACACTTTCATTATCTGCAAGGGCTTTAAATCTATTAAATGTATCAAATTCTTCACTATTTTGATTCAAAAAATATTTATCCAACACTATCTTTAATAATAATAAATAAATGTAATGAAATATGATGACTTTCCCCAAATTTTTATTTTCATAGAACCACAAATATCTGAGTCAACCAATTGAAGTGGATTATCAGCCCCCCATGCACTACCTTTTGGAGATTTTTCTATTGCATGTTTGCCTTTAACACATCATTCAAAAAATTACTTATGCTATTCAACCTTTGGCAATATATAAACCAATTGTTGTGATTTTATTAATTTAAAACTTTAAAAATTCAAGCATCCATACCTGAGATGTCATAACCAACTTTTATCTTCATATGCAATATTTGTAAAGTTGTTAATATGCTGTCAAAGCTTCAACGGAAACATCCTATTCTTAGACATAGGTATAATTATAAAAACCTTATTTCCTTGATTCCTGTCATAGATCATGCACTATTAAAAATAACCTTATAGTTCTTTTCACATAGATGTCCAATACTCAACATATTATGTTTTAACTTTGGGGTATAATAGATATCATTAATAATTTTCCTACCTTCTATAGTATTCACCTTCATAATTCATTTTTCTACAACCTCTAAAGATTTATCATGAACAAGATTTATATTGGTTTTAAAACTTCTATCCATTGTATAAAATAACACATTATTTCCTTGCATGTTGTTGAAAAACACTGAATCTAGATACCAAACCTTTTTAGGACTGTTTTCATATTTTCCATATGAAATGAATAAATTACATAAAGAATCACCATCCTCATTAGCATATTTATCACTTATATTTTTATTTCATGATTTTAATCTACATTCCCTATCAAAGTGACCATGCATGTGACAATAATAGTATTGATTATATCAATTAACAAAATATTTTTCTACCTCTTCCTCTTGTATCTAAACAACCTCTTCTTCATCTTTATCTTCTTGAATAATTGTATCCTCTTAGATTATTATAATTCATGTCTTTATCTTGTCCGTAATTGATTTTTTTATTATCTTTGCCTTTTACATGGCTAATTTTATTGCTAGTACCGGTACCTTCATTCTTTATGATGTTTAATTTTGAGGCAAAATTCTTCTCATCAATTTCATTGAATGTGTATGTTAGTATTTATTCATGGGACATAAGAGATCCAACCAGGTAATCAAACTCAAGAATAGTCAAATCTATCAATAATGATGACAAGATTATTCCACCTTGATGTTAGAGACCTCAACACCTTTTTACCATAGCCTCTTTGTTCAACATTTCTCAAAATCTATCCATCTTGTTGATTACATCCTTTACACCGACATAGAAATAACCCACACTTTAAACATCTTGCATCTTCAAATTCTCAAATTTTCTCTTCAATGTTTGCAATTTAATCACTTTGACTTACTCACTACCTTGGTAAGCTTCTTATATAGTTTTTTAGGCATCCTTGGTTGTCTTTACACCTAAAATTCCTATAAATAGGCTCTTATCTGAAGCTGTTTGAATATGAAATAAAGTTTGTAAGTTATTTTTATTAGCTTCCTTCTTAGCTTGCCTATCATTAGCTAGAATAGTGGCCCAATTAGTTGGTTCATCATAACTAGTTTCTATAATTTTCCATAATTCTTTTTCTACAAAAAGATTCACCATCTTGATACTCCAATAATCATGATCATTTCCACTAAATTTTAGATCAGGAAGATTGTTAGATTTTGATATGATCAATTTTTAGAAAGATCTAAAACAAAAAAAGCCGTTCAAACTAAAATCTTAACCAATTGAAGATTTTTAAATAATATAAAATATAAACCACTACCTATAAAGAAAATAGAAAATAAGAGATTCTCAAGCAAATATATGTAGTATGTATAACTAGAAGAAATACAAAATAACCAAAAAAAATTACTTCTTCAAATTATTCAAATCATTCTCTATATTAAAAAAGATCAAATATAATTTATTTATTAAATCACATGTGACCATACTTTTATAATAAATAAAACATTATAAATTTATATGAATAATAAAAATAAAATAACGCATGAAATATAAACTAAAAAATAGATAAACTATTAACTAATTATTAAATCAATTGCATGATTTTTTTTTCATGATTAAAACTATTGTAGAACTAAGACGTCATAACACTTAACCAACATATTTTAACTTCTATTCATTATTACTTATACCCAATATAAAAAATTAAAAAAATGGTTGAGAGACCAAAAGCATTGCAATAAAATTATAATCCTCAGAAATTTGAAGGTGGGGAAGGCATCTCCAACTATTATTTATAATATTGCACTTGTTAAAAATCAAACGGATATTTTCATCTGATACCAGTCAAATGTCTACAATGTCGGCAATCCTACGATCAGACCTTCTACTCGCCACCATTTCTTTGATGAGGATGGGATGGTACAGACTGGAAGGCTCATACACAACGTGGCTTCCTACTGCTATTGCTACACTCAAACACAATGATTTACTACGGCAAATTCATGTAAAAATTGTCTTGATCACCAAATTAAAATTAAAAAAAATCCTGTATCTGTAAATTTTTTAAATAAAATTAAATCATAGCCAAATATATGCAATATTCATAATGTAGAAGAGATAAGAGTTGCAAAAATAAAAAATACTTCTTCTTAAAAAAATTGGAATCATTCTCCTTCTTCTTCTTGAAAATAAAGATCAATTACAGTGTATTAATAGAATTGCATGTGAACATGATTTTCTAATTATTGAATAAAATATTTTAAATTTATCTAAATAATAATTTGCATGTAATAGCAACTAAAACTAACTCTAGCCTTTATAAGGATTTATATTTTTCTAAAAAATATATTAACTAAAAATTAACTAACTGTCTAAATTTAGCTCCACAAAAAATTGTTCATGCAAACTAAATTTACACTAATAGTTTAAAAATAGAACTGAGTGAACTGCACTTTAGCATCACTTTTCAACATACTCCCCCTTAATGCTGAGCAGGCTCACAATTTGATCAAGTGTCAAAAATTGATTTGTTACAACTGCTATCATGAAGATATCTGCCAACTATTATTTAGTGTTGATGTATTTCAATTCTACTACATTCATCTGCATTAAATCTCAGATAAAATGATGCTTTAAATTAAAATGTTTTGTCCTACTGTGATGGACTGGATTCTTGGCCAATTTAATAGCACTAATATTATCACAAAAACAACTATGGGATTAACTTGAATCTCTCCAATTTCTTCAAGAAGTTTTCTAAGCCATAATGGTTGTGTACATGCTAAAGTGACTACAACATAATCTACTTCTATAGAAGAAAGGGCAACTATACTTTGCTTCTTTGAGCTACACGTAATCAAACTAGAACAAAAAAAACATTTTCCAGATGTTGACTTTCGGTCATCCAAACTACCTCCCTAATCAGAATCACTAAAACCAACAAGATTGAACCTTTTAGAAGTGTAGTAATGAATACCAAAATATAGAGTGCCTTTCACATACGTCAAAATTCTCTTGGCTACCTTCATATGTATTTATGATGGCTCTATCATGTATCTTGAAATAAGTGAAACTGAATAAGCAATATCAGGTCTTGTATGAGTTATAAACATTAAGCTTCCAACAACACTTCTATATGCTATCTCGTCAACTCTTTTAGCACCATCATCTCTACACAACACAACTCCATGAACAACTGGAGTGGAGACTGGTTTACAATCAACCATATCAAGTTTATTCAACATATCTTTAGCATACTTTATTTGACAAATGAAAATTTTATTCTCCCATTGATAAACCTCCATTCATAAAACATATTTCATAAGGCGTAAATCTTTTATCTCAAATTCATTCATCATGAAAACTTTGAATTCATCCTTCATCATAGAATCGCTACCCATATACAACAAGTCATCAACATACAAACTTACAATCAGAATATCATTACCTTCTTGTTTATAGTAACGGGTAGGTTCACTCTTACTTCTTTGAAATCCATTCTCTTGAAAATATCCATCAATCCTAGCATACCATGCTCTTGGTGCTTGTTTGAGGCCATACAAAGCCTTCTTTAACTTGTAGACATGATTTTTTTTCCTTGCACTTCAAAACCTTGTGGCTATTCCACATATACTTCTTCTTCTAAGTACCCATTCAAGAAGGCACTTTTCACATCCATATGATGGATGCTCCAATTATTTTGAGATGCTAATGAAATCAGCATTCTAATGGTCTCTTGTCTTGCTACTGGTGCAAATGTCTCTTCATAATCAATGCCATGCTTTTGTGTGAAGCCTTTAGCAACTAATCTCGCCTTATGCCTTTCAACGCTTTCATCACTGTTACACTTAGTCTTGTAGACCCATTTGGTGCCAATATTCTTCTTGTTATGTGGAAGCTTTGTAAGCTCCCAAGTGTCATTCTTGTGGATAGAATCCATCTCTTCTTTCATTGCTTGCATCCAAACACCATTAATATATGCATCTTCAAAACACGATGGTTCAAAATCAGCCTTGGTAAGTAAAGCAAAATTTAGTGTCTCACCTCTTGGATTTTCTTCATGTGCTTGATTTTAACTCCTTTAATAAATGTCACTCAATCTTCTAACCTTCCTTGTAGAACTAGGACTTGAATCTGGACTTACACTTGAAATTGTACAACTAGATGAGGGGTTACTTGGTGGATTTGTAGCACTCGAAATAGAAATATTAGTGGGCTGCCCATGATCAATATCATGTATAACAACTTCATTTAAAATAGATTTTGACTTCTCCATATGGCCTTTTTTATGACCATAAACTCCCCCTTCATCAAAAATCACATCTCTTGAAACAATAAGCTTATTAGTGAGAGGATTATATAACCTTGAAGCCTTACTTTCCTCACTATATCCAACAAAAATACATGAATCACTTTTTGGATCTAAATTTTGCCTCTTTTGATCAGGAACATGAACATAAGCTAAGCAACCAAAAACTTTAAAATAATTAACATTTGATTTTTTCTAATACCAGGCTTCATATGGAGTCATCCTGTCAAGTGCACTAGTGGGACTCTGATTGAGAATATATACTGTGATAGCAACTACATCTCCCTAAAAAGAATTACTTAATCCCTTTATTTGTAGCATGCTTTGTGCCATCTCCACCACTATATGATTCTTTCTTTCAGCTACACCATTTTGTTGAGGTGTGTATACAGTGGTGAGTTGTCTTCTAATGCCATGCATATCATAATAACATTGAAAGGCTTTTGAACAAAATTTTCATCCATGATCAATCCTTAAGTATTTGATTTTGCACCCTTTGTCATTTTCTACAAGGGCTCTAAACCTCTTGAATGTATCAAGAGCTTCACCTTTGGTCTTCAAAAAATAAACCCAACAATGTCGTGAGTAATCATCAATAAAAGTAATGAAATATGATGACTTACCCAAACTCTTTGTCTACATAGGACCACAAATGTCTGAATGAACTAATTGGAGTGGATAATGGGCCCTCCATGCATTGCCTTTTGGAAATTTCTCTCTTGCATATTTTTCTTTAGCACATCCTTCACAAACTTCCTTGTGATCTTAACCTTAGGTAAACTAGAAATTAATGCTTTTGATGTTAGAATATTCAAACTATGAAAATTTAAATGCCCATACCTGAGATGCCACAACCAACTTGTATCCTCATATGCCATATTGACAAGGTTCTTGTTATGTTCACCAAACTTCAATGGAAACATCCTATTCTTTGTCATAGGCACAATTCTTACCACCCTATTTCCTTGATTCTTATCATAAATTATACATTGTTGATTTTCAAATACAACTTTATAATTCTTCTCACATAATTGTCAAAAAATCAACAAATTATGCTTTAAATTTGGAGTGTAATAAATGTATTTAATACTCTTCATACCTTCTTTTGTATGAACTTCCATAGCTCCTTTTGCAGCAACCTCCAATGATTTGTCATCACCAAGTTTGATCTTGGATTTAAAAATTTTATCCATTATAGAAAAAAAAATTCATTCCCTGACATGTGGTTAGAACATCCCAAATCTAAATACCAAACATCTTCAAAAATATTTTTAGCTTTGTCATAAGATAAAAATAAATTATCTGGAGGATTCTCATCACCTTCTTGAGCATAATGAAAACTTTTATCATTATTACCTTCTTTTAATCTACAATCATAATTAAAGTGGCCATACATGTTACAATATAACACTGAATATTTCTTTTATCAAATCGGCCTCTACCTCTTCCTTTGAAACCACCTCTTCCTTGAAAACCACATTTGCCTCTATTTCCTTTTGAGTAATTCTGATTTTGACTTCTACCTTGGCCTTGATAACTTTTGAAGCTACTATTGGCATATTCATTCTTTGTGATTTGTAATTTGGAGGAAAAAGCTTTCTCATCACTTTCTCCAAATGAATCTCTCAATCTTCCTTCATGAGACATCAAAGATCCAACTAGATGATCAAATTAAAGGGTAGACAAATTCTTGCTTTCTTCTATGATTATGGCAACATGGTTCCACCTTGGTGTGAGAGTCCTCAACAACTTTTTGATCACAACCTCATTGTTCACAATTTCACCAAGTGTAGCCATCTTATTGACCACATCTTTTACTCTGACACAATAGGTACTCACACTTTCAGCGTCTTGCATCTGTAAATTCTCTAATTCTCTCTTCAATGTCTGTAACTTGACAACTTTGACTTGATCACTACCTTTATAAGCTTCTTTTAGAGTCTTCCAAGCATCCTCTACTGTCTTTGTTCCTACAATTCGCGGAAATAGGCTCTTATCTAGAGCTATTTGAATATGAAATAAGGCTTGAGCATTCTTCTTCTTAGCCTCCTTCTTAGCTATTTTATCATTTACTGTGAGGGCATTCCAATCCGCTGGCTCTGCATACCCTGATTCAACAATCTCCCACAAAACTTTTTCTATCAAAAAAATCATCATTTTGATACACCAATAATCATACTCATTTCCATCAAATTCTGGAATGGGCAAGGAGTTAGAATTTGACATAATAATTTTTTTGGCAAAATTCCAACTACTAAATCTTTAACCCAAAAGAAAAATACCTGCTCTGATACCAAATGTAGAATTTTTAAATAAAATTAAATCATAGCCAAATATATGCAATATTCATAATACAGAAGAAATAAGAGTTGCAAAAAAAAAAATACTTCTTCTTCAAAAAATTGGAATTATTTTCCTTCTTCTTCTTGAAAATAAAGATCAATTACAATGTATTAATAGAATTGCATGTGAACATGCTTTTCTAATTATTGAATAAAATATTTTAAATCTATCTAAATAATAATTTGCATGTAATAACAACTAAAACTAACTCTAGCCTTTCTGAGGCTTTATTTTTTTCTAAAAAATATATTAACTACAAATTAACTAACTGTCTAAATTTAGCTCCACAAAAAACTGTTCATGCAAACTAAATTTACACTAATAGTCTAAAAATAGAACTGAGTGAACTGCACTTCAACATCACTTTTCGACAGTATCTACGCCAAACCGTAAAAGGGTATATACTAAATACGAAACAAATCTATGGTTGGTTAGTTTTTCACAATGAAGGTGCCTTCAATGTTAAAAAAATAATTAATAAAATAAACTAACTAATAAATAAATAAATATGTATATCGTTACATTCTTACCAAAACATCAGATATCGTTTTCAACTTCAAAAGTAGGGAGGGATCCGAAGATCATTACGTTCAACGCAACGTCACAACAGAAAATAAAAAATTGACTCTTGTCGTCTTGCTTTTGTATTGATGCTCTGAGCTCATTCTCTTGTTTATATAATTTTAATTTGAGTACCTCGATGAGTACCAAAAAATTAAAAATTGCAAAGCATCTTTCTCTACTCTTGTCGTTTCTCTACTCTTGTGGTCTTATTTTTTGTACTGAAGTGTTTTAGTATATTGCAGGATAGGACATTGAAATGCATACATAGCAAACAAAAAGAGAAGACGCAAGCAAAAGTAGAAGGGTACAGCTATGGAGAAAGTGCTTTCTATGAATAGTGGCCAAGGAGAGTACAGGTATGCTCAGAATTCCGCTATTTTTCAGGTTTAATTGTTGATTTCTCCTTCTTTAAAAAAAAAAAAAAGATATTTCCTGCTGTGATTTGATGTGTTTTATGCAATGCAGAAGAACATATTATTGAGCGCAAAACATCTGTTGGAAGAAAGCATTGGATCCTGGAAAAACACATTTAACTGCCAGACACTAAGGATTGTAGACTTGGGATGCTCATCGGGACCAAATACACTTTTCATCACAGAAATAATTACAAAGGCAATCCGTAACAAATATGTCGAAGAGGGAATGAGTGATCCTGAGTTTCAGGTTTTTTACAACGACCTTCCTTCTAATGATTTCAATTCCCTTTTCGGTATTTTATTAGCTGTTCCGCCTCTGGAAAGATCCCATAATTTGTTGGCGGGCGTGCCGGGCTCCTTTTACACCCGCCTGTTTCCGCTTAATAGTATCCATTTCATCCATTCCTCCTCCAGCCTCAACTGGATTTCGCAGGTAGGTTGAACCATTAGAAGTATACACAACAATTATTTTGGCGGATTTATACTCACTGAATATATGCTACGTCACCACTAGGTACCCCCAGATGTAGCAGATAAGAATAGCCAATGCTGGAACAGAGGCAGAATCTGGATCTCAGAGGACGGGCCCGCTGGTGTTGCAGATGCCTACTTCGCACAATTTCAAAGAGACTTCCACGCATTTCTGAAAGCACGGGCAAAAGAGGTGGTGGTGGGAGGTCGGATGTTTTTGGTGCTTATTGAAGGCCGTCAAAGTGCAGATAGAATAAATCAGGGAAACCTACTTTTGGATACGCTGGGATGTGCCATGAATGAATTGCTCTCACAGGTCTTTTTTGTCCGTTTCGTATTAGGTATTGTGATCGTGTCATATATAGATCATACTTACTGCGGATGCGGTTCTGATTTTTTTTCCTTGATATCTCGCAGGGGGTAATAGACGAGGAAAAGCTAGATTCCTTCAACCTTCCTTTATATTTCCCTACTTCTGAGGAGGTGAAGAGTGGTGTGTTGAGAGAAGGCTCCTTCAACGTTGTGAAGCTTGAGATTGTGGAGGGGTGGTTGTCAAAAGATCATGGTCATGATTATCATAATAACAAGGAAGCATATGCAAGATTGCTTACCAAACAAATGAGAACTGTATTAGAGGGTCTCGTCTCAAATCATTTCGGTGAAGTGGTGATAAATTCTTTATCCCACACATATTCAAAGCTGCTTGCAAAAAAAATGGACGAAATCGGGGAAATTTCGGAGCAGTTACAACATATGATGGCTTTGACACTAGAACGGAGTTGTATTTGAGTTTGGATAAAACATATCAACATTGTTAAGAATCTGTAGGGATGTTTCTGATGGATAACACAGTGAGAGTATGCCGGGTCCGAAATGAGTTGTGTTCGCCTTGTCCTTCTGGTTTCCTCGTTAATATCTACATGATGTGGCACATTTAATTTACAAAACAAACCATTTTTTTACATGTTCCTCCTAATCATCATAATATTTTATATGTCCTAAAGTATTCCGTGAAAATTTTTAATTTATAATAATAAATAATATAATGATTGTTTAATTCTAGAATTTCCAAAATTGCTCATTAAAGTCTCTATGAATGATTGTTAATGATTCAGAGCTTCTATTCCAGTTAAGGATGTCTCAAGTCTGCTCTGCTAGACCTTCTGTTATATTTTATAATTATGAAGGCCTGTGTGGTTTGTGAATAAAATTTAATAATTTGTGTTTAGATTAAATATTTAAAACTTTAGATCGAGGAAATAAACTTGAAAGCAAAACAAACATAGTAGAGCGAATGAAATAACATAGAATATGTACATGGTATTCTCCCGAATTAAGAAACCTGCCAACTGTAGATGGGTATCTTAAATTTGTCACGGTTGCTTTTTGCAGACAACTGTGGTATTACGCCGGAGGCCTCATTATTCGGAAGAACATAGCTGAGATTTGTCTGCAGATCTGGACGATGCCTTTCCTGTCACATCATAATAGCTGGCAACAATGACGCCACATATCTGCTGGAAGGCTCACCTATAGCTAGTTTCAGGGGAATGTCTTTTGCTGTATTTTTCCATTGATTACATAGCCTGCCAACGTTTTGATTTTATGTATCTACCGTGCTGTGTGACTGCAACAGGTCACCATACCCACTTAAATGCCGACTTCTCTTATTCTTCTGCACATCATCTTCTTCTCAAAAGCGACATAAACATCTGAACCAAACGCAGGCTCTTGCTCTTCCCTCGATTTGTAACATCAACATTTCTTCCTAGCAAAAATTGTTTTCGTGATTGGCTCTCATAATCTTTTCAGAATACCCACACCAACGACGTTACAGTGTGCGCTATTTTAATCTTGAAATGTTTTAGTCTATTAGAGGATAGGACATTGAAATGCATATATACCAAACAAAAAGAGGAACACAAGCAAAAATAGAAGAGTACAGCTATGGAGAAAGGGCTTTCTATGAATAGTGGCCGAGCAGAGTACAGCTATGCTCAGAATTGATGATAACTGATGCATGCTGTCCACACCGATGCATGCTTTCCTCACCGCATGCTATCCCCATCTGTTGACTGCAGTCATCATCTACGCATCGGACTCTTCTATTTCTACTATGTTTTTTTTGAATTCTGTTGTTAAACATTGTTTTAACTTGCAGTGTATTAGCGCAGTCAATAATGCATGTTTAAAACTTTTTTTAGACTGTTGTTTGAACAGACAGTTAAACCTCTCTAAGTCAAGTGCTCCTTGCTATTTAATTAGTTGCATCCTTACTATTTTATGACTTGAAAAAATTATAACAGATATATCAGAAATAATACAGAGGATTATTACATATTTTTGGCTTGTCTCTATTGTGAGTGTTTTGTTTTAATTTACTGTTATTTTGTTATGCTGTTATAATTGGTTTATCAGCTAGTTGGGCTTGGATAAAATCTACATCTGGTATCAGAGCAGGTATTTTTTCTTTTGGGTTAAAGATTTAGTAGTTGGAATTTTGCCAAAAATTTATCATGTCAAATTCTGACTCCTTGCCCATCCCAGAATTTGATGGAAATGAGTATGATTATTGGTGTATCAAAATGATGACTTTTTGGATAGGAAAAGATTTGTGAGAGATTTGTGAGAAATGATGTTTCTAAAGATGTTTGGTATTTAGATTCGGGATGTTCTAACCACATGTCAGAGAATGAAAAACTTTTTTCTATAATGGATGAAAGTTTTAAATCCAAGATCAAGCTTGGTGATGATAAATCATTAGAGGTTGCTGCAAAAGGAGCTATGGAAGTCCATACAAAAGAAGGTATGAAGAGTGTTAAAGACATTTATTACACTCCAAATTTAAAACAAAATTTGTTGTGTTGGACAATTATGTGAGAAGAATTATAAAGTAGTATTTGAAAATCAACAATGTATAATTTATGATAAGAATCAAGGAAATAGGGTGGTAACAATTGTGCCTATGACAAAGAATAGGATGTTCGCATTGAATTTTGGTGAACATAACAAGAACTTTGTCAATATGGAATATGAGGATACAAGTCGGTTATGGCATCTCAGGTATGGGCATTTAAATTTTCATAGTTTGAAGATTTTAAAATCAAAAGCATTAGGTTTTGGTTTGCCTAAGGTTGAAGAGCACAAAGAAGTTTGTGAAGGATGTGCTAAAGGAAAACATGCAAGAGAGAAATTTCTAAAAGGTAATGCATGGAGGGCTCATTATCCACTTCAGTTAGTTCATTCAAACATTTGTGGTCTAATGCAGACAAAGAGTTTGGGTAAGTCATCATATTTCATTACTTTTATTGATGATTACTCATGACAGTGTTGGGTTTATTTTTTGAAGACCAAAGGTGAAGCTTTTGAGACATTCAAGAGGTTTAGAGCCCATGTAGAAAATGACAAAGGGTGCAAAATAAAAATTCTTAAAGACTGATCATGGAGGAGAATTTTGTTCAAAAGCCTTTCAAGGTTATTGCGATATGCATGGCATTAGAAAACAACTCACCACTGCATACACACCTCAACAAAATGGTGTAGCTGAAAGGAAGAATCGTACAGTGGTGGACATGGCACGAAGCATGCTACAAACAAAGGGATTAAGTAATTCTTTTTGGGGAGATGTAGTTGCTACAGCAATATATATTCTCAATCAAAGTCCCACTAGTGCACTTGATAAGATGACTCCATATGAAGCCAAGTATGAGAAAAAACCAAATGTTAATTATTTCAAAAAAATTGGTTGCTTAGCCTATGCTCATGTTCCTGATCAAAAGAGGCAAAAGTTAGATCCCAAAAGTTAATCATGTATTTTTGTTGGATATAGTGAGGAAAGTAAGGCTTACAAGTTATATAATCCTCTCACAAATAGGCTTATTGTGTCAAGATATGTGATTTTTGATGAAGGGGGAGTTTATGGTCATCAAAAAGGCCATATGGAGAAGTCAAAATCTGTTTTAAATGAAGTTATTATGGATGATATTGATCATGGGCAGCCCACTAATATTTCTATTCCAAGTGCTACAAATCCACCAAGAAACCCCTCATCTAGTTGTTTAATTTCAAGTGTATGTCCAGATTCAAGTCCTAGTTCTACAAGGAAGGTAAGAAGATTGAGTGACATTTATCAAAAGAGTTCAAATCAAGCACATGAAGAAAATCCAAGAGGTGAGACACTGAATTTTGCTTTACTTACCAAGGCTGATTTTGAACCATCATGTTTTGAAGATGCATATACTAATGAGGTTTTGATTACTTGGAACTCAAAGAAGCAAAGTATAGTTGTCCTTTCTTCTACAGAAGTAGAGTATGTTGCAGTCACTTTAGCAGGTACACAAGCATTATGGCTTAGATATTTTCTTGAAGAAATTGGAGAGATTCAAGTTCAGCGCACAGTTATTTTTTGTGATAACATTAGTGCTATTAAATTGGCTGAAAATCCAGTCCATCACAACATGACAAATTTTTTGATTTAAAGTATCATTTTATTCAATATTTAGTGTAGATGAAGGTAGTAGAATTGAAATACATCAACACTAAAGAACAGTTGGCAGATATCTTCATGAAAGCAGTTGCAATAGATCAATTTTTGACACTCAGAGATCAGATTGTGAGCCCTCTTAGCATCAAGGGGAGTATGTTGATAACTGATGCATACTGTCCTAATTGATGCATTCTTTCCTCACCACATGCTATCACCATCTATTTACTACAGTCCTCATCTATGCATGGGACTCTTCTATTTCTAGTTTGTTTTTTTGAATTATGTTGTTAAACATTGTTTTAACTTGCAGTGTATTAGCACGGCCAATAATGCATGAAGAAATGCATGTTCAAAACTTTTTTTAGACTATTGTTTGAATAGCCAGTTAAACCCCTCTAGGTCAAGTGCTCCATGCTATTTAACTAATTGCATCCTTACTTTTTTATGACTTGAAAAAATTGTAATAGATATATCAAAAATAATACAGAGTATTATTGCATTTTTTAGCTTGTCTCTATTGTAAATGTTTTGTTTTAATTTACTGTTATTTTGTTATGTTATTATAATTGGTTTATCAGCTAGTTGGGCTTGGTTTATTTTGTTATGCTGTTATTTTAATCTTGAAATGTTTTAGTGTATTAGAGGATAGGACATTGAAATGCATATATACGTATTGGAAAACGTGGCTGAAGCCACCTATACTCTAGCCTGCCTACATGTAATTAGTATTCACAACTACATAATCTCTATGAATATCTAACCGATGATCCAATCTTCATCTAACTTTAACAAATTGTTCCACCTGAGTTAATGCATTCATTGTTGTTCGTTGAGCTGATTGTTTGAGCAGACTTCTCTAGAGACTTTTATCCAATGTTATAAAAGGGAAGTGGGTGTATTGTGTTAGCCAATGAATTTTAGAGCAACACAAATATGCCTAGTTCATTCCACCAACCTATAGTGTTACATGTTGAGAGCAGAAGCTCTTACTTGTATGACTTGTTTATCCACAAAAGTGCCTCCCAACTGAAGTTGGTAAGATCAAGGAGCCTCAGAACGGCCATTGAATCTAGTTGTGAAGGCCTATAGAATGGTCATTGTGTTGTGAGGATGAGAGCTGAAGCTCCTTAAAAGAGTCTGTAATATGACTCTCTATTATAAGCAAGTGCATTAAAAGAGTTTTATTTCTTATGTTTTTCATTTGTAATCTGTGTTTCTTGTTTTGAGTGTTTCATAGAGCTGTAGCTCTAGTTTTAGTTTCTATGAAATGTTGTTAGTTTGCATAAAGGCAGTTTAGATTCTACAAAGTGGTATCAGAGCCCATAGAGAGTATCCCGGGAAGTTGTGGTTGGTTCAGAGCCAAAGGTTTATTCCATTGTCTATTTAAGCCTATGTCTAAAGTACAGTATGTTTTGATCTTGTAAAAGAATGAGTTGTAGCTCACATCCTTCTAACATCTTAGACTCTATAGTTTTGTATAGTTCTGTTATGTATGTTTTAAGCCAGTGAAGCTTCCACAAAAGCATAAATGTCAAACCTATTACAGATAGGTCCACGAATCGAGTCTCTTCACCAATAGATTCATTGAAGATTGTCATGTAGAGAAAGCTATGTGTATGTTGGAGTTGAGTGTTGTGGTTTTTGTAATGACAGTGGAGCATTTGTAGCCTATTGAGATTAGACAGATCATGGGAAAGATGCAACTGAGTCCTAGTAGAGAAGACTGAAATGCTACTCACAAGAGTAGTTAGAATATTCTAGAAAGTTGTTGCAGTAGCAGCAGAATCGTTGGAGATATAGTGAGGTCACCGCTAGAAGCACTAGAGAAAGACTATATTGGAGGAGCTACGCATAGCCAGCTGTAGAAGTATAGTCAGACAAAACCTAGAGGGAAAGAGTAACCAACATTTGAAGGAAGAGCATCAAGGAGAAGGTAGTCACCAATGTGGTGAAGGAGAAAAAATTCATGTTGAAAAGAGTGGAGTAGCCGAGCAAAGTAGAATCAGACTACCAACGATAGTGGCGAAGATAAAGATGAGTGAGAAGCAGTTGCAATCAGTGTATAGACTGCTCTGAAGATGATAAAGATGCTCCAAAGATGCATTTAATGCCAAGGACAAGAGGCATATTACAAAGAAGATTGCTCTGAAGAGCTTGTTCCGAAAGCCAAAGAGAAGAGGCATCGAATATGTTCACTATCAGACTAAAATCTATGTGGTGGTGGTGTATTCTATATATAAGGTGATGTATTTTGCAAGGCAATGTATTTCGCATGAGAGGCAGTGTTTCTACAAAAGAAAATGTATAAACAGGTCGAGACTAGTTTTCAAATTAAAAGGGAGAATGTCTATATGCTGCTCCGAAGATGCAGCTCTCAAAAAATACTCTGGTAGTCTAGAGTAAGGGGGAGTGTTGGAAAACATGGTTGAAGCCACCTATACTCTAGCCTACTTACATGCAATTAATATTCACAACTACATAATCTCTATGAATATCTAACCAATGATCCAATCTTCATCTAACTTTGACAAATTGTTCCAACTGAGTTAATGCAATCACTATTGTTCGTTGAGTTGATTGTTTGAGCAGACTTCTCTAGAGACTTCTATTGAGTGCTATAAAAAGGAAGTGGATGTATTGTGTTAGCCAATGAATTCTGGAGTAGTGCAAATCTACCTAGTTCATTCCACCAGCCTATAGTGCTAGGTGTTGAGAGCAGAAGCTCTTACTTGTATGACTTGTTTATGCACAAAAGTGCATACCAACTGAAGTTGTTAGGATCAAGGAGCCTCAAAATGGCCATTGAATCTAGTTGTGAAGGCCTGCAAAATGGTCATTGTGTTGTGAGGATGAGAGCTGAAGCTGCTTAAAAGAGTCTATTATATGACTCTCTATTATAAGAAATTGCATTAAAAGAATTTTCTTTCCTATGTTTTTCATTTGTAATCTGTGTTTCTTGTTGTGAGTGTTTCATAGAGCTGTAGCTCTAGTTTTAGTTTCCATGAAATGTTGTTAGTCTGCATATAGGTAGTTTAGATTCTACAATACCAAACAAAAAGAGGAGACACAAGCAAAAATAGAAGAGTACAACTATGGAGAAAGTGATTTCTATGAATTGTGGCCAAGGAGAGTACAACTATGCTCAAAATTCTAGTACTCAGGTTTAATTTTTACTTTTTCCTTTTTTTAAAGATATTTTCAGTAATGATTTGATGCATTTTATGCATTGCAAAAAAACATGTTCTTAAACACAAAGCCTCTATTCCAAGAAAGCATTAGATACTGGAAAAACATATTTAACTACCAGACTTGGGGTGTTCATCTGGACCAAATACACTTTTCGTCACAGAAATAATTACAAAAACAATTCATAACAAATATGTGGAAGAGGGAGTGAGTGTTCCTGAGTTTCAAGTTTTTTACAATGACATTCCTTCTAATGATTTCAATTCCCTTTTCGGTATATTATTAGTTGTTCTGCCTGTGGAAAGATCATATTGTTTGGTGGCAGGCGTGCCAGGCTCCTTTTACACCTGCCTATTTCCACTCAATAGTATCCATTTCATCCATTCCTCCTCCAGCCTTAACTAGATTTCATAGGTAGGTTGAACCATTATATATATATATATATATATATATATATATATATATATATATATATATATATATATACAACTATTATTTTGGCAGCTTTATGCTCACTCAATATATGCTAAGTGATCACTATGTACCCCCAGACGTAGCAGATAAGAATGGCCAATGTTGGAACATAGGCAAAATCTGGATCTCTGAGGACGGGCCTGCTGGTGTTGCAAATGCCTACTTTACACAATCCATAACAAATATGTGGAAGAGGGAGTGAGTGTTCCTGAGTTTTACAATGACCTTCCTTCTAATGATTTCAATTCCCTTTTTGGTATATTATTAGATGCTCTGCCTATGGAAAGATCACATCGTTTGGTGGCAGGCATGCAGGCTCCTTTTACACCCACCTATTTCCACTCAATAGTATCCATTTCATCTATTCCTCCTACAGCCTCAACTAGATTTCATGGGTAGGTTGAACCATTATATATATACAACTATTATTTTGGCAGCTTTATGCTCACTCAATATATGCTAAGTGATCACTATGTACCCCCAGACGTAGCAGATAAGAATGGCCAATGCTGGAACATAGGCAAAATCTGGATCTCTGAGGACGGGCCTGCTGGTGTTGCAAATGCCTAATTTACACAATCCATAACAAAGATGTGGAAGAGGGAGTGAGTGTTCTTGAGTTTTAGGTTTTTTACAATGACCTTCCTTCTAATGATTTCAATTCCCTTTTTGGTATATTATTAGATGTTCTGCCTATGGAAAGATCACATCGTTTGGTGGCAGGCATGCAGGCTCCTTTTACACCCACCTATTTCCGCTCAATAGTATCCATTTCATCTATTCCTCCTCCAGCCTCAACTAGATTTTGCAGGTAGATTGAACCATTATAAATATATACAACTATTATTTTGACAGCTTTATGCTCACTCAATATATGCTAAGTGATCACTAGGTACCCCCAGATGTAGTAGATAAGAATGGCTAATGCTAGAACAGAGGCAGAATCTGGATTTCTGAGGACGGGCCTGCTGGTGTTGCAGATGCCTACTTTGCACAATCTCAAAGTGACTTCAACACATTTATAAAAGCATGGGCAAAATAGATGGTTGTGGGAGATCAGATGTTTTTATTGCTTAATGACCATCAAAGTGTAGATAAAATTGTTAGAAACTGCCGCTGGAGATAATTTCTCCACTCACTATTTAACTATCTATTTGCCTCCCTCTCATGCACGTGGTTTGCATGCTGTCTCAGCACCTTAGTGTGCATGCAAAATAGTAGTTAGTGTTTGCAGTTTAGTCTTATTTAGCATGCAGTCAAACAATCAGTTTACTTTTAGTTTTTTTTTTATTTCAAACTCTATTTATGTAAGCCTATTCACAGTCTTTAGACAAAGAAAAATAAAAAAGATTGAAAATTTCCTCTGATTGCTATAGCAATCTGCATCTTTTTTTTGTTATTTTTTTTTTGCTATTCTATTATCTATCTCTGACAAAACTAGTATTAGAGCTTGAAGATCAGGTGGATCATGGGAAAGGAGCAGCGAGCTCAGTGGAGTGAGCCAATAGAATCATCAGAACTGTAGTTACATGGAGCACCAACAACCATTGACCATGTATAGTGGTGATGCAAGGAGAAAGTGAGCTCTGTAGCAGTCAGAGCAAAAACCTGTGCAAGGCATCGACAACAAGGTGCAAACCTATGCGGCCATCTAGTAGACCGAAAGCAAACCTGGGACTTGAGTAGGATGCAATAGTCTTGTGTAGTAGCCCAGAAGCCAGACCTCTCGTAAAAAAAACCACTTCAGTTTCATTTTCTTCAGAATGTAAAGGTGTTTCTTTCTCAAAAATATACGAGATTTAGCTCTATAATCTAGGTTAAAGAAATCAATATTTTCACTTGCTCATGTTTAAAAAAACCCCTATAATGTTGAGGAATGGAAGAATTTTTTGAAATATAGAGGCATCTAGTATTACAAAGTAGAAGAGAAGGATCTCATGGGTGGTGTAGAGTAGTGTGGTGATCTTGTGGCCATGTAAAAAAAAATTCAAAGTCAGATCGTGGAAAAGCACCAGCGGATAAAGTCAAATAAAAAAAAGGATGACAAAAGATCGCAGTAAAATCAGATTTGCCAGGCGCAGTCAAAGAAAAGCTTTGGTGCAAGGAGGATTTAGTCGCTTCAGCGTGAGACATGGCAATGAAAAACATTATTTCTCATCCTCAAATTCCCATTTTTAATGGTAAGAATTATGATTTTTGGGCAATTAAAATGAGAACATTGTTTTGCTCACAAGATGTTTGGGATTTGGTAGAGAATGGTTTTGTAGAACCACAAGATGAGGTTGCCCATCAGGAATTAACTCGAGCACAAAAGGAAGAGCTTAAAGAGAACAAGGAAAAAGATGTAAAATCTCTATTTCTAATCCAATAGGCACTGGATGAATCTATTTTTTCCAGAGTTGTAGTAGCAACGAGATCCAAATCGGCATGGAAAATCTTTGAGACTACCTATAAAAGTAATACAAAGGTAAAAATTGCTAAATTGCAATCTCGCAGGAGAAGTTTTGAAAATTTGCAAATGAATGATTCAGATTCAATAGACCAATTTATGGGTCAAGTATTGAATATAGTGAATCAAATTAGATCTAATGGAGAAACAATCATGGATTAGAAGATCATAGAAAAAATACTTAGGAGTTTACCCATCAAATTTAATGCAATAGTTATAGCTATTGAGGAAACCAAAGATTTGGAATAGTTATCAATAGATGAATTAATGGGTCCTTTGTTAACACATGAATCCACAATGAATAGGAATATCAATACTTCTCTTGAGAATGCTTTCAAGTCACAGGTATCATTTGGCAGAAGAAGAGGTAGAGGAAGGTCAAACTTTAGAGGAAGAGGCAGAGGCAAAAATGGAAGGAATAATCTAGATCAAGGTGAAAATAGTAATCAAAACTACAACAATAGAGGATGTGGCAACAATTACTTCTAGCAAAGTTCATACAGGTTTGATAAGTCTAACATTCAATGTTATTACTACAAAAAATATGGATATTATGAAAGTGAATGCAAAAAGTAATAAGGAAATGTGGACAAGCAGAATGCTAATTATACAAATGAATCCAGTTCTAATCTTGGAAGCTTATTTCTCACTTGTCATGTTACTCAAGAAAATGCTAGAGATATTTGGTTCTTAGATAGTGGATGCAGTAATCATATGATAGGGAATAAAGAATTCTTTGCTAGTCTTAACGATTCCGTAGAATCTAAAGTTAAATTAGGAAATGATAACAAAGTGGATATAATGGGTAAAGGAGTAATAAATGTTTTGGCAAAAATGGTGAAAGAAGGTTTATTCCTCATGTTTATTTTGTACCTGGACTAAACCATAATTTTATGAGTGTTGGACAATTAGTACAAAAAGGTTACAGAGTATCCTTTATGGATAATATTTTCACAATACTAGACATGTTTCCAAGTGACAGGTTGATAGGAAAAGTGGAGATGACTAAAAATTGGATGTTCCCTCTTCAAATTCAGTGCATCCAAGGAGAAGAGGAAGCCCAATTCAAAACCATGCATCTAGACCAATCATGGCTATGTCACTTAAGGTATGGACATTTAAATTTTGGAGGTTTGAATTTGTTACAAAAGAAAAATATGGTGAAGGGATTACCACCAATAGAACAGCCAGGAAGTTCATGTGAAAGTTGCATTTTGGCAAAACAACATAGAGAGACCTTTCCAGTAGGAGCCTCATATACAGCAAAGGTAATATTGGAGCTAGTCCATAGTGATTTATGTGGACCAATGCAAATTCCATCATTTGGAGGTAGTTCTTATTTTCTAACCTTCATTGATGACTTTAGCAGAAAGACGTGGACATATTTTCTCAAAAATAAGTTTGAAATCTTCGAAAAGTTTAAAGAATTCAAGGCTATAGTTGAAAAGCAGAGTGGCCTTTACATCAAGGTACGTAGATCAGATAGAGGAGGCAAATATATGTCTAATGAATTTCAAATTTTTTGCAAATATCATGGCATTAAAAGGCAACTGACTACAAGGTACACACCACAGCAGAATGGTGTAGCAAAAAGAAAGAATAGAACAATCATGAGATGGCTAGAAGCATGTTGAAGGTCAAACATTTGTCAAATGAATATTGGGCAGAAGCAGTAGCATGTGCAGT
The DNA here is from genome assembly GCA_037957365.1 of Torreya grandis. Lineage (NCBI taxonomy): Eukaryota > Viridiplantae > Streptophyta > Pinopsida > Cupressales > Taxaceae > Torreya > Torreya grandis. The sequence continues at coordinate 3,031,572 of JARHVA010001418.1, read as the reverse complement.
ATATATTATGAGTAGAAGCCCAACAAAGAGTGTCAGAGATCGAATTCCACAAGAAGCTTGGAGTGGTAAGAAGCATAGTGTACATCATTTCAAAAAAATTGGTTGTATTGCATATTCTCTTATACCATCTAAATTGAGAAGAAAACTTGATGATAGAGGTGATAAATGCATTTTTATTGGCTATAGTGAAGAATCAAAAGCTTATAAGTTGTATAACCCTATTTCAAAGAAAGTGATTATTAGTAGAGATGTTGAATTTAATGAAGAAGAAGCCTGGGATGGTAGCATTGATGAAACCATCAAAATTGGAGCACCAACTTCTCAAAATGAAGAAGAATCTGAAGATTTTTTTTTTCAAGGTGATCAATCCTCTCCACAAGCAAGAATAAGCACTCCAATAAGAACACCTAAGAGCTTAGCACAAGGTGAATCATTTGGTCATGCATGTCATCCTACTCCAAATTCACAAGTAAGTGATGAATTAGATCCAACTCTTGCCACTTTAAGATCAAGATTTAAAGGTAAGAAAATGAGAAACTTGAATGAGATTTATAATCAAGAAGAAGAGAAGTTAGATTTATTTTCAAATTTTCCTCTTTTCTCTCATGATCCTATGTATTATGAAGAAGCAGTTAATGAGGAATATTGGATAAAAGCAATGGATGAAGAGTTGAATGCCATTGAAAGAAATCAAACATGGGATCTAACTAATCTACCTGAAGGTAAAGATTGCATAGGAGTCAAATGGGTTTATAAGACCAAATTTGATACAGAAGGAAATGTTCAAAAACACAAAGCAAGGTTAGTAGCAAAAGGTTTTGTACAAGAACATGGAATTGGTTATAATGAAATATTTGCTCCAGTTTCTAGACTTGATACTATTATAATGGTTTTAGCAATAGTTGCTCAAAATAATTGGAATGTATATCAAATGGATGTCAAATCAGCTTTCTTGAATGGTTTCCTAGATGAAGAAGTGTATGTGAAATAGCCACCAAGTTATGAAGTGCATGGAAATAAAGAAAAAGTCTACAGATTGAAGAAGGCCCTTTATGGACTCAAGCAAGCACCAAGAGCATGGTATAGTAGGATTGATTCATACATGACAAACAATGGATTCAGTAGAATCAATAGTGAGCCTACATTGTACACAAAAATCAACAAAGAAGGTTAGATTTTGATTGTGCGTTTGTATGTTGATGATTTGATTTTCACTAGAAATTTGTCTATAGACACATTTAAATCAGTAATAAAGAAAGAATTTGAAATGACAGATTTAGGATTAATGAATTACTTTCTAGGCATAGAAGTTGTACAATCAGAGAAGGTAATTTTTATTTTTCAAACTAAATATGCAAAGGATGTGTTAAGGAGGTTTAAGATGTTGAATTGTAAACTAGCACCTACACCAGTTGCTACAGGGACCAAAATTAGCAAAGAAGACAAAGGGTCTAATGTTGATTCTACAACATTCAAAAGACTAGTTGGTAGTTTGATGTATCTTACAGCTACAAGACCAGATATCATGTATGGGGTTAGTTTAATCTCTAGATTCATGGAGTCACCAAAAGACTCACATTGGCAAGTTGGAAAAAGGATATTATGATATGTGGCAAACAACAGAATATGGAATTTTATATTCCACAACTAATAATTTTTGTTTGATTGGTTATACTGATAGTGATTTTATAGGTAGCATTGATGACATGAAGAGTACTTCTGGACATGCCTTTCTTTTAGGAACAAGTGTGGTCACATGGGCATCCAAAAATCAACCTATAGTGACACTTTCATTAGCTGAAGTAGAGTATGTAGTAGCCACATCAGCAGCATGTCAAGTAACTTGGTTGAGGAGAGTATTGATATATTTATTACAAGCACAGAGGGAGTCAACACCAATCTTTTGTGACAACAAATCAACAATTTCATTATCAAAAAATCATGTTTTTCATAAGAAGAGCAAGCACATTGATACAAGATATCATTTTATCGGAGAGTTAGTAAACAATGAAGAAATCCATCTGGAGTTCTACAGATATGAAGACCAATTGGCAGATATATTCACAAAGGCATTAGCAAAGGAGACCTTTGATTAAATAAGACAAAATTTAGGCATTGTAAATGTTGAAGTAGTTAGTGGTAGAAATTAAGGGGGAGTGTTAGAAACTGTAGCTGGAGATAATTTCTCCACTCATTATTTAACTATTTGTTCACCTCCCTCTCATGCATGCGGTCTACATGTTATCTTAGCACCTTAGTGTGCATGCACAATAGCAGTTAGTATTTGCATTTCAGTCTTAGTTAGCATGCAGTCAAACAATTAGTTTACTTTTAGTTATTTTTGCTTTCAAACTCTATTTATGTAAGCCTATTCGTAGTTTTTAGATAGAGAAAAATAAAAAAGATTGAAAATTTCTTCTGATTGCTGTAGCGATCTGCATCTTTCTTTTTTTTGTTATTTATTTTTTTTGCTATTCTATTATCTGTCTCTGACAAAAATAAAGTAGGCAAACTTATTTTTGGATTCACTAGAATGTGCCCTGAATGAATTGGTCTCATAGGTCATTTTCATCAATTTCGTATATATGTATTTGGATTGTGTCATCATATAGATCCTACTTATTGCTGATGCGGTTCTGATTTTTTTTCCTTGATATTTTGCAGGGGGTAATAGACAAGGAAAATATTGATTCATTCAACCTTTCTTTATATTTCCCCACTTCCGAGGACGTGAAGAGTGTTGTGTTGAGAGAAGGCTCCTTCATCATTGTGAGGCTTGAGATTGTGGAGAGGTGGTTGTCAAAAGACCATGGTCATGATTATCATACTGACAAGGAAGCATATGCAAGAATGCATTCCAAAACAAATGAGAGTTTTATTCAAGGGTATGATCTCAAATCATTTCGGTGAAGCAGTGATAAATCCTTTGCCCCACACATAGTCAAAGCTCCTTGCAAACAAAATGGATGAAATCATGGAGCAGTCACAACATCTGATTATTTTGAAGCTAGAATGGAGTTGGATTTGAGTTTAGTCCAAATATATCAACATGGTTAAGAATGGTAAATGAACACAACATCTTATAACAAAATAGTAATATCATTATGTACCCTCCATCTAACCGTACATATTTTTTTCAGCAATTGATAGGTGGTAAATTGTTAGTGTTCTCATATTTTATTTTATGTAATTAAGCTCTCCTGATTTAATATTTCTAATCATGAGAATCATTAGACATTATTATTTTCTTTCTACTTTGAATCTAAGAAAGGTTTATTTCTGGATGATCAAAACATATTAGAACTAATGAAATCTAAGATAGAATATGTACATGGTATTCTTCCGAATTGAAGAACCTACCAACTGTATTTGGGTATCTTAAATTTGTCACAGTTGGTTTTTGTAGATACCTGTGTGATTGATTGTCATTTATATAATTTGCAGAAGCTAGACCTATCACAATGTGGAGAACTAAATTAATTACCAGATTCATTGTCGAAGTTCCAATGTTTGTCACAGTTGAATTTGGGTAATTGTAGGGATTTGAAGTTGTTTCCCATAGGATTCATGGAATTGAAATCTCTGATTGAGTTTAATTTGTTGTGGTGTGAAAGTATACAAGAGCTTCCAATAACTTTGGCATTAATTTTTTAAAGTTTTCAATGATGTATCTATCTTATTCGACTCTTCACGAGTTGGGGAAACTTAACATATATAATTTTAATACAAGTATGACTAGGTGCAAGCAAAATCTTGTAGGTCTACAGACCAGCTTTAGGCAGATCATGTCCTTTCCAAACTGTATATCTTTTGGTGGGTGTTAAGGTTTAGGAGAACTACTAGAATAGATTTTCAATTCTACAAAAATGAGAAGTATTTCATTATGTAGACAAAGTTTACATATACTTCATAGTCGATATAGAGAGTTTAGTTGCCTGCAAATGTTAGACTTAAGAAGATGCTTAATGTTATTATGTGATGGCTTTCATTTGTGAGTTGTATTAGGAAATCTAACCATCCCTAGATGCATAAGCCTTTTAAGGATACCATATAGAGTCACAGTTTTGGCAAACTTGGTTGTCTGGAAGAATTAGATTTATCAGGATGTGAAAATTTATATACACAGTGTAGTGAATTTGATTTTCTAGGAGCATTGAGTATTTTGAATTGAGCCAAATGCAAGGAGATCCACGTTGGGGCCAAGTAGCCTCTGGTTCCTATATTAGTGGTTAGAAATTGGCTGAAATCCCTCCCCACCAGAGTTGCCAGTCCAAAATCACCCAATTTTTGAAGAATTTTGTAGTGCAAGAAAAAAAATTCTGGCTTCATGTTGTAGTAAATGAATTGGTCTCTACATTCTTCATGGAGATAAATTAATCCTTTTTAAATCACCACAAATATTATATCTAACTACTTCAACATTTACAATTACTAAATTTTATCTTAGATAATCAAAGGTCTCCTTTGCTAATGCTTTTGTGAATATATCTGCCAATTGGTCTTCAGATCTGTAGAACTCCAAATGGATTTCTCTATTGTTCACTAACTCTCTGATAAAATGAAATTTTGTATCAATGTGCTTGCTTCTCTTATGAAAAACATGATTTTTTGATAATGCAATTGCTGATTTGTTGTCACAAAAGATTTGTGTTGACTCCTTTTATGCTTCTAATAAATCTGTCAATACTCTCCTCATCCAAGTTGCTTGACATGCTGTTGATGTGGCTATTACATACTCTGCTTCAGTTGATGAAAGTGTCATTATAGGTTTCTTTTTGGATGCCCATGTAACAACACCTGTTCCTAAAAGAAAGGTATGTCTAGAAGTACTCTTCCTATCATCAATGCTACCTGCAAAATCACTATCAGTATAACCAATCAAACAAAAATCATTAGTTGTGGAATATAAAATTCCATATTTTGTTGTTCCTGCCACATATCTCAATATCCTCTTTCCAACTTGCCAATGTGAGTCTTTTGGTGACTCCATGAATCTAGAGTTTAAACTGACCCCATACATGATATCTGGTCTTGTAGCTGTAAGATACATCAAACTACCAATTAGTCTTTTGAATGTTGTAGAATCAACATTAGACCCTTTGTCTTCTTTGCTAATTTTTGTCCTTGTAGCAACTAGTGTAGGTGTTGGTTTACAATTCAGCATCTTAAACCTCCTTAACATATCCTTTGCATATTTAGTTTGATAAATAAAAATTCCATTCTCTGATTGTACAACTTTTATGCCCAAAAAGTACTTCATTAATCCCAAATATTTCATTTCAAATTCTTTCTTCATTGCTGATTTAAATGTGTCTATAGACAAATTTCCAGTGAAAATCAAATCATCAACATACAAACACAATCAAAATTTGACCTTCTTTGTTGATTTTTGTGTATAATGTAGGCTCACTATTGCTTCTGCTATCCATTGTTTGTCATGTATGAATCAATCCTGCTATACCATGCTCTTGGTGCTTACTTGAGACCATAAAGGGCCTTCTTCAATTTGTAGACTTTTTCTTCATGTCCTTGCACTTCATAACCTGGTGGTTGTTTTACATACACTTCTTCATCTAGAAAACCATTCAAGAAAGTTGATTTGACATCTATTTGATATACATTCCAATTATTTTGTGTAGCTATTGCTAAAACCATTCTAATAGTATCAAGTCTAGCAACTGGAGCAAATGTTTCATTATAATCAATTCCATGTTCTTGTGTAAAACCTTTTGCTAGTAACCTTGTCTTGTGCTTTTCAACATTTCCTTCTACATAAAATTTGGTCTTATAAACCCATTTGACTCCTATACAATCCTTACCTTCAGGTAGATTAGTTAGATCCCATGTTTTATTTCTTTCAATGGCATTCATCTCTTCATCCATTGCTTTTATTCAATGTTCCTCATTAACTGCTTCTTCATAATACATAGAATCATGAGAGAAAAGAGAAAAATTTGAACACAAATCTAACTTCTCTTCTTATTGATTATAAATCTCATTCAAGTTTTTCATTTTTTTACCTTTAAATCTTGATCTTAAAGTGGCAAGAGTTAGATCTGATTCATCACTTCTAAATTTAGAGTAGGATGTCATGCATGACTAGATAATTCACCTTGTGCTAAGCTCCTAGGTGTTCTTATTGGAGTTCTTGTTCTTTCTTGTAGAGAGGATTGATCACCTTAAAAAAAAATTCTTCAAATTCTTCTTCATTTTGTGGAATTGGTGCTCCAATTGCGATGGTGCTACCATCTCATGCTTCTTCTTCTTTAAATTCAACATCTCTGCTAATAATCACTTTGTTTGAAATGGGGTTATACAAATTATAAGCTTTTGATTCTTCACTATAGCCAATAAAAATGCATTTCTCACCTCTATCATCAAATTTTCTTCTCAATTTAGATGTTATAAGAGAATATGCAATACAACCAAAAATTGTGAATTTATGTACACTATGTTTCTTACCACTCCATGCTTCTTGTGGAATTCGATCTCTGACACTCTTTGTTGGGCTTCTATTTAGAATATATACTGCACATGCTACTACTTCTACCCAATATTCATTTGACAAATGTTTGGCCTTCAACATGCTTCTTGGCATCTCCATGATTGTTCTATTCTTTCTTTCTGCTACACCATTTTGCTGTGGTGTGTACCTTATAGTCAGTTGCCTTTTAATGCCATGATATCTGCAAAAATATTGAAATTTATTAGACATATTCACCTCCTCTATTTGATATAATTACCTTGATGTAATAGCCACTCTACTTTTCAACCATAGCCTTGAATTTTTTAAACTTTCCAAAGGCTTCAGACTTATTTTTGAGAAAATATATCCATGTCTTTCTACTAAAGTCATCAATGAAGGTTAGAAAATAAGAACTACCTCCAAATGCTGGAATTTGCATTGGTCCACATAAATCACTATGGACTAACTCCAATATTACCTTTGCTCTCTATGAGGCTCCTACTAGAAAGCTCTCTCTATGCTATTTTGCCAGAATGCAACTATCACATGAACTTTCTGGCTGTTCTATTGGTGGTAATCCCTTCACCATATTTTTCTTTTGTAACAAATTCAAACCTCCAAAATGCAAATGTCCATAACTTAAGTGCCATATCCAAGATTGGTCTAGATGCATGGTTTTGAAGTGGGCTTCCTCTTCTCCTTAGATGCACTAAATTTGAAGAGGGAACATCCGATTCTTGGTCATCTCCACTTTTCCTATCAACTTGTCACTTGGAAACTTGTCTAGTATTGTACAAACATTATCCATAAAGGATACTCTATAACCTTTTTGTACTAACTATTCAACACTCATAATATTATGCTTTAGTCTAGGAACAAAATAAACATCAAGAATAAACCTTCTTTCACCATTTTTTGCCAAAACATTTATTACTCTACCCATTACATCCACTTTGTTATCATTTCCTAATTTAACTTCAGATTTTACAAAATCATCAAGACTAAAAAAAAATTATTTATTCCCTATCATATGATTATTGCATCCACTATCTAAGAACCAAATATCTCTAGCATTTTCTTGAGTAACATGACAAGTGAGAAATAAGCTCCCAGGATTAGAACTAGATTCATTTGTGTAATTAGCACTCTGCTTGTCCACATTTCCTTGTTACTTTTTGCATTCACTTGCATAATGTCCATATTTTTTGTAGTAATAAAATTAAATGTTAGATTTATCAAACCTCTGTGAACTTTGCTGGAAGTAATTGTTGCCCCGTCCTCTATTGTTGTAGTTTTGATTATTGTTTTCACCTTAATCTGGATTGTTCCTTCCAGTTCTGCCTCTGCCTCTTCCTCTGAAGTTTGACCTTCCTCTTCCTCTGCCAAAACTTTGTTTGTTTCTACCTTGTTTACATCAATTCATATAAATCCTTACACGATTGAAGAAATCCTTACACAATTGAAAAAAAATCCTTACATGATTGTAAAACTTGGGTACGCTTCTCTGGCTGGGTTATATTTCCAGACACTTTCTTGGACGTGTTGGCTTCCTTTTCCAAAATGTCCACAAGCTCATTTAAGAGAAAATTCAAGAACTCATGTTCATCCTGGTGCATGTGACTATGGAAAAGTTCATTTTGTTTCCTCACCCATTACACAAAGCATTTTTAGTCCAATAACACCCGTCTTCTTCTTCTAGGAATAGATTTGGGTAAAGAGGTCAGCCAAGCATGTAAGGAGATTCTCATCCACTTCTCTCAAAATATTTGTGTGATTATAATAATCTAGCAATTTATCTCTAAAAGGAGCACAAAAATAAAGGGCTTGAAGGATGTTGCTGCAGTAACATGTTCTGTTAGACACTAGCGTGGACTAGTCAACTTATTACAAATAGTTGACTGTGCTAGCTAAAATATGATAGCGCTTCACACCTGCAATCTCACACCTTGCTCCTCCTTCATCACTACTTTCCCATGATCTCTTTCCTTCACTCTAATACCAGTTTGAAGGAAAAATAGAGCATAGAAAAAAATAAAAATAGAGAGACTTAGATAGCTACGACAATCCTTAAAAACAAGATTCTATTAGTCTTCTTGATCTTGCAAATATAAAGCTATGCCCAAGAGATCTTTAAATAAATTTTCTTGGCAAATCAAACTAAAAATAGACTTGAAAGTAAAAATAACTAAAAAAGCAAACTAAAGACTAATTTTAGTCTTTACATGCAAACTAAAACTGAACTGCTTCTCTAACTACTTGAACTAACTGTGTGTTAACTATTGTGCATGAGAAGGAGGTGGAACTGGTAGTTTTTGAGAAATTAACTCCAGTTGACTTTAGTTTCTAACACCCACCAACTTTGCCAGTCCAAAATCACCTAATTTTTGAAGAATTTCGTAGTGCAGGAAAAAAAAAATTGGCTTGATGTCACAGTAAATGAATTGGTCTCTGCAGTCTTCATGGAGATAAATTAATCCTTTTTAAATCACCACAAATCTTAGATCTAGTTTTCCACTCTAGCATGATCTGTACTCCTCAAAACTTATGGGATAACTATGAATTGAGAGAGCCATTTGGCAAGTATTCATAATCCAGTAACCTTCGAGATCCCTCTCTATAGAATCCTCTTAACCTGACAAAATTCACATGGTGAATGTTTCCAATGATGCTTATTTCATCATAGAGCTGCTTCTCTCCTTCAGCTAAGCTTTTTAATATTTTGATGGCCACAAGGGTACCATTTGTAAGAGTTCTTTTGAAAATGGCCAATTGCTGTATTGGAAGATAATTCCATCCATGTTACATCATTCCACCTGCTGATAACTGATGCATGTTGTCTTCACCGATGCATGCTTTCCTCGCCGCATGCTATCCTCATCTCTTGTCTTTGGTCCTCATCAATGCATGATATTCTTTTATTTATAGGCTGTTTGTTTATATGGAGCGAATCATATATGCATGTTTAAATAACCATACATGCATGTTTAAAATTATTTTTAGACTATTGTTTGAGGTTAAAATCCTCTAAATCAAGTGTTCCATGCTATTTAATTATCTACATCCTTACTATTTTATAACTTGAAAAAACTATAACAGATATATCAAAAATAATACAGAGTATTATTGCATTTTTTTTGTCTTGTCTCTATTGTAAGTATTTTGTTTTAATTTACTGTTATTTTTTAATGCTATTATAATTAGTTTATCAGATATTTGGGCTTGGATAAAATCTACATCGGGTATCAGAGCAAGGATTTTTATTTTGGGTTAAAGATTTAGTAGTTGGAATTTGGCCAAAAAAATTTCATGTCAAATTCTAAATCCTTACCCATTCCAGAATTTGATGGAAATTAGTATGATTATTGGTGTATCAAAATGATGACTTTTTTGATAGGAAAAGACTTATGGGAGATTTTTGAATCAGGGTATACAGAACCAGCTGATTGGAATGCCCTCACAACGAATGATAAAACAACTAAGAAGGAGGCTAAGAAGAAGAATGCTCAAGCCTTATTTCATATTCAAATAACTCTAGATAAGAGCCTATTTCCACAAATTGTAGGAGCAAAGACAATAGAGGATGCTTGGAAGACTCTAAAAGAAGCTTACTAAGGTAGTGATCAAGTAAAAGTTATCAAGTTACAGGCATTGAAGAGAGAATTTGAGAATTTTAAGATGCAAGAAGCTAAAAGTGTGAGTACCTATTGTGTCAGAGTAAAAAATGTGGTCAATAAGATGGCTACACTTGGTGAAATTGTGAACAATGTGGTTGTGATGAAAAAGATGTTGAGGACTCTCACACCAAGGTGGAACCATGTTGCCATAATCATAAAAGAAAACAAGAATTGTCTACCCTTCAGTTTGATCATCTAGTTAGATCTTTGATGTCTCATGAAGAAGGCTTGAGAGATTCATTTGGGGAAAGTTATGAGAAAGCATTTTCCTCCAAATTACAAATCACAAAGAATGAAGATGCCAAACATAGCATCAAAAGTAATCAAGGCTAAAGTAGAGGTCAAAATCAGAATTACAGGAAATAGATGCAAACATGGTTTTCAAGGAAGAGGTGGTTTCAAAAGAAGAGGTAGAGTCTGATTTGATAAAAGAAAGATCTAGTGTTATCATTGTAACATGTATGGCCACTTTAATTATGAGTGTAGATTAAAAGAAGGTAATAATGATAAAAGCGTTCATTATGCTCAAGAAGGTGATGAGAATCATCTAGATAATTTATTTTTATCTTATGACAAAGTTGAAAATATTTCTAAAGATGTTTGGTATTTAGATTCGGGATGTTCTAACCACATGTCAGGGAATGAAAAATGTTTATATATAATGGATGAAAGTTTTAAATCCAAGATCAATCTTGGTGATGACAAATCATTGGAGGTTGCTGCAAAAGGAGCTTTGGAAGTCCACACAAAAGAAGGTATGAAGAGTGGTAAAGACATTTATTACACTCCAAAGTTGAAGCATAATTTGTTGAGTGTTGGAAAATTATGCGAGAAGAATCATAAAGTTGTATTTGAAATTCAATAATATATAATTTATGATAATAATCAAGGAAATAGAGTGGTAACAGTTGTGCCTATGATAAGGAATACAATGTTATGATTAAAGTTTGGTGAACATAATGGGAGCCTTTTCAATATGGCATGTGAGGATACAAGTTGGTTATTGCATCTTAGGTATGGGCATTTAAATTTTCATAGTTTGAAGATTCTAACATGAAAAGCATTAGTTTCTAGTTTGCTTAAGGTTGAAGAGCACAAGAAAGTTTGTGATGATGTGCTAAAGGAAAACATGCAAGAGAGAAATTTTCAAAAGGCAATATATGGAGGACTCATTATCCACTCTAGTTATTCCATTCAGACATTTGTGATCCTATGCAGAACAAGAGTTTGGGTAAGTCATCATATTTCATTACTTTTATTGATGATTACTCACAACAGTGTTGGGTTTATTTTTTTAAGACCAAAGGTGAAGCTCTTGAGACATTCAAGAGGTTTAGAGCCCTTGTATAAAATGACAAAGGGTGCAAAATCAAATGCTTAAGAACTGATCATGGAGGAGAATTTTGTTCAAAAGCCTTTCAAGGTTATTGTGATATGCGTGGCATTAGAAAACAACTCACCACTACATACACACCTCAACAAAATGGTGTAGCTAAAAGGAAGAATCGTATAGTGGTGGAGATGGTAAGAAGCATGGTACAAACAAAAGGATTAAGTAATTCTTTTTAGGGAGATGTAGTTTCTACAACAATATATATTCTCGTTCAGATTCCCACTAGTGCACTTGATAGGATGACTCCATTTAAAGTTGGGTATGAGAAAAAGCCAAATGTTAATTATTTCAAAGTTTTTGGTTGCTTAGCCTATGTTCATGTTCCTGATCAAAAGAGCTAAAATTTAGATCCCAAAAGTGAGTCATGTATTTTTGTTGGATATAGTGAGGAAAGTAAGGCTTACAACTTTTTTAATCCTCTCACTAATAGGCTTATTGTGTCAAGAGATGTGATCTTTGATGAAAGGGGATTTTATGGTCATCAAAAAGGCCATATGGAGAAGTCAAAATCTGTTTTAAATGAAGTTATTATGGATGATATTGATCATGGGCAGCCCACTAATATTTCTGTTCCAAGTGCTATAAATCCACCAAGTAACCCCTAATCTAGTTGTTCAATTCCAGGTGTAAGTCCAGATTCAAGTCCCAGTTCTATAAGTAAGGTAAGAAGATTGAGTGACATTTATCAAATAAGTTTAAATCAAGCATATGAAGAAAATCCAAGAGGTGAGACACTGAATTTTGCTTTACTTACCAAGGCTGATTTTGAACCATCATGTTTTAAAGATGCATATACTAATGAGGTTTCGATGCAAGCAATACAAGAAGAGATGGATTCTATTCACAAGAATGACACTTGGGAGCTTACAAAGCTTCTACATGACAAGAAGAAGATTGGCACCAAATGGGTCTACACAACTAAGTGTAATAGTGATAGAAGTGTTGAAAGGCATAAGGCGAGATTAGTTGCTAAAGGCTTCACATAGAAGTATGGCATTGATTATGAAGAGACATTTTCACCAGTAGTAAGACAAGAGACTATTATAATATTGATTTCATTAAGATCTCAAAAGATTTGGAGCATTTATCATATGGATGTGAAATGTGACTTCTTGAATGGGTACTTGGAAGAAGAAGTATATGTGGAACAGCCACAAGGTTTTGAAGTTTAAAGAAAAAAATCATGTCTACAAGTTGAAGAAGGCTTTGTATGGCCTCAAAAAAGCACCAAGAGCATGGTATGCTAGAATTGATGGATATTTTAAAGAGAATGGCTTTCAAAGAAGTAAGAGTGAACCTACCCTTTACTGTAAACAAGAAGGTAATGATACTCTAATTGTAAGTTTGTATGTTGATGATTTGTTGTATATGGGTAACAATTCTATGATGAAGGATGAATTCAAAGTTTCCATGATGAATGAATTTGAGATGAAATATTTAAGCCTCAAGAAATATTTTTTAGAAATGGAGGTTTATCAAAGGGAGAATAAAATTTTCATTTGTCAAACAAAGTATGCTAAAGATGTGTTGAAGAAACTTGATATGGTTGATTGTAAACTAGTTTCCACTCCAATTGCTCATGGAGTTGTGTTGTGTAGAGATGATGGTGATGAAAGAGTTGATGAGATATCCTATAGAAGTATTTTTAGAAGCTTAATGTTTCTAACTCACACAAGACCTGATATTGCTTATTCAATTTCACATATTTCAAGGTACATGACAGAGCCATCAAAAATCCATATGAAGGGAGCCAAGAGAATTTTGATGTATGTGAAAGGAACTCTAGATTTTGGTATTCATTACTACACTTCTAAAAGGTTTGATATTGTTGGTTTTAGTGATTTTGATTGGGGACGTAGTTTGGATGACCGAAAGTCAACATCTGAGAATTATTTTTATTTTGGTTTTGGTTTGATTACTTGGAGCTCAAAGAAGCAAAGTATAGTTTCCCTTTCTTATATAGAAGTAGAGGATGTTGCAGTCACTTCAATAGGTACACAAGCATTATGGCTTAGAAAAATTCTTGAAAAATTTGGAGAGATTCAAGTTCAGCCCACAAATATTTTTTATGATAACATTAGTGCTATTAAATTGGCCAAGAATCTAGTCCATCACAACAAGACAAAACATTTTGATTTAAAACATCATTTTATCTATTATTTAGTGTAGATGAAGGTAGTAGAATTGAAATACATCAACACTAAAGAAAAATTTATAGATATCTTCACGAAAGCAGTTGTAACATATCAGTTTTTTACACTCAGAGATCAGATTGTGAGCCCTCTTAGCATCAAGGGATAGTATGTTGATAACTAATGCATGTTGTCTTCACCGATGAATGCTTTACTCATTGCATGCTATCCTCATCTCTTGTCTTTGGTCCTCATCGATTAATGAGATTCTTTTATTTATAGTTTGTTTATTTATATGGATTGAACCATATATGCATGTTTAAAGTACCATACATACATGTTTAATACTATTTTTAGACTATTGTTTGAACAGCCAGTTAAAATCCTTTATGTCAAGTGCTCCATGCTATTTAATTAGCTGCACCTTTATTATTTTTTGACTTGAAAAAATTGTAACAGATATATCAAAAATAATATAGAGTATTATTGCATATTTTTGGCTTGTCTCTACTGTAGGTTTTTTGTTTTAATTTACTATTATTTTGTTATGCTATTATAATTAGTTTATCATCTAGTTAGGCTTGGATAAAATCTACACCACCATCATTTCCACTTTGGACTGTACAATAGTCATTCCATCAAAAATGCTACTACCGATGGTCTTCCACCAATTGACCATCCCACCATCCACATGTGCCTCCATCGAAAGAAATTTTGTTTTTCTAGCTAGTGTAATTATGCCCTCTATAGCCTCTCTACTGAAGCTGGTTATATAGCTAGTATGTAATGTGTTTAGGCAAGTGAAATTTAAGCAAAAGCTTGTCTGGGAAAGCTTAAGCTTTTAGTATGTAGTGTAATTCTATGTATTTACAACAGGTTACTATGTTTATGTTTTTATGATTTGTTTATTCTAGCATTGTGGTGTCAGAGCTGAAGGCATAGATCATGGGAAAGGAGCAGCTCCAAAACCAAAATATTATTACTAGTAATCTGAAGACATGGATCAATGCATGAACAACAAACAACATTTGTAGTTTTAGATTGATTTTTAATAAGTGTACTCTTATCTTTAGACTATTGTAACACATGATAGTTTAATTTATTTAATTATTTTTATCTCCATGCATTTTGAAGCTTGAGACCTACCAGTAGTTTTATTTTTAGACATTATTCAAACTGCTGGCTAAACATTTTTAAATCTAGTGCTCCTTATTATGAATAGTGCTTCAATTGAATACAAAAAAGTCTTCTTTTATCTTGATTTTTTTCAATTTTTTTTAGTAGCTCTATATTTATTTGGTATGTATATTTTCAATAGCTAAATATAGTGTTAACGTTTTATTTATTTCATTTCAATTGGTACTAAATGAGGTTTTAGAAATTCTTTTTCTGTAGGCAATAGCAGGGTAATAGTTTTCTCCAAAAATTATCAGAATGGCAAGTGGTGGCAATTTTCTATTCCAACTTTCACTATTTATCAGAGATAACTATGAATATTGGAGTATAATGATGAAGACCCTACTATTATTCCATGATATCTGGGAATTAGTAGTAGGATACACAGAACCTGCACATCAAAATACTTTAAATGTCTTAATAATAAATCAATGAACTCAGTTGAAAGATGATAAAAAGGACAATCGAGAACTATTTTCTATCCAATCCACATTGGATAATTCAAAAAAAATTAGTATAGTTGGTATTACAAAATCAAAGGATGCATGGGAAGCTTTGCAAATTACAACCAAGGTTATGACAAAGTTTAGATTGGTAAGACTTCAAACCTTAAGAAGATATTTTAAAAATTTAAGGATGAAAGAAGCTAACTCTATTCAAGATTTTATTTCTAGGACTCAAGATGTTGTGAATCAGCTTAGAACACAAGGGGAAGCAATTATAGAACAAAATATTGTAGAGAAGATATTGATATATTTTCTTCCTAAATTTGATCTAGTAGTATTATTCATTGAAGAAAAAAGAAATATCACCACCTTCAAAGTGGTAGAGTTGGTTGGTTCTTTACAATCTCATGAGGAGCATATGCAATGTTCTATGAAGAGTTTAGTACAATCTTTCTAATCTAAAATGAATGTCGAAGGTAAATCAACTCTTTTTTTTATAGAAAAATAAATCTCGGTGGGAGCCTTCTAATAATAGAGGACGTGGCAGAGGAAGACGAAGAAGCTATCATAGAGGAAGAGGAAGAGGAAGAGGGAGAAGTTTTGTGGAAAGGAAAAGCATTTAGTGCAAATATTGTGATCATTATGGACATTACGAATCTGAGTGTAGAAAGAAGAAATTTGACTTAAACAAGTCAAGAGCCAACTATACTAAAGAGTTATCCGAAGATCCCAAGTACTCCACCTTCTTCACATGAAATTTGGTGAAAGAAAATCAAAAAGATTTGTGGTTCTTGTATAGTAGTTGCTCTAATCATATGGTAGGTAAATCTGATCTCTTTATCAAATTAGATGCATCTTAAAAAAGTCAAGTAAAATTTGGTAATGATAAAGAGGTTGATGTAATGAGAAAAGTTACCCTTGTGGTAAAAACTAAGGAAGAAGAAGCTACTTATATTTATGATATGTTACATGTGCCCAATTTACAACATAATCTTTTAAGTATTGGACAACTTGTAGGAAAAAATTATAAAATTGTGTTTGAAGATAACTACCACAAAATATTTGATAAATTAACTAATTATCATGTTATAGAAAATATTCTTATGATAAAGAATAGGTTATTTCCTCTCACATTGCATCATACTACTATGCATGCTTTCAAAGCAATCATAAATTATTTTTGGTTATGTCATCAACATTATGGTCATCTAAATTTTGAAGGATTAAATTTACCTCACATGAAGCATATGGTGAGAGGACTTCTATTAATTCAAGCCAAAAAAAAGTTTGATCAGGGTGTACACTCGGCAAACAACATCAAGACAATTTTCAGGTGAACAAATATTACAAGGCAAAATATCCTCTAGAGTTTGTGCATGCTAACACTTATGGTGCTATGTAAGAGGAATGTTTGGGTAAAAATCATTATTTTTTGACATTCATTGATGATTTTCTCACCACACATGGATTTATTTTCCTAAGCATAAATCTTAATATTTTGAATGTTTCAAAAAATTTAAAGCTATGGCTGAAAAACAAAGTAGGTATTATCTCAAAATACGTAAAATAGATAAAGTGGGAGAATTCACTTCCAAAGAGTTTTCTATTTTTTTTAACAAAAATGGCATTATGAGATAGCTTACTGCAACCTATACCCCAAAAAAAATGGTATTGTAGAAAGAAAGAATTGTACCATTATGGAAATGTCATGAAGTACGTTACAATAAAAAAATCTTCCAAATTATTATTGGGGAGAAGTAGTGGCAATAATAGTATACCTCTTGAATCAAATCCCCATAAAATTAGTTCACAACGTCACTCCAAAGGAAGCTTGGAGTGGTCACAAGCCTTTAGTGGCTCATCTTTGCGTGTTTGGTTGTCCTGCATATGTTCTTATTCCAGTTAAAAAGCAAACAAAGTTGGATGTAAAATCCAACCATTCCATCTTTGTGTGATATTCTGATGTAACTAAAGGATATAGATTTTATAATCCTGACACAAAGAAACATCTTATTATTCAGGATGTAGTTTTTTATGAAAGGGGAGAATGGCAATGGTAAAATGGTGCACAATAGAAAACACCACCAATAATGATTGATATAGAATTTAGAAGTGTTCATCCTCTCCCCACAAGATCAAGTCGAAGTTGAGGACCCAATAGTAGATCAAGTTTGAGCTCTCCAAGCTCAAGCTCACCAGGTTCATCTACTAGCAAACTTTCAGGGGATTGTTCAACTCTAGCATCAATTCCAAGCTCTTCAAGAAAGGTACAAAGTTTAACTAAAATTTATCACAGTAATGTGAATCCAATTGCTAATTTTACTTTGCTTAGTAAAATTCATTTTTAACCCCCTATATATGAATAAATAGTAAAAAAAACCATATGGATTGATTTTATGAATGATTGGATGCAAGCAATTGATAAAAATAATATATAAGAATTAGTACAACTTCCAAAAGATAAACATGTGATTGGTGTCAAATATATTTATAAGGTGAAATATCATGTTGATGGTTCTATAAAAAGACACAAGGAAAAACTAGTTTCCAAGGTATTTATACAAACCCCTGCAGTAGATTATTCAAAAACATTCACTCCAGTTGTAAGACTTGATACAATTAATATTTTATTAGCTATTGTTTCACAACACAAGTGGCTAGTGTATTAGATGGATGTAAAATCAACTGTCCTAAATGGTTATATTGTTGAGTAAGTCTATGTGGAACAACCTATTGGTTGTGAAATTCTAGGAAAAGAACATTTGGTCTACAAGTTAAAAAAGGTTATTTATGGGTTGAAGCAAGCTCCTTGTGCCTAGTATGCAAGGATTGATAGTTATTTTATAAAGAAGGATTTCAATAGAAGCCATTCAGAGCTAACCCTTTATATCCAAAAACTTGGTGATGATATTCTCATTTTTTACCTTTATGCTGATGATCTCTTTTATATTTGTAATAGCTTATCTCTCTTGAAGAAATTTAAATAAAAATGAAATAAGAATTTGCAATGTCAGATCTAGGATTCATGTATTATTTTCTTGGAGTGGAGGTTTAACAACAACTTGAAGGTATATCCATTTCTCAATCCAAGGATGTAGCTGATTAAAATGGCTTAGAATGATGTCATGCATAGTAGTTGCAACCCTTGTATCCCTCGATGAAAATTAACCAAGGAAGATGCAAGTTCCATAGTGGATGCTAATTTATACAAAAGCTTGGTAGGGAGCCTCATGTACCTCACTACAATGAGACCTGATATCATGTATGTTGTGATCCCCATCTCTCAATTCATGCATGATCCACATGAGTCTCATTATCATACTGCAAAAAGAATATTAAGGTATGTGAGTGGTACACAAAATTTTGCCATTCATTATTTTTCCACACATAATTTTGAGCTAGTTGGTTACACAGATTTTGATTGGGATAGTTCAATAGATGATTAAAAATCTACAAATGGTTATGTTTTCTCAATTGGTTATGGATTTTTCTCATGGAGTAGTAAAAAGTAGGAAACCATGGTTCTCTCTTCTGTAAAAGTAGTGTATATTATAGCAGCAACACCCAGTTATCAAGCTATATGGATTTGAAGGATTTTAGAAGATATATGATTGGTTAAGGAACATCCCACAACTATCTATTGTGATAACAATAGCACCATTAGAATGACCAAAAATCCTATGTTTCATATTATATCAAATCATATTGAGATCAAACATCACTTTATATGAGATTTAGTTCAAGATAGGATAGTGGAATTATAGTTTTACCTTACATCCAAGCAAGTTGTTGATATTTTTACCAAAGCTCTATCTACAACCAGTTTTGTCTTTTTGAGGATTCAATTGGGATTCATCCCCATTACTGATGCAGTGGGAGATTAAAGACATGAGTCAGTGCATGATCAATGAATAGTAGTTTCAATTTCTGTACAATTTTCAATAAGTGTAGTCTTATTTTTAGACTGATATAATGCATAATAGTTTAATTTAATTAATTATTTTTAGCTCCATGCATTTTAAAGCATGAGACCTAAGGGTAGTTTTATTTTTAGACCTTATTTAAACTATTTTCAAAATTTCTAGTTAAACACTTTTAAATCTAACGCTCCTTATTATGGACAATGCTTCAATCAAATAAAAAATAGTATTTCTTTATATCTTGATTTTTTTCTAAGTTTTCTTAAGCAATTGTATATTTATTTTGTCTATATTTTTTCAATAGCTCACTATAGTGTTAGCACTCTATTTATTTCATTTCATAATCTGACCTAAAATGGTCTGATGATTATTATGCAAAGGAAGAAGAAGTAGCTCATTGATAGAGCTCAGTCAAGATGTAGTAAACATAGTGATATCAACATGCAAGAGTAGTCAAGAATAAAACAAGTCCTCATAGGTGCAGACAATCTAGAAAGGACAAATAGAGGAGTGTGCATCCTATAAAATGAAAAAGCACAAGGTGATGGAGACATGGTATCAATCCATATAAAGTGTGAGAGTAACACTAATTTAAGGCTTACCCAATGTCCATCGAATTGAAGTCATGCTTTTAGGTAGTTGAATAGTGAGTAAAGCTATGAAAGAGCCTAAAGATGAGGGCAATTGTTTATACATAGACCAATGTGGAGAGAGATCCTAACAGAGTCTTGGGAGTAGTTGAGCAATAGGTGAGTGAAATGTAATCTTAGGGTGAAGACAACCCTCAAAGAAAGAGTGGGAGCCAAAAGAAGTAAGCATTACAAAGAGACCACCAGAATGTGAGTGAGCTAAATTAAATCCACATCAAAGGAAGAAAAAACCAGGTTGATCATTGGTAGAAAGACTAACATATAAGAATTTGTGAGGAAGCATGTTAGTTCTACTCTGAGCTATGTGAACCCCTAAGAAATTATAGCTTATAGTGAAGCCAAGGTCATAGACATTGTTTGAAATTTATTTATAAATTCCTAGCGCCATCCAAAGGCAACATCGTAAACCTATCAGCAAGCATAAAAAGATCTTGTTAAAGTCAATACAAAGAGAAGATGAATAAATAATAGCAATAGCTTCCCAATACTAATGATGGAATTAAGAGAGAGTGCTAGGATATAATCCTAGTTATCCCCACTCAGCTGAAAGATACAATGCCACCACTAATTTGCTATGACCATTGATAGTCCACTCAGCATCCACTTGATTGAAAGCACTCCACCTTTGTCTAGACTATCTACAATTTTCCACCAATTGATTAGCCCACTGAAAGATTTTTAGTCATGTCTATTACAATGCCATGAAGACCTCTATAAATTGAATCATTTATAATGGTGTTAGTAGGCCCTCAAAAGCCTTCTAACTGAAGATGGTTAGCAATCAGTCTTGTGTTTCAGTCTGCTAGTGTTCTAGTCTATTTGGTTATTTAATTGATGCAAAGTAATATATATTGTTATTGTGTCTTGTGTTTATAATATTTTGCAGTCAAGGAAATTTTTTTACGGCTTGACGTCATATTAAATGATTTTTTCTCTACATTATATGTGGATATAAACTAATCCTTTTGAAGTCACCACAAATCTCAAATCTAGTTTTGCAATCTAACACCATCTCTACTCCTTGATACTTAGAGGATAATTACAAATTGAGAGAGTTATTTGCAATGTATTCATAATCTAGTAACATTTTAGATAATTCTATGGAAAGTCCTCTTACCCTATCCAAATTCACATTGTGAATGTTTCTAATGATTCTTATTTTATAATGGAACTACTTCTTTCCTTGGGTCAAGATTTCTATTTTTCTAATGACAATAAGTGTATCATTTGTAAGAGTTCCTTTGAAAATAGATGAATGCTTCTCTCTATAACATATGAGTGAAATTATCAGTATCAATTTGCATCTCTTTGTAAGTGAGTGTTTATATTGAAGTCGGTAATCAATTCCCTCTTTGTTTATAATGCAGTCTTCTACATTTAAATAGGAATGACAAAATAGCGAAAGTAATAGTAAATAGAACTAGCAAAATTGAAAAGGTGTAAACTCTACTCATTCTTCTTCCCTTGGATATGGATCATATAAACTTAGAATCACCCAATTGAATGAATAATTGTTGGCTATTCTACGAATGAAATCAATTGCTCATTGGATTAGAATCAATGAAACCAATATCTGAGTAGGAGCAATTTTTGAGACACTCAGTTTTACATCATTATGGCATTTTCTCTTGGTTATATTAAATAACTTTACACTGGGAAATGACTTATTATCGAGTTACATGAAGCTATCAATGGTGACATTTATAAGAGAGAATTGTGACCGCTTGCCCTCCAGCCTTGTGAATGCTAGGTGCCATCCTCTACAAGATTGAAACCTTCTATACAATTGTAGGTCAGGATGTCATTGCTCTTGCACATTCTATAAGTACCATATACAACATAAATATCTCACTCTTGTTTGGGCACTGACCAAACATGTCTCAACTTATGTTTTTAATCATTGAGTAAGTTGTTAGACCATCATTCACATTCGAAACATGCCTCACCATTTACATATGTTAAGTACAAAAAAAGTGAAATGCATGTTTGTGGGAGAAATTTGTTGGAAGTACTTGTTTTGAAAGGACTCATCTACTGATCATGGTATATGTTCAAAATGGTTACCATTTCACTCTCATGTGATCGAATAAGGAATGATGTTATTATAAAGCAATAAAATTTGTGACTTCCATGGAGATTGATCTATTTCTTATTTAGAAAATGGTTCAGGTGTCCTATCCACTAAAATTTTCTACTTTGTTATTTTGGGCATCTATTTGGAGATCAAAATTTGGGAATTGATTCATCAGGAATTTCCTTGGTCTTTCTATTTAACCTAAACAATAAAATTTATTAGGTATAGCTTAAGATTTTAGAAAGTTCATGATGCTTTCTTTTCCAAAGTAAAAACTTTTGCATGTTTAGATTAGATTAAGTTTACCTTTAATAACTAGTATGATTACCAGTGTCAGACACATCAGGTGGTCCAGGTCTCCTCCTAATAAAAAATAATTGGTTAGGATTACCAAAAGGACTCCATCAAAAGATACATTGGGAGGATCAGGTCATCTCCTAGCCAAAAACAATTTACCATAAATACAAAGAGGATTCAATTAAAAGATTTAGCTACAATGAAGCACTAGGCGAGCCTTAATAAGGGATGAATAATAACCACCACTATTTACCCTAAGTAAATACTAGGGGAACAAGCCTAGATAGACAAAGAATGGGCCTAGGATTCAAAATCTACCACATTTGACAGATGCGGCAACTAGTTAATTTTAACTAGATTAAAAAATAGCTTGGGTAAAAAGACCTAGACATCCAAGTCTCATAAAGAACTTCTAGAGTCCCCAAGGGACCAATACCTTGATTTTTCCTAGATAAAAAACTAGCATGGACACAAATGAAGGTCTAGGTCTCCAAAAAAATGTCTAAAAAAGAACCATCAAGTTTCAAAGCCAACAATGATGAAAAGTACAACCAATCCAACACTAAACTAGATCTAGAATCAGTATGGGCATAAAGGGAACCCTAGGTATACATAAATCTGTAAGTAAATGATGTAGGAGCCAACCTAGAGAAAAGAAGCATAGATCCATGACTCAAATATAATTGGAATGAAAAGCACAATGTCACAAAAGACTAGCAAAGCAATTTGATTGGATCAAAAGGAAACATAAATACAACTAAAAGTATAGGTCTCTAGATACAACCAAGATAGGTAAAGCCTTTCAAAAATCCCCTACAGGGCTGAATTCAAACATATAACTTCTAAAAATAACAAAAGAACCCTAAAAAAAAGAGATATAATAAAACCAAAAACCTAGTAGGATCCCCATGAGAATCCTAAAGACACTGACAAGAGTGCCTTACCACTTCAATAACAATTATAGCATCCCAAATAGAGAAAGGAATGGGCAAAAAGTACATAATTTAAAATAAATAGTTCATTTGCCACAAAAGTTAAAGCTAGGGATAACAAGAGTCCAATAGTTAGAATTCAAAATTTAAAAAATAGGGGCTAGGCTCGAATCCATCCTATCAAAAGCATACGCCATTCCACTTCTAAACATCTAGATAGGAGAAGCTGAGTTCAAAAATGAGATGCTACAACCAACATCCACAACACATCTCAAACTAGGAAAAACCAACCACTCATCTCTTGTCATGACCACATCATATTTAGGGTAAAAAATAAGTGCTCCATGTGAGATCCAAATCTACCATCCATAAAGAGGAAAATCATTAAGTCTAGCTAGAGATGTTATTTAAAAGAAAAAACTCATACACAATAGTACTTACATTAACAAGGGTTTTTATCTGAAGCTTAAACCCTTCAAAGAGACCCATTTCAATACAAAACTAGATAGGCTAAAATGGATCCAAAATAACCCATGAGAATAATGCCTGGAACATTCAGGAAACATGATAGAAACAATTTTCTTACCAAGGTAAGTTTCCTGGATATCAAGCACTAAATCAAAAGTGATAGACCAGAGAAGATCACCACACCAATCACCTCTAATTCAAGTGATTCTATCTTCAAACATTTTGGTCTACCCATAATTTACATTATGATGACTTTAAAGCATACCAAGCTTCAAATATGGCACACTAGGACATGATTGGCCATGATTCCTAGTGCCATGGGATTCCTCCAAGACACACAGGATTTGGAAGGAAAAAGGTATCATTTCAAAAAAATTATCTTCCCAAAGACCAACCAGGCAAGTTGACACTGGAAGGAACATATTAATAAGCTCAACTATCCATCACACAATCCCAAACAACTAAAACCAATAGAGTTGCCTTCTCTACATTTTCCCCTTTGTTTTCACTTTTGTCTTGTGTCGAGACTAGAAGGAAAATATTCCAAATAACAAGTAGATCAAAAACAACTAAAAATGTCATGCTGCGAGGAGCGAAAGAGGAAAAGAACGCCTCATGGCCTATTATCCAAATAATTTATTTCTTACATATTTAAAAATAAATTTAAAAACAAAATTGATTTATATAACCATCACATAATGCTTCTGTGATGAGAAGTAATGGCTTTATATGTATCAGGGAGTCTATACCAATGGATATGTACTTTCCACATGGCTACATTCAACATGTTTTGCTTTATTTCCATACATTTTTGTTTAATACATGGAAATAAAACCTTTAGATTTGGTCAATACATAGAGGTTTTCCACAAGCAAATCTGAAGTTTGTGTCACTAATTTGCATTGTAATTTTGATTCACTGAAAAAATATGAAATTATGCAACACTAAATTGAGTCAATTTGTGGTGTTGATTACACTTCACATAATAATGGATTTAGTATAGAAAGGCTCAAAAGTCAAATTAAGAAATTTAATCCTCATAGATATAATCCATTTGGTAGTTTGGAACAAGTGGGTAACTATGCTTTAAGAATAAGTCTTCCTTCTCATATGAGAAAATATTTAGTTGTCAATGTTAGACAATGAAGAAGGAGATATATTGTTACCTACAATTGAATACCTTTTCTGTAATGAATAATGAGATTCGGAGACAGATATCATGCTATATAATATAGAGAATACAATGAGAATATGAGTGCAAGAGTGGTGCAAATTTGGTTAAAATGTTAGCTACACAACAAGTCCAAATGGTACTCCAAAGATGAAGCAAGGAATAAATTTCATCATTTACAAAGTTCCTAAATATTTTAGGGAACAAATGCCTCTAATTAGGGATGTGGTAGACAAATTTAAGCTCTATAAATTATCCATGTCATATAATTAATTACACTAGTCTCATTTATGTAACAAATATTTTTAATACACTGCTTGAAGATAATTCATGTAAAATTATTAGCTAAAAATGTATACATGGATTTTTAAGATCTAGAGGAAGGCTTAGAGTTATCAAGACACTTCACGACTAGTCTTCTATTTTGACATAAAATTCATGTCATGGATTTTCAGAATAACTTGTGTTAGTGCTAATATTTTTAAGAAAAACTATTACTAGGCTATAGATTATCAAAAAATCACACAACTAGAGTCAAATAAGTAACCTTTGAAAACATGGCTTGATTTTAGACTTTTTTATAGTTAATTTTTTTTCTTAGGCATTCTGCATACCTCATGTTTCTGAGTTGTCTTATAAATATTAGCCCTTGGGAAAAGAAAAGGCATTCAATAAAAGTTAGTCTCAATAGTGAAAATGCAAGTATTGAGTCCATGAGTCTGAGCCTCAATGTTCTCCTAGCTGGATTTCATTATTAGGTGTTATTATGATTATCTGAGAATATTGTAAGATGATAGAGCAATGTATAGATTTTAGGTAAGTTACACATTTTATCTTTATCCATGAAGGCCAATTGATGGGAAAAAATCTATACTTAAAAATTGCATACTAGAAAGGGGAAGAGTAAGCACTTCACTTTGTTGGACTTTTGTGACATTGTGTTCTTCCATGCTAAAATGTTACACCTTATTTTTTGTTGTGTTATTTGTATTTATATTGTAATTCTAGAATATTTCTTTTATAATACATCATATCTTAATTTAGTACAGAAGTAATGCATAATTCTAAATAAAACATTCAGACATATATTAAGAGTGTAAAAAAATTATGTTAATATTTTTTTAAAATACATTTATATAAATTACAAATCAATTTAATACTATTTTTTATTATTAAATATTTAGAGATTATTATATATAATATTTAATAAATTTTAACAGACTTCAATAAAAATTAATCAAATAAAAAAAATACTTTAAAATTTAAATACTATATTAAACTCAATTTTTCATTATTTAATGTTTAATATTTATATGTTGTTATTACATTTTGAATTAAACATACAAAGTCACATCTAAGTAATTTTTATTTTGTTTTTGGTACGTCTATTGTATGTCTCTAGGCATAAAAAAATTTAGACATACAAAGGTCGCAAGGAGTTTTGATTCCAATAATAATAAAAGAAAATTTTAGTCTATGTGGAAATCATTGATCCACAATTAAATCAAAGAAAAGTAAAAGCAGTTTTCTTAGTCCTTTATAGACATTTCAATACGCAGAGAAGAGTTATTAACAAATCCCTATGGAATGTGAGTCAATCATGTTTAATGCAATCCCCTAGAACCCAAATTTGGACTATCCAAATTTGGTTTTTAAAGTGTAACTGAGATGGGTGGTTATTGAAAATGTTTCTCTTCAAATGTGGAGTTATCTTCCCGAAGCCCATAAATACCTAGGAGAGGTGTTTGGGGTCAAGGATCCTAGATTTTATTTGGCCCACATGAATTCATGGGTTCTAATTTATCTAGACCACTAGGAAGATTTTTTGGAATCCCTTATTTTTTTTATATTAATGGGAATTCTTGTATTTGACCTATTAAAGGATTTGGAGGATTTAAAGCATGTTTATTTTTAAAAAAAGATGGGCATATGAGGAAAAATTTCCCTTTGTTGTCTTCTAATAAAATATCTGATAATGATTCCTAAAGAGACCCCAAGCTCAATATAAAATATGTTGTTTTTAATTCTCTTCCCCCTTGAATGGAGGATTTAGAAAATATTGATAACCCAATATTTATTCTAAGTTTGGTGAAAGTAGAACACCCTCTGGTGGGGGACTTGAAGTAGTTGATAGTTTAATTCCTTCTATTTTTTAAGAACAACCTTAGGAGAAGGGATGTGGGGTGTCACTGGGTATTAATGTTCCCCCTTCTAAAGACACAAATTTACCTTTTGTTGGGGATAAGGTTAACTAGGTTGAATCAGTCGATCAATCCTTGGTGTCTCATCTAGCCCTTAACTTGCAAAAAAATTGTGATGAATATATGGTTGATGTTGATCCCTTTTCTAAATGGAGAACATCTGGTGACTTTATTGGCCCTAATGTTGACTAGAAAAAAACATTGACTTGGTTTTTAGTAATAATATTAAACTCCCTTTTAAAAACTTGGTTGAATAAATTTATCCTTTGATGGACCCTATTAATAATAGGGATATCTTTAATGAAGTCATACATATTCAAAATTTATCTGTAGTTCTTTGTATTCCTAGTACTGCATAGCATTGGGATTTTAAAGGGTTGGTAAAAAGACTTTAAAATATCCCTTTGAGGAACCCTTTGCCATGAACCTTCTCCTAATAAATATTAAAAAATGTTAAATATGGGTTGATGGGTGGTGGAAATGATAGCAGTAAGAAGAGGAATAAGGAGATCAAAACTCCTCAATGTTTTACAAGATTGTACCAAAATAGGGGGAAAATCCCTTAATTTTACCAAGTAATCCTATTTATGGTTATGCAGATTATCAAATGGAATGTGAGGGGGATAGAATCACTAGATATAAATCTTATTATTAGGTACTTCAAATATTCTAGAATAAATCTTGACTTTCTACTTGTTTAGGAGGTTAAAGCTACTTAGTCTACTCTATCCTCTATTTTACACTTTATCTGGCCTATCTCTATTCATTTTTCCACTAATAATTTTAGAGGGAAAGGTGGTACCTCTATTTTAAACAATCCACTATGGCACTATCAGAGGAATATATTGTTGAGCATGGCACTTCTCCTTACAACCAAGTTGTCAAGGTTATTTTTCCTAAGTAGAGTAAAATCTTTGGGTTATGTAACATGTGTACCTATAATGACTATAGGGAAAGAATAAAACTATGGAACTAGATTGATACTAATTTGAAAGACATACCTTGGGTACTCCGTCGAAATTTTAATATGATTGAAGATAGAGAGAATAAACTAGGTGGTGACCCTCATTCTTAGAAAGGCAATAAACTATTTTCTTGGTATAAATTCAAGAGATTGTGTAAAGTGGTTGACCCCCTAAAAAAGGAAAAGGGAAAAGTAAATGCATTTGGCATAATTAGCATAAAACCATGCTAATTCTAGAAAGATCAATTCTAGACTTGACAGAGTCTACATGTGTGAAGGTTTCATTGATACTTGCTTGGAAGGACAAGGTAATTTACTTATTGTTATTCCTTCCACTATTTATGATAATCATCCTATTGAGCTTAGCTTTGCACTTAGTAATGACAAAAAATGTGAGAAAGCTATGATGGAAGGGATATATAAACATAATTTCTCCCATATTGAAGACAAGAAATGCTTGGATGGTATCCATTTTACATGGAATATTGGTAAATTTTATTTCAACACTAATTCTAAAATTAATATCTAAAATAACCCTATGGACTTGACTAAAAAAGTTGCTAGATCCTTTGGTCAGCTAAAAGCCAAGAGGAAAAGGAAATAATCTAGAATTACTCAAGAAAGGATTATTTGGGAAAAATCTTCCTTCAAAAATGGTCTATATAACTCCTCCATGATTGACACCCTTTCTAATGTTAATCATCATATTAGACAACATAAAACTTATTCGACCAAAGGTGTCTAGATTCGATCTAGACTTAACTGGATTAGGCTTGGAGATAAAGGCTCTAAATGTTTCTTCCATTTTTCAAACGCTAAATATCAAAGATAGAAGATATTTGAGATTAAGGTTGATGCTAAGATTGTGGTTCACTATGAAATGACCAAAAAGGCCTTCTTTGATTTCCAGTCCAAGTTATTTTTTTGTTGATGAGTTGAATGATCAGATTGAATAGACTAGAGTTCTGTGTGAAATGATTGTGGATTTCTATCCACAGTTTTGAGTTTTTGAGTAGTCAACTTTTGATCCCAAACATGTTTGGTGTATTTTAGAATTTTTTTGGACATCCTCTTATCCCTTGGGTTCTCCTTATGTTTTTGGCTAAGTCTTAGCTTCCTTTCTAGCTCTCCAAGTGGTAGTCTATCACTCGTTTATCACTAAAGGTTCTCAACTCACCCAATAGAAGCACTAATGTTCCATGTGGTGACCCAAATCTCATCCATGGTTTGTTTATTTATTCAAATCTTAAATAAATTCCATTGGCCAATGGGATAATAGATGGGGCCCACCTTTCAGTTGTAAGGAGGGATGTGAACTTTCTATGTGGTACCCCCACACTCATTCTGGAAAATGAATGATTGACCTACCCAAGAGAAGAACCAACTCACCATGTGGTGCAATGATGCTTGTCAAGAGAAAATTTTATTTTTTTAGGATTGGATATCATGTCATTGGTTGATAGAGTTGGGAAGGGGACCCACCAAGTAGTTACAATGAAGGAATCAAACTTATCGTGCATCACTGTAATACTCCTTAAGAGAAAAAATTTCCTATCAAACCTTCAAGCAATGTCATTGTGCAAGAAAAGTGGGTTCCCATTCCTTAACAATAATTTGAAAAGTAGTTATAAAGGTATCCACATGTCACCATTACACTTCTTCTAAGTGTCATGGGCATCATAGGGTGTTGTAGTTGTACCATATTTGAGATTTAGAAGACCAATTGCATTCTTGATCAAGAGTTCCCCAATCAGTTGCAGTGGCCTCATCATGAGCATGAGTACTTGGTTCCAAGTGTCATTTCCTCAAGAGGTCATTTTGCCTATATAAGTAGGGGTCTTTTCTTTTGTAAAAGGCTAGAAGTTAGATAATTATTTTATACCAGAGCAACCATTGTAACAAGTTTCAATTCTAGAATAGAATTATCTAGCAGTTGTTTTGTATTTCATTATAAGACTTTAATAAGGGCCCCTTGTGATAAAGATCAAATTTCGTATACTGTGCCTTTTGGCCTCTTGTATGATTTTTTCTACCCACTAATGAAGAGGATGTGGTTTTCTATGTCAAACTGAATAAAGATTTACGACTACTTGTTATTTCCATTATCTGATTCTATAGTATTAGTTATTATTCACATTATAGTCTTGAATTCATACATGTGCTCCTTTAATAGTCTATAATATTCTAAGATTCAAACTATTTTATGCAATTGCAAGTTAATAATTATAAAGTTCTATTTGTTAAGAGTAGGGTCACTTTTGCCTTGCACAAAGGGAAAATTTTGAGGGAAAGGGTCAAATCTTGAACTAGAGGTTAGGAGAAGGGAAAATAAAGGTTTTTAAATCTAGGATAAACATGGAAGAACCCAATAAAAATTTACATAAGGCTTGAATACAAACAAGATGTCCTATATAAGGAGGGTTGCACTCAAATCCCATGGGTAGATTCAAGAGCAAGAGGTAAAATAGAGTGTCATCCTTAGTTAAATCTTTTGGAAAGTCATATAATGTATTTTTACATGTGTCAATGAATATTTGAGGTTTATAAGATATTATATGAAAGAAATCATCAAGAAAGAGTTGTTTTTTTAACACAAGGTTACAGGAAGACTCCTTGCATAAGGTGTATGCCTAATCCTAAGGAGGATCCATTCATGTTTCTAGTTCTCAATGAGATATCATATAAGTTTTATAATTTTTTTAGAGCATATAAAAAGGTGATACAACTCTCAGTTGGCAAAGGAAATGATCAAGAAGCCATTTTGGCTGGGAATGCACTAAACCACTCACAAAATGCAAGAAATGGAGCTCAGAGGTCAACTTCCATCACACACAAATTTCATGACTTAATGAATGGGACCTTGAGCCTTTTGGGAGAGTTATGGAATGTCCTAAAAGATCCTTCAATGTAATTTTTAGGGAGGTTCAATGTGAAATGGCTATGAACAAAGGTTAAGAGTCCAAACCTCTTAAAACCCTCTCTAAACCCTAGTTGGAACTCGATTGGAGAGATAGAGAATTTCAAGCATCTAAATGAAAAGTGATGAATATAAAACATCCTAGAGATGATAGATTACTATAAGAGGATTCCACACATGTGTTTTTTTTTATGAAATTTTATGGAGCAAGGGAAAATAGGGTTGATTTTATCCATTTTAAGTGATATGCAAGCTAAAAATTGAGTTAAAATATGAAAAAAACTTTGGAAGGAAGATTTACACTTTAGATAAGTCCAAAAGTTCATTTCATGTAATTAATCAAACTCTATGTTTCCAAATAAGTCCTTCACTTTTGGACACTCTAGTGAGCCAAATAGTGAAGTTTAGGAAATTGGTGAAAAGCAATCAGGGGAACCTTTTAGAAGATTTTTTTTTGAAAATGATGATATGAGGTGTTCTTATAGTTGTCATAGTATCCATGGTATGGATCAGTCTGTAGGTTTGAGGATTTTTTAATGCCAAGTGGAGAAAGTGCATAGAAAAGAGTCCTTTTGAAACTACTAGTGCTAATTTTGTATGTCCACAAGAATAAGGATGGTCAGGGATCAATCCAATGCATGTGAAGACTTGTTTGTATCCCCTCTTACTTAGATCAATCATCATACCTGAACATATGTAGGGATAGAGGTAGTTTTGAAAGACAACTTAAGTGGGCAGTTTCTCATGCTGAAATGGTAGTTTTGTGCCACTCTTCACTATGTTTATGACTTATGTGGATAAGTACACCCTCATGACATAGAATAACTCACCCCACCTCTCCTCTACATGAAATTGTAACTAATTTTCACTTGGTGACACATGTCCTTGTGTCTTTTCAACTTCTTCTTTCTCTCTCTCTCCTTCCAAGTTCTATAAATTGGGCCTTTTTGGCCATTGTGTGGGATTTCAATATCTATTATGATGAAGCCCTACT
This sequence comes from Torreya grandis, assembly GCA_037957365.1. Taxonomy (NCBI): domain Eukaryota; kingdom Viridiplantae; phylum Streptophyta; class Pinopsida; order Cupressales; family Taxaceae; genus Torreya; species Torreya grandis. The sequence goes on along the minus strand of JARHVA010001418.1, from coordinate 2,999,697 downwards.
AATATTGTACCTTGATTTATACTTAATCTAATGAGAAGTGATTTGGTTATACTATAAGTCCATTTTCACTATGTGTTGAAGCGATCCATCTTGAAAGTCAAGTATAGATTGAGTTCATCTTCTTTTCATGTAATCCTTGAATGTGTTGTTGTAAATGGACTTCTATTCTAATAGGTTTCATGAAGTGTATTCTACTAAAATATAATTTTTAAGTGTGTATGGTTTGGTAGAGTCATATTTGAGCTTCCCTTCACTTGCCTTCATTTATTGAGTTTTTATTTGCCTTCATGAGAAACACTAATGCTCGAGAGCTCCATTAATGGTGTGAGACTAGGTTGATTGTCTTAGTTCATTATAAAAATTCTAAGTGTATGAAAGGAATCAAATCTCGGTGTATCACCTCTTATTTTAGGTTTGTTTTATGTATCTTTCTCTCTTTTCACACATGTTAGGAAGTTTTAGTAGCATAAGCACATCAAGTCATATCTATGGAGCTAGCCCTTTAAATCCTAGAGACTCATCGCTCTTATAAGTTCATCCACAACTTGAGAGATGACTCAATGATGCATCAAATTTTAGGAGATTTATAGAATGTCCTAGGGAACACAATTTGATGACAAAAAATATATCAAACAACAAAAAGTCTAACAAAATTATATTAGGTATTTTATATTGTCTTACACAAAATGTACAAATGATGTAATTAAGGTGTATGAATGTACATCTAGTATATATAAGATTCCTTTGAAATTTTACCTCTATAAATGTATATGGTGTCATAATGACATGGATAGATGTACTAGTGGTTGGCCCACTACTTAGCTTAGTAAATTGTAATTATGATGTCGCAGGTAATGTCTCCTCCTGGAACACAAAAAAATACATATATATTAATCAATTTAAATGTGAAAATTATTTTTTACCTTTTTAATTTTGAAATATAACTTAAAATTTTACCATAAAATTTATATAAAAAATACGTGCATGTGTGTAGAGAGTCCCAATTTATCCAAACAAAATGTGTTTTCCAATAACTCATCAATCAAAACCATATCGTCAAAGCCCCTTGAAGTGAAATTGTCATCATATTAAGGCCTAGTGCATATAGTAACACAATATATGCATGGGTGGGGTCAGGTATGGCCACTAGGTTGAATATATGGGGCATCTACCTTTGAAATCCTACTCATATGATGAACCAGTGTATCAGTAAGCACACTAAGTGCATGTAAAGTGTCTATCTACACAACCTCCTTCACCATAGAGGGAATCTCTAGATGAAGTGGATTTTTTATATGGATCTTTGCAAGGATTATTAGGTTCATGACATGCACCTAGTCTATCTTGTGTAGAGGTTTTCTCTCGACCTTGAAACTCACCATAGTCAAAATAGTTTAAAATTTTCATGAAGATAAAATCAGAGTAGATTTTCCTCAAAAAGTACAAAGGAACCTCATGGTTATTACAAGGTGGATAGTCAAACACCATCCATCATCGCTTCCAAAAATTGTCTTTAATAAAATTATGCTAGCATTAATGGATTGAGAAATATTTGGTCCAAGTAAAGAAAGGTATAAACATATGACTTTACATTTCTATTTTAACGCTATAATTTTATAGCTTAGGTTGACATGGTGATAAAATATCAATGACTAATGTCAATCGACAGTAATTATTATTAGCTTCTATTCTTACAACTTAACAAAATTAAAATAAGTAGTACAAATTTTCATTTAACATTTTCTTAATAAAACAATTCATGAGTCATAACTAGATCAAAATTCTACTTAGAATTTTTCCTATTTTTAGTCAGGGTTTTCATAGAAGATAAATTTTAAAATATAATGATCAACTCTGAATTGGAAGATATGTTATAACATTCCCATAAACAATTTTTTACATAATTAGCTAGGAAGGGACAAAGCATCAACATCCATTACCTATAAAATTGACAGCATAATCAGTAAAGTTTCTGAAATATTTGACCAAATGACAATGTGGTGTCTTTTCATGGAATATATTAATCATGATTTTCACCAAAAATAAACATGTGTCTAACATGTTCAACCAACATTTCTAATATCCCCATCCATCATATTTAAAAAAGTGGTGAAAGCATTATAAAAACTAATAACTATTAAGAGAGCTCCACTAGAGATTATTATTGATTTTAAAACCAAGTTTGATAAGACTTAAAAAAAGATCCCAATAATGGCTTGATCATCAGTAGGCATGACCATTGTCTTCTACCTCAAGACCTTCAACTTAGACATTGCCATCATGATCTAGTCTCTTGGAGGCAAGATGTTGTAGGACACATATGATCTAGTTTTCAAAGTTGAGAATAACTTGATAGATGCTAAGAAGCTTCCACCTCAGCCATTGATGCCAATGTAACTAGAGTGATTGATGTCATTGTAAGAGGAAGTCTTGAGAACCTCACAAACACCACCTTCCATTTATGTACACCCATTTACCTAGCCAAACACCTCCTCCTTATCATCACTAGCTATGGAGATGGATGACATGAAGAGTATCTTGTGAAACTTCTTAAATGAAATCATAAATTGAAAAAGGTAGTAGGTAATGTAACTAAAGATTTCTTTTCAAAACTACCAAGAAAAGAGAGTGCCCCACTAGAATAACCAGTACCAAGAAAGGCAAAGCCCAAATCACTAGGCACCAAATCATCAACTACTAAATGAATAGATGTGACATGTGAATCAAATTATTTTAGTGCCTGATCCATTGCAAATGGTCCCACCAAGTATAAATAGAGAGCTAGTCCTTGGCCAAAATAACTTGGAGGATGACTCAAATTCATTTTACTTTCTATGTAATGATGCATATGCACCCTAAAATTAGCAAAGAGGCAATTTATAGAAAATTTTTATAGAGTAGTGGAGATAAGGAAGCACATCTAATTCATCCTCTTACAAGTACTTGTACCCATAAATTTAAAATGTCATATTGATGGTGTAAATGCATGGAATGTCCTTAGAACAAGAAGAGGAGATAGCTTCATATCATGCAATTTTCTCTTGGGTAGAGGACAATAATGTGGTCTATGCAAGTGAGGTCCCTATGTATAGAGATCTACAAGTCCAGTTGGACTATTAAACTCAATCTAAGAAGAGATTGGCTAAGAGTCAAGAAGCTTCCACAAGGCCTAAAGTGAATTTTGATAAGATTTTGGCACTCCAACCAATACCCCTGACATATTAAAGGCAGGATGATGGAAAAATGAATAAGTTATAAGGCCCCAAGGTCCCACCTCCAAGGTCATATAATGTGGTGAAAAATCTAAAGAAATGTCTAGCCAATGTTTTTTTTTTGATGTCCTAATTATCCCAAAGTAGAAGTATCTGATGAAAGAGGCCTTGGAAGACTGAGAGAATCCCACAAGAGGAAAATTAATTATGGAGCCTACATAGACAAAGGGAAATTAAGCTAAAATTAATGCATAACCCTAAGTGTTATTTGCATTCATCTAATCCAAAAAGTGGGTAAATAAGACAAAACCTACCCCCATTTTATTTAACTTTAATCATGGGGAAGAACTTATTACACAATTCCATGATTGATTTCAATGTTAGCACCATGTTTATACCTAAGTAGATCATAGATGTAGTGTAACTACAATATGAGCCTTTGAATAAAGGAGTAATTCAGTGGGATGAGAAGAAAGTTCAAACCATAGGTATCATCAAGGATTTTTCCCTCACCTTATATTCTTATCTCATTGTCACTGTATCATAGGAAGTTTTAGTGATAGACATTCCACCAGTGTTTGAGTTATGTCTGTCAAGAAATTTTACCACCAAGATAGTTAGATATCTATTATCGAATTGGTCCCACTTGATTCTAAGGACTAAATAGTTTTTAAGTTGTAGGTATTATCTGAACCATTACACCCACAACACATAGTAGATGATGTTATGATAAAATTCAAAGTAACACACGTCTTTCTCAAGGAAATATATGTATCACATAGAAATGCTCAATGAAGAAAGGTTAGAAGGTAACAAAATGCCAGAGGAAGAGGTCCTTGTTAATAAATTGATCGAGAGTGATCTATTTTTGAAATTTGATACCACCAGTTTAGGGAACTACATGATTCATGATGAAGAGAAGGCCATTCTTGAGTTCATAAAAAAGAAATAAGATCATAACAAAGAGCATAAAAGTGAGTCTAAATTTTGGACTCTACATTTTGACATTGGAAAATGCAATACTAACTCTAGGGTTGGTATCTGACTAATGTCCCCATCTCAAATAGAGACCCTATGAGCCTTCTAATTATAATTTTATTAAACAAAAAAGGAAGTTGAATATGAATTTCTAGACCATGGCCTTCGTCTTGCTAAGCATATGGGTGCAAAATAGTTAAAATTGTTTTGTGATTCTGAATTAATGGCAAGATAGGTAAGAGAGGTCATGATTTTGAAAAATGTCTGATGAGGTCCTACTACAATTAGATATGAGATTTGATTAGATCATTGGAATATTTTAACATTTAAATAACCCCAATGATGATGAATGTAGAGGCAGACATGATAGAAATAATCAATTCCTAGTTTGATTTGGTGATAGATTTATTCACCAATGAGCAATCACTGTAGGTGATTATCATACTCACCATTATTGACAAATAATAGAACTAGTAAGTGTTTGAAATTGATGCCCAAATCATCATGTTCACTCAAATTCACAAATTAGTTATAATGTAAAATCAAAGAGGCATATGGGGACTTGATTATGTGACTAAAATGCAATAAAATTCTAAAAGGGTTGATCACCTTGGAGAATTTATTTGATTTTGATGACATGAGGAATGATAAACATAAGCTCATTGTAGATAAAAGTGACTACTCTGATCTTGATGTCAAAGATGGAAGAAAACTCAACATTGGGAAAGAAGTTCCTAAAGAAGATAAAGAGTGATTGATTTATTTCTATAATAAGTATGAAGGGATCACCCTATGGACCTATGATGATTTAAAAGGGTATGATCATAAGCTCATTTTAAATACCATAAACCATGTGGAAAGAACCAAACCTATTCAATAAAGTCAAAGGCCGATAAACCAAAAGATTGAGTCTCTCATGGCTCAAAAGGTAAGGAAATTAGCCAACTAAAGTATAATATACCTGATCAAGCATTCAACTTGGGTGTCTAACCTAGTTCTAGTGAGAAAGAAGAGTGGATAAATCCAAATATGCATCAAATTTTGAAACTTGAACAAAGCATATCTAAAGGACCATTACCCCTTATTTCCATGGAGAAAACCCTCCAAATAGTGGTTGCTACATAAATGTTATCTCTACTAGATGGATTCTCAAGATACAACCAATTATGGGTAAATGAGGAATGTCAGCACAAGACTACTTTCACCATGAAATTAGGTGTCTTCGCATATGTGAAGATGCATTTTGGCCTCTCAAATGTAGGAACTACTTTCTAATGAGTTATAGATGTAGCTTTTAATGACCTGATCAACAAGATCATCCTCATATATTTGGATGACCTCACTATGTTCTCTAAGTAGAAGAAATATCATTTCAATCATTTGGAGGAGGTTTTTTGCCAATAACTAGAAGTGTCTTTTAACCTCAAAAAATATGTTTTAAGAGTCCCAAAATGCAAGTTGCTCAGATATGTGGTATTTAAAGAAGGGATCACCATTGGTAAAGAAAGAGTAAGGGCCATAAGGGATTTAGCCTTGATAGTTAACAAGAAAGGGGTCTAATCTTTCCTAGGAAACATTATTTTTGTCAGTAGATTCATATTCAAATTCATAGGGTTGGTAAGGCCAATTATATTGATGGTGAAGAAAGACCAACGCTTTAAATCGACCATAGAAGGAAGTACAATGTTTGACAAAATTAAAGAACTGATATCAACTACCCCCATGCTAGTCAATCTAAAATTCTCCAAAGATCTCATCATGTAGGTCTATGGGAGTGAACATAGCCTAGTGGTTATGCTAACTAAAAAGGTAGAAGAAGTGATAAGTGAGCACCCCATTACTTTCTATTCAATAACCTTATTTAAATATGATGTTAAGTACATTTTCATTGACAAATAGGCTCTCACCATTGTCAAGAGCCTCAAAAAATTTAGGCACCCTGTGGTGGGAATCAAAATAATGGTTTATGCAGTGCATTATAGAGTTTGAGAGTATGTAATGGAAGGAGAGATCATTGAAAAAGTGCCAATTGGATCACCAAGATCTTAGAATATGATGTTGAAGTCAGGATGACCAGGGTGATATGAGTAAGAGGACTCTGTGAATACTTGGCCTAATGCTTTGATGCTTTAATAGAAAAACTAGATACATAGGAAACAATTCTACTTAGTCAGTATGAAACCAATGGGTATTGGGTTACTGAAAGACCCTATTTCATGAAAAATAACTAATATCTTGATAGTATCCTCACGTATAAAAGGAGATTATATAAGTTGTAAGGGGATAGCTACAAACTGGTCCAAGGACTCCTGTTCAAGAGAAACTTTGATGGAGAGCTCCTCTGATGCATTAAAAATCAACAAGCTCAAAAATTTTATAGGGTATATATTTCACTCCTTTGGGTGGACATTTCTTAGTAAGGACCACCAAAACCAAATTATTCATGTAGGATATTCCTAGGTAACCATGTTTGTATACTATCATTAGGTAGTCAGGAAATGCAAGCAATGTTAATTCCCTATGGGCAAGTTAAATAATTTGGCCATGCCATTAAATCCAAATATGAAAAATGAGACCATCATGTAATGGGGCTTTGATTTAATTGGTATGATCAATCTTATCTCTAGTTTAGGCTACAAATGGCTACTTAGGACCATCGATTATTTCACTAGATAGACCAAAGTAACCTAGGTGATGGAGGCAATTGAAAATATGGTCTTTAACTTCTTGGAGGAACTTGTAGTGAAGTTTGGTCCACATAAAATAATCATCTTTGACGATGTGAAGGCCTTCCTCATTTTCAATATTTATGAATTTATGCTTTAAAATGACATTTTATTGAAGACTTAGTCCAATTACTACCTGCAAGGGAATAGGTTGGCTGTATTGACAAATGAAAATCTCATTAGGGTGATCAAAAGAATGGGCACTAATAAACAAAGGTATTGGCATATGCATGTAAAAATTACCCTATTGGTTGACTGAATTACTCTCAAGCATATCGATAAGACATCTTCTTATGAACTAGTATACAAGAAGGAAGTGGTCACACCCACATCAATATAAATCCCCACTTTATAGATTTTAAGGGTGGTCAAAATAGGTGAGAATAGAGTGATAGAGGTTAGGCTAATGGAATTATTCAACCTCAAAGAAGCGAGAGAGCAAGTGAGTGATGTAAAAGTTACTTGGCAATAAGTAGTGAAGTAGTGGTTTGATAAGAAATAATCAACCCTAAGTTTTAAGCCTAGGGACTTGGTCCTCAAATATGATCAAAGGGATGTGAAACTAGACCAACATTAGAAGGATGGGGATAGACTTGGAGTGGGCCATATGACCAAGGATAAAGATGAGGTGTTTGAAGAAGAAGTTCATGAGGAAGAGGTGATCCTTGATGTGAAAGATGATAAAGAAGAATGGCTACAACAGATTGAGTTCCTACAAAAACTTTAGGAACTTTGCAAGGGTAAAGGAAAAGTATATGAGAAGATAGAGATAGAAGTTTCCATGATATAAAATGATCAAGATTGGTAATATTACACTAAGCTCCTTGATGAACTTGAAGAACTTGCAGCTGAAAAATCACTTGTATATTCTCAAGACATCATGGTGAGCCAAGAAACATGATTTGATGAAGCATCATTGGATAATGTAGTACCTAAATAGTCTTATAAAGAAGCTGAGGTAGTTGAAGTGCAAGAAGAATTCATCTTTATAGGTGATTTGTTTGAATTTGTCTTAGCTACAGTGAAATCCATGCCAAAAAGATTGGCCAACACCATGAGAAAGATGAAGGCTTCCATGCCAATGTTCAAATGGTAACATGTCTTATGTATCCATTCATTCTATGAGGAAATAATATTTTATGACTTTCCATTTGATATATTATGGAAATATTCTTTAAAGATAGTGTGTGTTTAGTTTGGTTTTGTTTTAATTTGTTGTTATGGCCCCCTAAGTGCTCTTGAAGCATAGGTTGTGTGTTTCATTCTTTTTGTTGGGGTGTGTCTTTGATTTTTAGTGTGTGGGTCAATAAACTAATCCTATTTTAGTCAAAAGTCTGATCAAATCAATTTTAAGTGATCATATGCATTACTCCGTGCCTAATGGAGGTGTAAGGAAACTAGTCTTAGGTATAACAAGCATGTCACCCCTAGGAATTGCCAAGAATGTTGACCAAGTTTGACCACAAGTCAAATTTTGGCCAACCCCTACTATTTCAAATTTTTTATAAGATTCCCATAAGTCTTATAGGGTGTTATGTTAGGTCCATTGTCTTACTAATCCCCTCTCTAGTCTTTGTTGAAGTCCACCCCTTATGTACTAGGCTAGATAAGTTGAGTCAAAGGTTGGTCAAATATGGTTAAAGATTAAAATTATGTTTAAAATATTTTAATATGTATTTTAACATAATTTTTGGGGTTTACAAGTCATTAAACTATCTTTCACCTTGTTCCATATGCAAGAAGAGGCCTTTTGGTCATATTTTGATCCATTTAATGTCTTGAATGGATTTACATGAAAAAAAAATTGGACACCCAGATGATTTTAAATGTGGATCATATCAGTTTCATGTTAGGAAATATTATTTTCTGTGCAAGAAGTAGTTATTTTCAGTAGATGGCAGTTTTTCCTAAAAAATAGGAGCTTTTGGGCACTTGTATGGACTCCCCAAGTCCACCATCAGCCAAAAACATGGGAAGATAAATTATTCACCTTATCACACTCATTTTCACATTTGTAATTCAAGGAGAATGCAAAAAATCTCTTTTGCAACTCATTTTCTCTTTTTCTCCTCTTGGCATACAAAGAAGCCTCAACTTCAAGTGCTCACTATAAGCCATATAGTTGGAGTTGGAGTAAATGATGTTGGGGGTGGATAGCTATATTATTTTAATCCACATACATAACAATAAATTTCAATTTGGTGTATCCTCATCTATGAATAATTGTCAACACCTAAGGCAACTTTTTGAGATTTTACATTGAAGAGGGGTCTCTTTTTGAATCCATTTCAATTTCACTTGCTTTGGATTGATGTATTTGGTTATTTTAGGATCTTAAAAATAATTTCCAATACATTCCACTTGTCTTTTTATCTTTTTAGAGTCCAGATGTCTGAGAAAGCTTCTTTTAGGCTTGTGAATGCTCCTAAACTCGTCTCTCTACACTTGTTGTCTCAGTCTTCATAGAATGGATTTTCCACTTTGGATGTAGGCATGAGTTATGGTTTCAATATTTTGGATCCATGTGTATGTTTTTAATGGTTTTTGAACAAGTTTTCAACTAATACAATGAAGAAACAATGCTCTCAAAACCATGCCTTCCATGACTACCAACTCTCACAAAGTAGCCTGATGACATCATCATACCTAGACATTAGCTTTTGATAATGGTTTCAAGCCTTGGAGATGTATAGAATAAATTTGGTGAAGATTTTATTTATTCACACATAATGGTGAGGAGTCAAAATAGCATTGAAAGTTTCAAGAGGATGATGACGGAGTTTTGTTCTTCAGTCCCCAAATGTAGAAAATAGAGATCGTGAGGGTTTTTTAGATAACTTATGTCATAATAGAAGATGCCTTCACCAATTTTAATGCTTTAATTTTGTACCCCTATCCTCAAATAATAACTATGCCAAACTTTAATACAAAATATGGAGTGGATCATTGGTTTTAAGACCTCTTAAATGCCAAACATCACTCATCAGTGATCTGTATAGAAAATAAATTGGGAGTGTCAAATTTCATTATACATGGGAATCCTAAGCCTTGTCCAAAGATGTGAAACATTTAAAAAGGTTATAATAATAATTCCTAATCATTTAGATAGTGGATAAGGGTGACGATGGCATAATATGACCTTTTAGGCCATCCCCTATCTGTACATAGCGCATAGAGGTAGTGGAGATAGTGTTTCTTTTGTGGCATAAATAAGTGGTGTTGAAAGTTCCTAGGAAGAAACTAAGTCTCAGTTTTAATTTCATAAGGGTTAGGGGAAACCTCAACAAGCCTTATACACTCTAAACTCATCTTCACAACCTATAGGGCTAGAAATAGGCACCTACAGCCCAAAATGGAGATTTGAAGTTGGGATTTTGTTAATTTCCCAAAAGTGAAACTTGTAGAAATAAATGATTAAAGGTGACTTAAGGATATCATGGAAATCCTAAATACACCAACACAGGTTTGAATAAAGATGACCTAACAACCTACAGGTCAGACAGTGAGCAAAAAACATAGTTTTGGTGGGTGAAAATGACCTATAGCATGATATTAGTGAGACCCAAGCATGGGATATGATTGTAAAAGAAAAATGAGGATCTTATGAATTGAATCCAAGATATTTATTCCTACAAACATGACAAATAAAGTGGTCTCCAATCAAAACTCAGTCAAAATCCTTATACCCTACACAATGTGACTATGAAAACCCAATCTTGGGTTTTGAATCCTTTGGAGGCTCAATCCTCAGAATTGGAAACTAAAATTTGGTATTAATCATAAATAAAAATTGGGGAAAATTATAATATTTTTTATTTATGTGAGTAAGTAATTAAAACCCCCTCTATTTTGTTTAAGAGCAAGGTCACTTTTACCTTGCACAAGGGGACAATTTTGAGGGAAAGGGTCAAATCATGAACCAGAGGTCAGGAGAAGGGAAAATAAAGTTTTTTAAATATGGAGTAAGCATGGAGGAACCTAATAAAATTTTTCATAAGTCTTGAATACAAATAGGATGTCCTATATAAGGAGGGATGCACTCAAATCCCATGGGCAGATCCAAGAGCAAGAGGCAAAATAGAGTGTCATCCCTATATAAGCTTTTGGAAAGTCAATTAATGTATTTTTACATGTGTCTCAAAGAATATTTGTTGTTTATAAGCTATTATAGGCAATAAATCATCAAGAAAGAGTTGTTTTTTGAACACAAGGTTACAAGAAGACTCCTTGCATAAGGTTTAGGCCTAATCCTAAGGAGGAGCCATTCATGTTTCTAATTATCAATGAGATATCCTATAAGTTTTATCATGTTTTTGGAGCATATAAAAAGGTGATACAACTCTTATTTGGCAAAGGAAATGATCAAGAAGCCATTTTGGCTGGTAATGGACCAAACCCCTAATAGAATGCAAGAAATGGAGCTCAAAGGTCAACTTCCATCACTCATAAATTTAATGACCTGATGCATGGGACCTTGAGCCACTTAGAAGAGTTAGGGAAGGTATTCAAAGAGCCTTCAATGTAATTTTTATTGAGGTTCAATGTGAAATGGCTATGAACAAAGGTTAAGAGTCCAGGCCTCTCAAAACCCTCACTAAACCCTTGTTGGAACCCGATTGGAGAGATAGAGAATTTCAAGAATATAAATGAAAAGGGATGGACATGAAACTACCTTGAGATGATAGAGGAATGTTAGAGGATTCCACACATGTGTTTTTATTTTATGAAATTCTATGGACCAGGGGAAAATAGGGTTTGTTTTAGCCATTTTGAGTGTTATGCAAGCTAAAAAGGGAGTTAGAAGACGAAAAAAACTTTGGAAGGAATATTTACACTTAAGATAACTCTAAAAATTCATTTTATCTAATTAATCAAACTCAATGTGTCCGAATAAGTCATTCACTTTTCACCACACTAGTGAGCCAAACATTGAACTTTAGGAAAGTGGTGAAAAGCAATTTGGGGGACCTTTTAGAAGTTTTTTTTGAAAATGATAATATGAGGTTTCCCTAAAGGTGGCATAGCATCCATGGTATGGATCAGTTTTTAGGTTTGAGGATTTTTTAATGCCAAGTGGAGAAAGTGCATGGAAAAGATCATTTTTGAAATTGTTAGTGATAATTTTTCATGTCCACAAGAATAGTGATGGTCAGGGATAAATCTAATGCATGTGGAGACTTTTTTGTAACCCCTCTTACTTAAATAAATCATTAGACCTAACCGTATTTAGGGATAGAGGTAGTTTTGAAAGACAACTTAGGTGGGTAGTTTCTCATGCCAAAATGGTAGTTTTGTGCCACTTTTCCACTATCTTTATGGCTTGTGTGGATAAGTTCACCCTCATGAAATAGAATAGCTCAGCCTAACTCTCCTTTTCATGCAATTTTAACTAATTTTCACTTGGTGACACATGTCCTTGTGTCTTTTCAACTTCTTCTTTCTCTCTCTCCTTCCAAGTTCTATAAATTAGACCTTTTTGGCCATTGTTTGGGATTCTAAATTTTGGTATGGTCAAACCCTACTAAAATTGTACCTTGATTTGTATTTAATCTAATGCAAATCAAGTTGGTTATATTCTAAGTCCATTTTCACTATGTGTTGAAGTGATCCATCTTAAAAGTCAAGTATAGATTGATTTCATCTTATTTTCATGCAATCCTTGAATGTGTTGTTGCAAATGGACTTCTCTTCTAACAGGTTTCATGAAGTGTATGCTACTACAATAGACTCTTGAAATGTGTATGAGTTTGGTAGAGTCATATCTAAGATTCCCTTCACTTGCCTTCATTTGTTGAGTTGTTATTTACCTTCATGAGAAACACTAATGCTATGTACCTCCACTAATGGTGTGAGGCTAGTTTGATTGTCTTAGTTCATTATACAAATTCCAAGTGTATGAATAGAATCAAATCTTGGTGTATCAGCTCTTATTTCAAGTTTTCCCTATGTATCTTTCTCTCTCTTTTCACACATGTTAGGCACTTTTAGTAGCATAAGCACATCAAGTAATATCTATGGAGCTAGCCCTTTCAATCCTAGAGACTCATCTTTCTTATAAGTTCACCCACAACTTGAGAGATGATTCAATGTTGCATCAAATTATAGGAGCTTCATAGAATGTTCTAGGGTGCATAATTTGATGACTTCAAATATATCAAACAACAAAAAGTCCAACAAAATTAAATTAGGTATTTTATATTATCTTACACAAAATCTACAAATGATGTAATTAAGGTGTATGAATGTACATCTAGTACACATAAGATTCCTTTGAAATTTTACCTCTATAAATGTATATGGTGTCGTACTGACATGGATAGATGTATTAGTGGGTGGCCCACTACTTAGCTCAGTGAATTAAAATTATGATGTCGAAGGTAATGTCTCCTCTTGGAACACAAAAAATACATATATATTTATCAATTTAAATGTGTAAATTAATTTTTACCTTTTTAATTTTCAAATATAGCTTAAAAATTTAACATGAAATTTATATAAAATATACGTGCATGTGAGTAGAGAGTCCCAATGTATCCAAACTAAATGTGTTTGCCAACAACTCATCAATCAAATCCATATCATTGAAGCCCCCTAAAGCGCTATTGTCATCATATTAAGGTCCCGTGCATATAGTACCACATGATATGCATGGGTGGGGTCAGGTATGGCCACTAGGTGGAATATCTAGAGCATTTATCCCTAAAAACCTACTTGTATGATGAATGAGTATATCAACAAGTGCACTAAATGCATGTAAAATGTCTATCTACACAACCTCCTTCACCATAGAGGGAATCTCTAGATGAAGTGGCTTTTTGTTATGGATCTTTGCAAGGACTATTAGGTGTATGACGTGCACCTCGTCGATCTTGTGTAGAGATTTTCTCTCGACCTTGAAACTCACCATAGTCAAAATAGTTTAAAATTTCAATGAAGACAAACTCATAGTAGAGTTTCCTCAAAAAGTACAAAGAAACCTCATGGTTATTACAAGGTGGATAGTCAAACAGTATCCACTATCACTCCCAAAAATTGGATTTAATCAAATTGTATTAGTATTGATAGATTGTGAAATATTTAGTGTAAGTAAAGAAAGATACAAACATATGACTTTGCATTTCTATTTTAGCGCTACAATTCTATAGCTTAAATTGATATGGTGATAAAATATCAATGACCAATATCGATCAACAATAATTTTACTATAATTTTTATTAACTTATATTCTTACAACTTAACAAAATTAAAACAAGTAGTACAAATTTTCATTCAATATTTTCTCAAAAAAACAATTCATGAGTCATAACTAGATCAAAATTCTACGTAGAATTTTTCCTTTTTTTAGTCACGGAAGATAAATTTTCAAAGATAATGATCCACTATGAATTGGAAGATATGTTATAACATTCCCGTAAACAATTTTTTAACAGAAGTAGCTAGGAAGGGACAAAGCGTCAACATCCATTACCTATAAAATCGACAACATAATCAGTAGAGTTTGTGAAATATTTGACCAAATGACAACGTGGTGTCTTTTCATGGAATATCCTAATCACGATTTTCACAAAAAATAAACATGTGTCTAACCTGTTCAACCAACTTTGCTAATATCCGCATCCATCATATTAAAAAAAGTGGTGAAAGTGTAATAATAGAAATCAGATAGAGTGGTATCATGAGAATGGAGAATATAAATATATTGATATGCAAAACAAAGTCTACCGTTCGAGGGGATCCTTTATGTTATAGTAACTCTACCATAAACATTATTTGGGGATGTTACCTCCACAGATTTTGTTCTGGCCAATATCTAGATTTGTCCTGGAAATAACATTATTTAATTGTTCTAAGTGAATATTTTGCAAACAGAAATCCAGAAAATATACATACTGGTGGACTCTTGTCATCTTGCTTGTATTAATATTGGAAGCTTATTCTCTCGTTTATATAATTTCGCATTTATCTATATGTCAAGTGGGTTCATTATTACAATTTTATTTGGGGTAATTCGATCAGTAAATGAAGAATAAAAAATTTCAAAGCATCTTTCTCTCCTTTTATGCGGTGAGTCTTTTCAGAATGCCCACACCAATGACGTTACAGTGTACGCTATTTTAATCTTGAAATGTTTTGAGTGTATTAGAGGATAGGACACTGAAATGCATATATACCAAACAAAAAGAGGAGACACAAGCAAAAATAGAAGAGTACAGCTATGGAGAAAGTGTTGAGAAGTGATGCTGAAGTGCAGTTCACTCAGCTCTGTTTTTAGACTATTAGTGTAAATTTAGTTTGCATGAACAGTTTTTTGTGGAGCTAAATTTAGACAGTTAATTTTTAGTTAATATATTTTTCAGAAAAAATAAACCCTTAGAAAGGCTAGAGTTAGTTTTAGTTGGTATTGCATGCAAATTATTATTTAGATAATTTAAAATATTTTATTCAATAATTAGAGAAGAATGTTCACATGCAATTCTATTATTACGTTGTAATTGATCTTTATTTTCAAGAAGAAGAAGGAGAATGATTCCAATTTTTTGAAGAAGTAGTATTTTTTTTATTATTTTTGCAACTCTTATCTCTAATGTATTATAAATATTGCATATATTTGGCTATGATTTATTTTTATTTAAAAATTCTACATTTGGTATCAGAGCAGGTATTTTTCTTTTGGGTTAAAGATTTAGTAGTTGGAATTTTGCCAAAAAAATTATCATATCAAATTCTAACTCCTTGGCAATTCCAGAATTTGACGGAAATAAGTATGATTATTGGTGTATCAAAATGATGACCTTTTTGATAGGAAAAAAATTGTGGTAGATTATTGAATCAGGGTATGCAGAGCCAGCTGAATGGAATGCCCTCACAACAAATGTTAAAATAGGTAAGAATAAGGCTTAGAAGAAGAATGATCAAGCCTTATTTCATATTCAAATAGATCTAGATAAGAGCCTATTTCTATGAATTGCAAGATCAAAAACAATAGAGGATGCTTGGAAGACTCTAAAAGAAGCTTACCAAGGTAGTGATCAAGTCAAAGTTATCAAGTTACAGACATTGAAGAGAGAATTTGAGAATTTAAAGATGCAAGAAGCTGAAAGTGTGAGTACCTATTGTGTCAGAGTAAAAGATGTGGTCAATAAAATGGCTACACTTAGTGAAATTGTGAACAATGAGGTTGTGATCAAAAAAGTGTTAAGAACTCTCACACCAAGGTGGAACCATGTTGCCATAATCATAGAAGAAAGCAAGAATTTGTCTACCCTTAAATTTGATCATCTAGTTGGATCTTTGATGTCTCATGAAGAAAGATTGAGAGATTCATTTGGAGAAAGTGATGAGAAAGCTTTTTCCTCCAAATTACAAATCACAAAGAATGAAGATGTCAATAGTAGAATCAAAATTAATTAAGGCCAAGGTAGAGGTCAAAATGAGAATTATTCAAGAGAAAATAGAGGCAGAGGTAGTTTTCGAGGAAGAGGTGGTTTAAGAGAAAGAGGTAGAGGCCAATTTGATAAAAGAAATATCTAGTGTTATCATTGTAATAGGTATGGCCACTTTTATTATGAGTGTAGATTAAAAGAAGGTAATAATGGTAAAAGTGTTCATTATGCTCAAGAAGGTGATGAGAATCCTCCAAATAATTTATTTTTATCTTATGACAAAGCCAAAAATATTTTTAAAGATGGTTGATATTTAGATTCAGGATGTTCTAACCACATGTCATGGAATAAAAAACTTTTTTCTATAATGGATAAAAGTTTTAAATCCAAGATCAAGCTTGGTGATGACAAATCATTGGAGGTTGTTTCAAAAGGATTTATGGAAGTCCATACAAAAGAAGGTATGAAGAGTGTTAAATACATTTATTAAACTCCAAATTTAAAGCATAATTTGTTGAGTGTTAGACAATTATGTGAGAAGACTTATAAAGTTGTATTTGAAAATCAACAATGTAAAATTTATGATAAGAATCAAGGAAATAGGGTGGTAATAGTTGTGCCTATGACAAAGATAGGATATTTCCATTGAATTATTGGTGAACATAACAAGAACCTTGTCAATATGGCATATGAGGATACAAGTTGGTTGTGGCATCTCAGTTATGGGCATTTAAATTTTCATAGTTTGAATATTCTAACATCAAAAACAATAGTTTCTGGTTTACCTAAGGTTAAAGAGCATAAGGAAGTTTATGAAGGATGTGCTAAAAGATAACATGCAAGAGAGAAATTTCTAAAAGGCAATGCTTGGAGGGCCCATTATCCACTCCAGTTAGTTCATTAAGACATTTGTGGTCCTATGCTGACAAAGAGTTTGGGTAAGTCATCATATTTCATTACTTTTATTGATGATTACTCATGACAATATTGGGTTTATTTTTTGAAGACCAAAGGTGAAGCTCTTGAGACATTCAAGAGGTTTAGAGCCCTTGTAGGAAATGACAAAGGGTATAAAATCAAATGCTTAAAGACTGATCGTGGAGGACAATTTTGTTCAAAAGCCTTTCAAGGTTATTGTGATATGCATGGCATTAGAAGACAACTCACCACTACATACCCACCTAAACAAAATGGTGTAGCTGAAAGGAAGAATTGTACAATGGTGGAGATGGCACAAGGCATGCTACAAACAAAAGGATTAAGTATTTCTTTTTGGAGAGATGTAGTTGCTACAATAGTATATATTCTCAATTGGAGTCCCACTAGTGCACTTGATAGGATGACTCCGTATGAAGCCTGGTATGAGAAAAAGCTAAATGTTAATTATTTCAAAGTGTTTTGTTGCTTAGCCTATGTTCATGTTCTTAATCAAAAGAGGCATAAGTTAGATCCAAAAATTGAGTCATGTATTTTTGTTGGATATAGTGAGGAAAGTAAGGCTTACATGTTATATAATCCTCTCATTAATAGACTTATTGTGTCAAGAGATGTGATTTTTGATGAAGGAGTCTATGATCATCAAAAAGGCCATATGTATAAGTTAAAATATATTTTAAATGAAGGTATAATGGATGATACTGATCATGGGCAGCCCACTAATATTTCTATTCCAAGTGCTACAAATCCACCAAGTAACCCATCATCTCGTTGTTCAATTCAAATTCTAAGTCTAGATTCAAGTCCTAGTTCTACAAGTAAGGTAAGAAGCTTGAGTGACATTTATCAAAGGAGTTCAAATCAAACACATGAAAAAAATCCAAGAGGTGAGACACTGAATTTTGCTTTACTTACCAAGGCTGATTTTGAACAATCATGTTTTGAAGATGCATATACTAATGAGGTTTGGATGCAAGCAATGCAAAAGGAGATGGATTCTATTAATAGGAATGACACTTTGGAGCTTACAAAGCTTCCACATGACAAGAATAAGATTGGCACCAAATGGGTCTACAAGACTAAGTGTAACAGTGATGGAAGTGTTGAAAGGTATAAGGTGAGATTAGTTGCTGAAAGCTTCACACAAAAGTATGGCATTGATTATGAAGAGACATTTGCATCAGTAGTAAGATAAGAGACAATTATAATGATTTTTTCATTAGGAGCTCAAACTAATTGGAGCATCCATCATATGGATGTGAAAAGTGCCTTCTTGAATAGGTACTTAGAAGAAGAAGTATATGTGGAACAGCCACAAGGTTTTGAAGTGCAAGGAAAAGAAAATCATATCTACAAGTTAAAGAAGGCTTTATATGGCCTCAAACAAGCACAAAGAGTATGGTATGTTAGGATTGATGGATATTTTTAGGAGAATTGCTTTCAAAGAAGTAAGAGTGAACCTACCATTTACTACAAACAAGAAGGTAATGATTTTTGATTGTAAGTTTGTATGTTGATGACTTTGTTGTATATGGGTAGCAGTTCTATGATGAAAGATGAATTCAAAGTTTCCATGATGAATGAGTTTGAGATGAAAGATTTAGGCCTCATAAAATATTTTTTAGGAATGGAGGTTTATCAAAGGGAGAGAATAAAATTTTTATTTGTCAAACAAAGTATGCTAAAGATATGTTGAAGAAACTTGATATGGTTGATTGTAAACTAGTCTCCACTCCAGTTGCTCATGGAGTTGTGTTGTGTAGAGATGATGGTGCCTAAAGAGTTGATGAGACATCCTATAGAAGTATTGTCAAAGGCTTACTATTTCTAACTCGCACAAGAACTAATATTGCTTATTTAGTTTCACTTATTTCAAGGTACATGACTGAGCCATCAGAAATACATATGAAAGGAGCTAAGAGAATTTTGAGATATGTGAAAGGCAGTCTAGATTTTGGTATTCATTACTACACTTCTAAAAGGTTCAATCTTGTTGGTTTTCGTGATTTTGATTGGGGAGGTAGTTTGGATGACCGAAAGTCAACATCTGAAAATTATTTTTCTTTTGGTTCTGGTTTGATTACTTAGAGCTCAAAGAAGCAAAGTATAGTTACCCTTTCTTCTACAGAAGTAGAGTATGTTACAGTCACTTCAGCAGGTACACAAGTATTATGGCTTAGAAAAATTATTGAAGAAATTGGAGATATTCAAGTTCAACCCACAGTTATTTTTTGTGATAATATTAGTGCTAGTAAATTGGCCAAGAAGGTAATCCATCACAACAGGACAAAATATTTTGATTTAAAGCATCATTTTATTCAAGATTTAGTGTAGATGAAGGTAGTAGAATTGAAATACATCAAAACTAAAAAACAATTGGCAGATATCTTCACAAAAGTAGTTGCAATAGATCAATTTTTGATACTCAGAGATCAAATTGTGAGCCCGCTCAGCATCAAGGGGGTGTATGTTGAAAAGTGATGCTAAAGTGCAGTTCACTCAGTTTTATTTTTAGACTATTAGTGTAAATTTAGTTTGCATGAACAATTTTTTTTGGAGCTAAATTTAGACAGTTAGTTAATTTTTAGTTAATATATTTTTTAGAAAAAATAAAGCCTTAGAAAGGCTAGAGTTAGTTTTAGTTGCTATTACATGCAAATTATTATTTAGATAAATTTAAAATATTTTATTCAATAATTAGAAAAGCATGTTCACATGCAATAACTATTAATACATTGTAATTGATCTTTATTTTCAAGAAGAAGAAGAAGAAGAATGATTCCAACTTTTTAAAGAAGTATTCTTTTTTATTTTTGCAACTCTTATCTCTTCTGTATTATGAATATTGCATATATTTGGCTATAATTTAATTTTATTTAAAAATTCTATAGCAAGTGCTTTTTATGAATGGTGGCCAAGGTTAGTATAGCTATGCTCAGAATTCTAGTACTCATGTTGAATTTTTACTTTTTCGTTTAAAAAAATATATATTTTTTTGGTAATGATTTGATGCGTTTTATGCATTTCAGAAAAACATGTTCTTGAGCACAAAGCCTCTATTGAAAGAAAGCATTGGATCCTAGAAAAACTTATTTAATTTTGAGACACTAATCATTGTAGACTTGAGGTGTTCATCTGGACCAAATACACTTTTGTCACAAAAATAATTACAAAAACAATCCGTAACAACTATGTGGAAGAGGGAGTGAGTGTTCCCGAGTTTCATGTTTTTTACAACGACCTTTCTTCTAATGATTTCACGTCCATTTTTGGTAATTTATTAGTGTTCCACCTATGGAAAGATCACATCATTTGGTGTCAGGTGTGTCAGGCTCCTTTTACACCTGCCTATTTTCGCTCAATATTATCCATTTCATCCATTCCTCCTCCAGCGTCAACTGGATTTTGTAGGTAGGTTGAACCATTATAAATATATACAACTATTATTTTAGTGGATTTATGCTTACTCAATATATGCTAAGTGTATTGAAAATTGATGCTACATGTTCAGTTCATACGTCGCTATGTTTCATGCACAATTTTTTGAGTTTAAGTTTTTTTTGGAATAATCTACATGATTTTCTTTTGATCCATGTGTTATATTTTTAGTCAGATCAATTATAATTTGTAAAGGTTAACTAGGAGTCTCTAAATTCAATGAATAATGCATGCAACATGCGTAGGCTTTCCCTAGGTTTCAATTTAGTTTTTCTGAATGTTGTGATCTGGGCAACAATGTAATTCCTTTATATATACATCAATAAAGACTATTATTTTCAGTTTGCAAGTATAGATTTCTATGTGCTATGTTTTTTCCCCTGAGTTTTATGCTCTATTTTTCTATTGTTATCTCATAATTTGTGGGTGCAGGAATTTGGTTTAGTTTTCAGATTCTATATTTGGTATCAAAGCTGGTATTTTCTTTTGGGTTAAAAATTTAGTAGTTAAAATTTTGCCAAAAATTTATCCTGTCAAATTCTAACTCCTTGCCCATTCCAAAATTTGATAGAAATGAGTATGATTATTGGTGTATCAAAATGATGACTTTTTTGATAGAAAAAGATTTGTGAGAGATTATTGAATCAGGTTATGTAGAGCCAGTATATTGGAATGCCCTCACAGCAAATGATAAAATAGCTAAGAAAGAGGCTATAAAGAAGAATGCTCAAGCCTTATTTCATATTCAAATATCTCTAGATAAGAGCCTATTTCCATAAATTGTAGGAGCAAAGGCAATAGAGGATGCTTGGAAGACTCTAAAAGAAGCTTACCAAGGTAGTGATCAAGTCAGAGTTATCAATTTACAGACATTGAAGAGAGAATTTTAAGATGCAAGAAGCTAAAAGTGTGAGTACCTATTGTGTCAGAGTAAAAGATGTGCTCAATAAGATGCTTACACTTAGCAAAATTTTGAACAATGAGAATGTAATCAAAAAGTTGTTGAGGACTCTCACACCAAGGTGGAACCATGTTGCCATAATCAAAGAAGAAAGAAAGAATTTGTCTACCCTTCAATTTGATCATATAGTTGGATCTTTGATGTCTCATGAAGAAAGATTGAGACATTCATTTCGAGAAAGTGATGAGAAAGCTTTTTCCTCCAAATTATAAATCAGAAAGATTGAAGATGTCAATAGTAGCATCAATAGTAACCAAGGCCAAGGGTAGATATCAAAATCAGAATTAATGAAGAGGAAATAGAGGCATAGGTGGTTTCCAAAGAAGAGGTGGTTTTTGAGGAAGAGGTGGTTTCAGAGGAAGAGGTAGACGCTGATTTGATAAAAGAAATATCCATTGTTATCATTGTAACAGGGATGGCCATTTTAATTATGAGTGTAAATTAAAAGAAGGTAATAATGATAAAAGTGTTCATTAAGCTCAAGAAGGTGATGAGAATCCTCTAGATAATTTATTTTTATCTTATGACAAAAGTAAAAATATTTCTAAAGATATGTGGTATTTAGATTCAGAATGTTCTAGCCACATGTTAGTGAATGAAAAACTTTTATCTATAATGGATGAAAGTTTTAAATCCAAGATCAAGCTTGGTGATGACAAATTATTGGAGGTCGATGCAAAAGGAGCAATGGAAGTCCATACAAAAGAAGGTATGAAGAGTGTTAAAGACATTTCTTATAGTCCAAAGATAAAACATAATTTATTGAGTGTTAGATAATTATGTGAGAAGAATTATAAAGTTGTGTTTGAAAATCAACAATGTATAATTTATGATAAGAATCAAGGAAATAGGGTGGCAATAGTTATGCCTATGACAAAGAATAGGATGTTCCCATTGAAGTATGGTGAACATAACAGGAACCTTGTCAATTTGGCATATGAGGATACTTGTTAGTGTCTCATCTCAAGTATGGGCATTTAAATTTTCATAGTTTGAAGATTCTAACATCAAAAGCATTAGTTTTTGGTTTGTCTAAGGTTGAAGAGCACAAGGAAGTTTGTGAATGTGCTAAAGGAAAACATGCAAGAGAGAAATTTCTAAAAGGTAATGCATGGAGGGCCCATTATCCACTCCAGTTAATTCATTCAAACATTTGTGGTCCTATGCAGACAAAGAATTTGGGTAAGTCATAATATTTAATTACTTTTATTGATGATTACTCATGACAGTGTGGGGTTTATTTTTTGAAGACCAAAGGTGAAACTCTTGAGACATTCAAGAGGTATAGATCCCTTGTAGAAAATGACAAAGCATGCAAAATGAAATGCTTAGGGACTAATCATCGAGGAGATTTTTTTTCAAAATCCTTTTGATGTTATTGTGATATGCATGGCATTAGAAGACAACTCACCAGTGCGTACACACCTCAACAAAATGGTATAGTTGAAACGAAGAATCATACAGTGGTGGAGATGGCACAAAGCATGCTACAAACAAAGGGATTAAGTAATTATTTTTTGGGAGATGCAATTACTACAATAGTATATATTCTCAATCAGAGTCCCACTAGTAAACTTGACAAGATGACTCAGTATGAAGCTTGGTATGGGAAAAAGCCAAATGTTAATTATTTCAAAGTTTGCGGTTGCTTAGCCTATGTTCATGTTCCTGATCCAAAGTGGCAAAAGTTAGATCCAAAAAGTGAGTCATGTATTTTTGTTGGATATAGTGATGAAAGTAAGGCTTCTAAGCTATATAATCCTCTCACCAATAGGCTTACTGTGTCAAGAGATGTAATTTTTGATGAAGGGGGAGTTTATGGTCATCAAAAAGGCCATATGGAGAAGTCAAAATCTATTTTAAATGAAGTTATTATGGATGATATTGATCATGGGCAGCCCAATAATATTTTTATTCCAAGTGCTACAAATCCACCAAGTAACCCCTCGTCTAGTTGTTCAATTCCAAGTGTAAGTCTAGATTCAAGTCCTAGTTCTACAAGGAAAGTAAGAAGATTGAGTGACATTTATCTAAGGGGTTCAAATCAAGCACATGAAGAAAATCCAAGATGTGAGACATTGAATTTTGCTTTACTTACCAACGTTGATTTTGAACTAGTATGTTTTGAAGATGCATATACTAATGAAGACTGGATGCAAGCAATGCAAGAAGAGATTGATTCTATTCACAGGAATGAAATGTGGGAGCTTACAAAGCTTCCACATGACAAGAAGAAGATTGGCACCAAATGGGTCTACAAGACTAAGTGTAATAGTGATGGAAGTGTTGAAAGGCATAAGGCGAGATTAGTTGCTAAAGGCTTCACACAGAAATATGGCATTGATTATGAAGAAACATTTGCACTAGTAGCAAGACAAGAGACCATTAGAATGTTGATTTTATTAGCATCTTAAAAGAACTAGAGAATACATCATATGGATGTGAAAAATGCCTTCTTTAATGGATACTTAGAAGTAGAAGTATATGTCAAATAACCACAAGGTTTTGTAGTGCAAAAAAAAGAAAATCATGTCTACAAGTTGAAGAAGGCTTTGTATGGTCTCAAACAAGCACCAAGAGCATGGTATGCTAGGATTGATGGATATTTTCAAGAGAATGGATTTCAAAGAAGTAAGACTGAACCTACCATTTTCTACAAACAAGAAGGTAATGATATTCTGATTATAAGTTTGCATGTTGATGGCTTGTTGTATATGGATAGCAGTTCTATGATGAAAGATGAATTCAAAGTTTCCATGATGAATGAATTTGAGATGAAAGAGTTAGGCCTCATGAAATATTTTTTAAGAATGGAGGTTTATCAAAAGGAGAATAAAAATTTTATTTGTCAAACAAAGTATGTTAAAGATATGTTGAAGAAACTTGATATGGTTGATTGTAAACTAGTCTCAACTCCAGTTGCTCATGGAGTTGTGTTGTGTAGAGATGATGATGTTGAAAGAGTTGATGAGACAACCTATAGAAGTATTATTGGAAGATTAATGTTTCTAACTCACACAAGACTTGATATTGCTTATTTAGTTTCACTTATTTGAACGTACATGATAGAGCCATCAAAAATACATATAATGGCAGTGAAGAGAATTTTAAGGTATGTGAAAGGTAGTCTAGATTTTGGTATTCATTATTACACTTCTAAAAGGTTCAATCTTGTTGGTTTTAGTGATTTTGATTGGGGAGGTAGTTTGGATGCCCAAAAGTCAACATCTAGGAAATGTTTATCTTTTGGTATTAGTTTGATTACAGGGAGCTCAAAGAAGCAAATTATAGTTGTCATTTCTTCTACAGAACCAAAGTATGTTGCAGTCACTTCAACAGGCACACAAGCATTATGGCTTAGAATTTTTTTTGATGGAATTGGAGAGATTCAGGTTCAGCACATAGTTATTTTTTGTGATAACATTAGTGCTATTAAATTGGCCAAGAATTCAGTCCATCACAATAAGATAAAACATTTTGATTTAAAGCATCATTTTATCTGAGATTTAGTGCAGATGAAGGTAGTAGAATTGAAATACATCAACACTAAAATATAGTTGGTAGATATCTTCATGAAAGAAGTTCTAATAGATCAGTTTTTGACACTTAGAGATCAGATTGTAAGCCCTCTCAGCATCAGGGGGGAGTATGTTGAAAACTGATGCTGCGTGTTGAGTTCATTCGTCAATGTGTTTCATGAACAATTTTTTAGTTTTAGTTTTTTATTTTTGTGGAATAATCTGCATGATGGTTTTTTGATCCATGCATTACATTTTTAGTCGGATTAATTATAGTTTGTAAAGGTTGATTGACAGTCTCTAAATTCAACGAATAATGCATGATTGTTGCATGCGTAGGCTTTTCCTAGGTTTCAATTTCTTTTTTCTGAATGCTGTGATCTGGGCAGCAATGTAATTCTTTTATATATACATCAATAAAGACTGTTATTTTGAACCTGCAAATAAAGATCTCTATGTGCTCTATTTTTTCCCTGAATTTTATGCTCTATCTTTCTGCTGTTATCTCATAATCTGTGGGTGTAGGAATTTGGTTTAGTTTTCAGATTCTACAAAGTGATCACTAGGTACCCCCAGACGTAGCAGATAAGAATGGCCAATGCTGGAACAGAAGTAGAATCTGGATCTCCGAGGATGGGCCTGCTGGTGTTGCAGATGCCTACTTTGCACAATCTCAAAGTCACTTCCACGCATTTGTAAAAGCATGGGCAAAAGAGATGGTTGTGGGAGGTCGGATGTTTTTGGTGCTTAACGGCCGTCAAAGTGCAGATAAAATAAAGCAGGAAAACTTAATTTTGGATACACTAGGATGTGCCATGAATGAATTGGTCTCACAGGTCATTTTCATCAGTTTCGTATATATTTATTTGGATCGTGTTATCATATAGATCCTACTTATTGCCAATGTGGTTCTGATTTTTTTTTCCTTGATATTTTGCAGGGGGTGATAGACGAGGAAAAGCTTGATTCCTTCAACATTCCTTTATATTTCCCCACTTCCGAAGAGGTGAAGAGTGTTGTGTTGAGAGAAGGCTCCTTCACCGTTGTGAGGCTTGAGCTTGTGGCGAGGTGGTTGTCAAAAGAGCATGGTCATGATTATCATACTGACAACGAAGCATATGCAAGATTGCATTCCAAACAAATGAGAGCTGTATTGGAGGGTCTGATCTCAAATCATTTCGGTGAAGCGGTGATAAATTCTTTGTCCCACACATGCTCAAACCTCGTTGCAAACAAAATGGACGAAATCATGGAGCAGTCACGACATCTGATTGTTTTGACGCTAGGACGGAGTTGTATTTTGAGTTTGGTTCAAATATATCAACATGGTTAAGAATGGTAAATGAACACAACATCTTATAACAAAAGAGTAATATTAAATGTACCCTCCATCTAACCGTAGATATTTTGTTTTAGCAATTGATTGACGGTAAATTGTTAGTGTTCTCATATTTTATTTTATGGAATTAAGCTATCTTGATTTAATATTTTTAATCATGAGAATCATTAGACATTATTATATTCTTTCTGCTTTGAATCTAAGAAAAGTTTATTTCCGCATGATCAAAACATAGTAGAGCGAATGAAAACTAAGATAGACGGTAAATTGATAGACGGTAAATTGTTAGTGTTCTCATATTTTGTTTTATGGAATTAATCTATCTTGATTTAATATTTTTAATCATGAGAATCATTGGACATTATTATATTCTTTCTGCTTTGAATCTAAGAAAAGTTTATTTCCGGATGATCAAAACATAGTAGAGCGAATGAAATCTAAGATAGAATATGTACATGGTATTCTTCCGAATTAATTACCAGAATCATTGTCGAAGTTCCAATGTTTGTCACAGTTGAATTTGGGTAATTGTAGAGATTTGAAGCTGTTTCCTATAGGATTCGTGGAATTGAAAGCTTTGATTGAGTTTAATTTGGTGTGGTGTGAAAGTATACAAGAGCTTCCAATAACTTTGGCATTAATTTTTTAAAGTTTTCAATGATGTATCTGTCTTATTCGACTCTTCATGAGTTGGGGAAACTTAACATATATAATTTTAATACAAGTATGACTGGGTGCAAGCAAAATACTTGTAGGTCTACAGACCAGCTTTAGCAAGATAGTGTCCTTTCCAAACTATAGATCTTTTGGTGGGTGTTAAGGTTTAGGAGAACTACCAGAATAGATTTGCAATTCTAAAAAAATGAGATGTTTTTCATTACGTAGGCAAAGTTTACAGATACTTCACAGTCGATACAGCGAGTTCAATTGCCTGCAAATGTTAGACTTAAGAAGATGATTAATGTTATTGTGGGATGGCTTTCATTCGCGAGTTGTATTAGGAAAGCTAACCATCCTTTCAGAATCAAGAGAGCATACAAAAAACAAGAACTTACACAAATAAAACAAGAAAGAATCCAATTGCTACAACAATTCTTGAAAGAAAGAGATTCTATTGATCTTCAATTTTCCTTACGATGATGCGCCCAAGCGTCTTTAAATAGATTTGAATCCATACAATAATTAGAAAAACAAACTCAAGACTAATTTTAGTCTTTACATGCAAACTAACTCTCTAACAAATTCTCTAACAGTTTAACTAACTGTTTGCTAACTAACTGTTCACTAACTGATTGTTCACAACTGCATCTTCACTTCTGCATGCATGAGGAGTGGAGAAATTAAACTCCACTTTAACTTGACTTTCTAACACTCCCCCTTAATTTCTACCACTTACAATTTTAGCATTTACAATGCCTAAATTTTGTCTCAAATAATCAAAGGACTCTTTTGGTAATACATTTGTAAATATATATGCTAATTGATCATCAGATCTGCAGAAGCCCAGATGGATTTCTCCATTGTTCACTAATTCTCTGATAAAGTGAAATCTTGTATCAATGTGCTTGCTCCTCTTGTGAAACACATGATTTTTTGATAAAGCGATTACTGATTTGTTATCATAGAAGATATGTGTTGACTCTTTATGTGCTTGTAATAAATCTTTTAGTATTCTTCTCATCCAAGTTGCTTGGCATGTTGCTGATGTGGCTGCAACATACTCTGCTTCAGCTGATGAAAGTGTCACTATAGGCTGCTTTTTGGATGCCCATGTGACCACACCTGTGCCTATAAAAAAGGCATGTCCAGAAGTACTCTTGCTATTGTCAACACTCCCTGAAAAATCACTATCTATAAAACCAATCAAACTAAAATTGTTAGTTGTGGAATATAAAATTCCATATTCTGTAGTTCCTGCCACATATCTTAATATCCTTTTTCTAACTTGCCAATGTGAGTCTTTCGATGACTCCATGAATCTTGAGATTAAACTAACCCCATAACTGATATCTGGTCTAGTAGCTGTAAGATACATCAAACTGCCAACTAGTCTTTTGAATGTTGTAGAATCAACATTAGACCCTTGGTCTTCTTTGCTAAGTTTAGTCTCTGTAGCAACTAGTGTAGGTGCTGGTTTACAATTCAGGATCCTAAATCTCTTTAACACATCCTTTGCATATTTTGTTTGACAAATAAAAATTTCTTTCTCTGATTGTTCAACTTGTATTCCCAAAAAATACTTCATTAATTCTAAATTTATCATTTCAAATTCTTTCTTCATTGCTGATTTAAAAGTGTCTATAGACAAATTTCTAGTAAAAATCAAATCATCAACATATAAACACACAATCAAAATATGACCTTCTTTGTTGATTTTTGTGTACAAAGTAGGCTCATTATCGCTTCTGCTGAATCCATTGTTTATCATATAAGAATCAATCCTACTATACCATGCTCTTAGTGCTTGCTTGAGACCATAAAGAGCCTTCTTCAATCTATAAACTTTTTCTTCATGTCCTTTTACTTCATAACCTATGGGTTGTTTCACATATACTTCTTCATCTAGAAAACCATTCAAGAAAGTTGCTTTTACATCCATTTGATATACATACCAATTATTTTGAGCAGCGATTGATAATACAATTCTAACAATATCCAGTCTAGCAACTGGTGCAAATGTTTTATTATAGTCAACTCCATGTTCTTGTGCAAATCCTTTTGCTAATAACCTTGCCTTGTGCTTTTCAACATTTCCATCTGCATCAAATTTAGTCTTATAAACCCATTTGACTTTAATATAATCCTTACTTCAGGTAAATTAGTTAGATCCCATGTCTGATTTCTTTCAATAGCATTCAACTCTTCATCCATTGCTTTTAGCCAATGTTCCTCATTAACTGCATCTTCATAATACATAGGGTCATGAGTGAAAAGAGAAAAATTTGAAACCAAATCTAATTTCTCGTCTTCTTGATTATAAATCTCATTCAAATTTCTAATTTTCTTACCTTTAAATCTTGCTCTTAAAGTAGCAAGAGTTGGATCTGATTCATCACTTACATGTGAATTTGGAGTAGGGTGACATGCATGACTAGATGATTCACATTATTCAAACCTTCTAGGTGTTCTTATTGAAGTGCTTGTGCCTGCTTGTGGAGAGGATTGTCCACCTTGAAAATTTTGTTCTTCAAAAACTTCTTCATCCTATGGAATTGGTGCTCCAATTGTGATGGTGCTACTATCCCATGCTTCTACTTCCTTAAATTCAACATCTCTGCTAATAATCACTTGCTTTGAAATAGGATTATACAGCTTATAAGCTTTTGACTCTTCACTATAGCCAATAAAAATGCATTTCTCACCTCTATCATCAAGATTTCTTCTCAATTTAGATGGTATAAGAGAATATGCAACACAACCAAAAATTCTAAAATGATATACACTATATTTCTTACCACTCCATGCTTCTTGTGGAAATCAATCTCTTACACTCTTTGTTGGGCTTCTATTCAAAATATACACTGCACATGCTACTACTTCTACCTAATATTCATTTGACAAGTGTTTGGCTTTCATCATGCTTCTTGCCATTTCCATGATTGTTCTGTTCTTTCTTTCTGCTACACCATTCTGTTGTGGTGTGTACTTTGTAGTCAATTGTCTTTTGATTCCATGATATCTTCAAAAATATTGAAATTCATTAGACATTTATTCACCTCCTCTATCTGATCTAAGTACCTTTATATAATGGCCACTCTACTTTTCAACCATTGGCTTGAATTCTTTAAACTTTCCAAAGGCTTCAGATTTGTTTTTGAGAAAGTATATCCAAGTCTTTATGCTAAAGTCATCAATGAAGGTTAGAAAATAAGTACTACCTCCAAATGATGGAGTTTGCATTGGTCCACCTAAATCACTATAGACTAACTCTAATATTACCTTAGCTCTATATGAGCCTCCTACTAGAAAGCTCTCTCTATGTTGTTTTGCTAGAATACAACTGTGACATGAACTTCTTGGTTGTTCTATTGGTGGTAAACACTTCACCATATTTTTCTTCTGTAACAAATTTAAACCTCCAAAATGTAAATGTCCATACCTTAAGTGCCATAACCATGATTGGTCTAGCTGTATGGATTTGAAGTGTGCTTCCTCTTCTCCTTGGATGCACTGAATATGAAGAGGGAACATGCGATTCTTGGTCATCTCCACTTTTCCTATCAGCTTGTCACTTTGACACTTGTCCTACATTGTGCAAACATTATCCATAAAAGATATTTTGTAAACTTTCTGTACTAACTGACCAACACTCAAAAGATTATGTTTTAGTCTAGGTACAAAATAAACATCAGGTATAAACCTTCTTTCACCATTCTTTGCCAAAACATTTATGACATCTTTACCCATGACATGTACTATGATATCATTTCCTAATTTCACTTCTGATTTTACAAAATCATCAAAGCTAGCAAAAAAAAATTTATTTCCTATCATATGATTACTGCATCCACTATCTAAGAACCAAATATCTTTAGCCTTTTCTTGAGTAACATTACAATGTTAGGAACCCGTGACTTACCCGTATTAGTGTAATAATTGCTATGGACGCATATGCCTTGTAAGTCATCCCTTAGAGCTTATTTGAATTGTCCCACATATAAGGGAAGTAATAGTTGTTAGAATAGATTTAGTATATAAGCAAGTGTTGAGGCCCAATGAAGGCATCCACGAATTCATTGTATTGAGCTTGTTCAAAGGAGGTTGCCCCATCGAAGAGGCCTGCGATCAATATATGCTTTCTATGTTTCTGTTATTGGTAAGAGTTATTTTATTTTCACATATTTTGATTAAATCTATTGTAAGTGGTAATTTTCTATAGGAAGTTCATCACATCTAGTATTCGAGCACTTTCTAGGCTTTGTGGGTAGATTTGGAGCAATTTTTTTCAGAGCAAGGCTTTTTAGGAGCTGCGCCATTTTTTGGCAAGAAATTTTTCATTACAAGTTCCATCATTTGGGATTGGGCAAATACCTATCCACTTAACTATGGGAAGTGCTTGGGCATAAGCCCTAAAACTTATTGTGAGGAGTACCATAAGAACCCCAAAGTAGTTGGCCCATTGAGAGGACCTGCCAGTGAAAAGGGCAACGACCCCATCCTAATTGACTAGATCCCACCCGTGAGGTAAACCCAAAGCTATCATTAAGGGGTAAACCCATGGCCAAAAATTTCTAGAGAGCGGTACTCGATCAGACAGCTTTGGTGGCTAGAGAGAATTTAAAAATCCTTTAGGCAGCTAAACAAACCTGGGGTCCATATCCAACTTATCAGGTTCAGAGAGCAAACAACAACTTATCCACAGTTGATGATATTTCCAACCACATAGTTGTAGATAATTTTTTCTTGAAGTAGCCACAAAAAAAAAAAAAAAAATAGCCGCAAAAAAAAAGCAGCTAAAAAATGGTCCAAAATTTTTTTTAGGGGCGCTGCCCCAAACCCCATCGGCTATTAACAACTGGTTATGGTCACCACTCATGCTGACACAAAAACCATGGAGGAAGAAATCACTGCATTTAAATCTTAGGTTATAGAGTTAACCCATATGATGCGTGGCTTGAATCAACAGAATAACATCTTGCTCGACAGAGTGCAGAAGGAGAAGTCTTCTTCAGAGCATCGCTCCTTTGCTTCCAACTTATCCCATGGACCTAAGCTAGACTTTCCACAGTTCAATGGTATAGATCCTATAGGATGGATATATCGCGCTGAATAATTATTTAACCTCCACAATACTTATTCTACAAACAAAGTCCCAATTGCTTCCTTTCATCTGGAATAAGAAGCACTTTAGTGGTACCATTGGTATCTCAAGACAAATGATGAACCCGATTGGTCAAATTTTGCATCCTTAATTCTGGGTAGGTTTGGTCCCTCAACATTTAAGGATTTCATAGGAGATCTCACCAAACTCTGTCAAACAGGTACTATTCGTGAATATCAGATTGAATTTGAAAAACTCGCTAATCACACTGAAGGGTTATCAGATGACTTCTTCAAAAATTGCTTTGTTAGTGGTCTCAGAGAGCCGATCCACTCAGAGATAAAAATGTTTCAACCTAAAAATATGATGGACACTTTTGGTCTAGCTAAGTTAGCAGAAGATAAACTCTCCACACAACGTCGACCTCCCACCTTTTTCCCAACAAAGAACATAGTGAATCAGTAGACAACCATAACCACACCAATCAAGTGCCTGACTAAGGCAGAGATGTGGCTTACAAAGAGAAAGGATTATGTTACAACTATGATGGCAAATGGGTTAAGGGTCATAGGTGCATCCAACAAAAACTTTACTTGCTAGATGTGGAGTCACCACCAGACCAAGATAGCGAACCTGATATTCCAAAATTTCAAGATGCATAAAAAGAACCTGACACTGAAGAGGACCTAGTGGTTCAAGAGACTCAACCTAAGATCTCAGTGCATGCACAAGTAGGTGTCACCACTCCCTAAACCATGAAGGTCAAAGGGTGCTTCAAAAAGATCCCTCTCACAATCCTCATTGACTCAGGCAGTACTCACAATTTCATCGATCCTCACATTGCTAAGGCAACAGACTACTTTATATACCCTTGTTCTAGCTTTGAAGTCATGATTGTTAATGGGGGCACCTTGCCATGTAAAGGGAAGTATCAAAATATGTGTATTGAAATTGTCAATTATAATTTTTGCTCTGATATGTTTGCCTTACCCTTAGGAGGGTGTGATGTGGTTTTAGGGGCATAGTGGCTTTGCACATTAGGACCTATTTTATGAGACTTCTCTGAGCTTTGGATGTAATTCACAGATAATGGTCAGAAGCACACCTTAAAAGGGTTATTACCAAGATCTGCTAGCATCATCAGTTCTCATCGCATGTAAAAACTTTTGAAGAAAGGCTCACATGGGGTCATTACACAGTTGCATTCCATTCAACTCCAGCGCCTTGCTGCTACTAACCACCCTATAGACTTACAAGCCATACTCAACAAGAATGTAACCATTTTTTTAGAACCAATGGGTTTGCCCCCTTCATGCCCTAAAGATCACTGCATTCCTCTCCTTCTAGGAAGCATCCC
Source organism: Torreya grandis (assembly GCA_037957365.1). Lineage (NCBI taxonomy): Eukaryota > Viridiplantae > Streptophyta > Pinopsida > Cupressales > Taxaceae > Torreya > Torreya grandis. The sequence continues at coordinate 2,966,088 of JARHVA010001418.1, read as the reverse complement.
ACCCAACATCCAACCATACCGTTACCCCCATCTGCAAAAGACTGAAATTGAGAACTTAGTTTGGGAACTCCTCAAGTCTGGAGTTATTCACCCCAGCAACAGCCCATATTCCTCCCCAGTGCTTCTTGTCCACAAAAAAGATGGGTCATGGCACCTTTGCATTGACTTTCGAGCCCTAACCACTTCACTATCAAGGATAAATTCCCAATTCCTATCATCGATGAGCTTCTTAATGAGCTCCATGGGGCCAAATTCTTCTCCAAGTTAGATCTATGTTTTGGCTATCATCAAATTCGAGTGCATCCTGATGACATTCCCAGGACAGCCTTCCATACACGTGAGGGTCACTATGAGTTCCTTGTCATGCCATTTGGCCTTACAAATGCCCCTTCCACTTTTCAAGCACTCATGAATAAAATATTTTGGCCTTTTCTCCGTCAATTTATTTTAGTTTTCTTTGAGGACATTTTGATCTACAACCACACATGGGCCAAGCATCTCCACCATATTGACAGGGCATTGCAATTGTTATCAGACAATTAATTATGTGCCAAGCAATCCAAGTGTTCATTTGGTCAAGAGGAAATCGACTATCTAGGGCACATTGTTTCAGCCAATGGGGTTTGCACAGACCCAAAAAAAATCACTGCTATGCAAAATTGGCCTCAACCAACCACCCTCAAGAGCCTTCATGGTTTCTTAGGCCTGACAAGATACTATCACAAGTTCATCAAATATTATGGAAATATCATGGCTCCTTTGACTTCCTTACTGAAGAAGGATGCTTTCACCTGGGGTGCAACAACTGATCAGGCACTCGTCCAACTCAAACAGGCTATGTGTAGCACACCAATTTTGGCACTGCCAGACTTCACCAAAACTTTCACCATCGAAAGTGATGCTAGTGGCATCAACTTGGGTGTTGTTCTTCTCCAAGAGGTTCGACCAATTGCCTTCACTAGCAAAGCCCTTTCTGGCCACAATCTAGCTTTGTCTACATTTGAAAAGGAAATGATGGCAATTTTACATGCAATACAAAAATGGAGACCCTACTTACTAGGAAACCATTTTTGCATTAAAACTGATCATCAAAGTTTGAAATATTTCTTGGAACAACGGGTCTCATCCCTAGCTCAGCACAAGTCGGTCAGCAAACTTATGAGTTATGATTATGAGATCACCTATAAGAAGGGAAAAGATAATGTTGTGGCTGATGCTCTCTCAAGAACCTTCAAGGACCAACCTTCAATCTCTACAATCTCCATGCCCATTCCTAAATGGTTGGAATCTGTCCAACAAGGGTATGTAAATGATCCCTCCATATGCCACCTCATTCATCAATTCACCACTAACCCCTCTGCAGTACTGCATTATTCATGGGACGGTGCTTCTCTATGATACAAGGGTCATCTGGTGCTTCCCCAAATCCTAGACCTACATCAGGCTATCTTCTATGAAATCCATGCTTTCCCCTCTACAGGGCACTCAGGGTTTCTCAAAACATATGAGCGGGCACGTCGACACTTCTTTTAGAAAGGCATGAAAGCCGAAATTAAAAAAATGGTGGCCGAATGTGATACCTACCAATGACACAAAGGTGAAACCACATTGACTCCCAGTTTGCTTGCACCTTTGCCCATTCCTACTAGGATCTGGATAGATATTTCCATGGATTTCATTAAGGGCCTCCCTAAATCTGGGGGAAAGATAGTGATCCTAGTCGTAGTTGATCACCTCTCCAAATATAGTCATTTTTATGCACTCAGCCACCCATACACAGCCTCCACAGTTGCACAGGTTTTCTTGGATCAGATCTTCCATCTTCACGACATTTCTTCTTCAATTGTCTCAAATTGTGATGCCACTTTCACTAGCCATTTTTGGATAGAACTATTTCATTGCACAGGCACACAATTGAGAATGAGCTTTGGGTACCACCCACAAATAGATGGCCAGATAGAAATAGTCAACAAATGCGTGGAGACCTTCCTTCATTGCTTTGCTTCAGAACAACAACATCAATGGGCCAAGTGGCTTCCCCTAGCTGAATGGTGGTACAATACCTCATACCACAATTCCACCAAAATGACTCCCTATGAAGCAGTTTATGGTCAAGCACCACCACCACTTCTTCCATATCATCCTGGTAGCTCACCAGTTTAGGCAGTTGACACTACTCTCTAAAACCAAGATCAGATTCTCTGCACCTTGCGAGACAATCTCCACATGGCACAAAATCGAGTGAAGCAGCAGGCTGATCAGCACCACTCTGAGCGTACCTTTCAACTTGGAGATATGGTCTTTCTTCATCTGCAGCCATACAAGCAATCATCACTAAAACAAAAAGGGCACCAAAAGCTTGCTCCAAAGTTTTATGGGCCATATAAGGTTCTCCAAAAGATTGGGTCAGTTGCTTACAAGTTAGTGCTTCCACCTTCCTCCCAAGTTCTTCCCGTCTTTCATGTCTCCTATTTGAAACAAGTTCTTGGATCCAACATCTAAGTACAGATAGTTTTACTAGCACTTGATAATGAAGGCTCCATCCTTCTCAAGCTAGAAGCAATCTTGGACTGGTGCACCTGCCAACTTTGATCCTGCTCCATCACAGAGGTCTTAATCCAATGACACGGCATGCAACTAGAAGATGCAACATGGGAACCACTTTTCCAGATTCAACAACAATTCCCACATTTGAAGCTTTGAGGGAAAAGTTTTTTTTTAAGAGGGAGGGGATGTTAGGGACCCGTGACTTACCCGTATTAGTGTAATAATTGCTATGGACGCATATTCCTTGTAAGTCATCCCTTATATCTTATTTGAATTGTCCCACATACAATGGAAGTAGTAGTTGTTAGAATAGAGTTAGTATATAAGCAAGTGTTGAGGCCAAATGAAGGCATCCACGAATTCATTGTATTGAGCTTGCTTAAAGGAGGTTGTCCCCTCGAAGAGGCCTGCGATAAATATAAGCTTTATGTGTTTTTGTTATTGGTAAGAGTTATTTTATTTTCACATATTTTGATTAAATCTATTGTAAGAGGTAATCTGTTGTAGGAGGTTCATCACATACAAGTAAGAAACATGCTTCTAGGATTAGAACTAGATTCACCTAGATTCTTGTTTTTTGTATGCTCTCTTGATTTTGACAAATTAGTATCAGAAAATAAAAACATATAAGAACACAAAAAATAAAACACACACAAATAATAACACATTCAGATTGCTACAGCAATCAGGGAACAATTTTTTTAATAATCTTCTTGATCTTATGATCTTCTTGATCTTGTTCAATTACAATACTACCCCATGGGCCTATTAAATAGATTTGAAAGACTAACAATAATTATAAAAACAAAGTCAAGACTAATTTTAGTCTTTACATGCAAACTAACTCTCTAAAAAATTCTCTAACAGTTTAACTAACTGTTTGCTAACTAACTGTTCACTAACTGATTGTTCACAACTGCATGTTCACTTCTGCATGCATGAGGAGTGGAGAAATTAAACTCCAATTCAACTTGACTTTCTAACACATCCCTAGATGCATAAAACTGTTAATGATACCATACAAAGTCACACTTTTGGCAAACTTGGTTGTCTGGAAGAATTAGATTAATCATGATGTGAAAATTTATATACACAGTGCAGTAAATTCAATTTTTTAGGAGCATTGAGTATTTTGAATTTATCCAAATGCAAGGAGATCCACGCTGGAGCCAAGTAGCCTCTGGTTCCTATAGTGGTGGTTAGAAACTAGCTAAAATCCCTCCCCACCAGCTTTGCCAGTCCAAAATAACCCAATTTTTGAAGAATTTCATAGTGGAGGAAAATAAATTTTGGCTTGATGTCATAGTAAATGAATTGGTCTCTACATTCTTCATGGAGATAAAACAATCCTTTTGAAATCACCACAATCTCAAATCTAATTTTCCAGTCTAGAACGATCTCTACTCCTCTAGACTTACGGGATAACTACGAATTGAGAAAACCATTTGGCATGTATTCATAATCGAGTAACCTTTGAGATCCCTCTCTACAAAATCCTCTTAACCTGACAAAACTCACATGGTGAATGTTTCCAATGATGCTTATTTCAGCATGGAACTTCTTCTCTCCTTGGGTCGAGCTTTTTAATACTTTGATGGCCAGAAGGGTACCGTCTGCAAGAGTTCCTTTTAAAATGGTTGATTGCTCTGTTGGAAGATAATTCCATCCATGTTACATCACTCCACCCTCATTTCCACTTTGGACTGTTCAACAGTCATTCCATCGAAAATGCTACTACCGTTGGTCTTCCACCAACCGACCATCCCACTGTCCACATGTGCCCCCTATTGAAAAGTGATGCTGAAGTGCAGTTCACTCAGTTTCATTTTTAGATTATTAGTGTAAATTTGGTTTGCATCAACAATTTTTTGTTGAGCTAAATTTAGATAGTTAGTTAATTTTTAGTTAATATAATTTTTAGAAAAAATAAAGCCTTAGAAAGGCTAGAGTTAGTTTTAGTTGCTATAACATGCAAATTATTATTTAGATAATTTTAAAATATTTTATTCAATAATTAGAAAAGTATGTTCACATGCAATTCTATTAATACATTGTAATTGATCTTTATTTTCAAGAACAAGAAGGAGAATGATTCCAATTTTTTTTGAAGAAGTATTTTTTATTTTTGCAACTCTTATCTTTTTTGTATTATGAATATTGCATATATTTGGCTATGATTTAATTTTATTTAAAAAAATCTAAATTTGGTATTAGAGCAGGTATTTTTCTTTTGGGTTAAAGATTTAGTAGTTCGAATTTTGGCAAAAAAAATATCATGTCAAATTCTAACTCCTTGCCCATTCCAAAATTTCATGGAAATGAGTATGATTATTCGTGTATCAAAATGATGACTTTTTTGATAGGAAAATATTTGTGAGTGATTATAGAATTTGGTTATGCAGAGCTAGTTAATTGGAATGCCCTCACAACAAATGATAAAATAGCTAAGAAGGAGGCTAAGAAGAAGAATGATCAAGCCTTATTTCATATTCAAATAGCTCTAGATAAGAGCCTATTTCCACAAATTGTAGGAGCAAAGATAGCATAAGATGCTTGGAAGACCCTAAAAGAAGCTTACCAAGGTAGTGATCAAGTCAAAGTTGTCAAGTTACAGACATTGAAGAGAGAATTCAAGAATTTAAAGATGCAAAAAGTTGAAAGTGTGAGTACCTATTGTGTCAGAGTAAAAGATGTGGTCAATAAGATGGCTACACTTGGTGAAATTATGAACAATGAGGTTGTGATCAAAAAGTGTTGAGCACTCTCACACCAAGGTGGAACCATGTTGCTATAATCATAGAAGAAAGCAATAATTTGTCTACCCTTCAATTTGATCATCTAGTTGAATCTTTGATGTCTCATGAAGAAAGATTGAGAGATTCATTTGGAGAAAGTGATGAGAAAGTTTTTTCCTCCAAATTACAAATCACAAAAAATGAAGATGCCAATAGTAGCATCAAAATTAATCAAGGCCAAGGTAGAGATTAAAATCAAAATTACTCAAGAGAAAATAGAGGTAGAGGTGGTTTTCGAGGAAGAGGTGGTTTCAAAGGAAGAGGTAGAGGTCAATTTGATAAAATAAATATCTAGTGTTATCATTGTAATAGGTATGGCCACTTTAATTATGAGTGTAGATTAAAATAATGTAATAATGGTAAAAGTGTTCATTATGCTCAAGAAGGTGATGAGAATTCTCTAGATAATTTATTTTTATCTTATGGCAAAGCTAAAAATATTTCTAAAGATGTTTGGTATTTAGATTTGGGATGTTCTAACCACATGCCAGGGAATGAAAAACTTTTTTCTATAATGGATGAAAGTTTTAAATCCAATATCAAACTTGGTGATGACAAATCACTGGAGGTTACTGCAAAAGGAGCTATGGAAGTCCATACAAAAGAAGGTTTGAATAGTGTTAAAGACATTTATTACACTCTAAATTTAAAGCATAATTTTTTGAGTGTTGGACAATTATGTGAGAAGAATTATAAAGTTGTATTTAAAAATCAACAATGTATAATTTATGATAAGAATCAAGGAAATAGAGTGGTAATAGTTGTGCCTATGACAAAGAATAGGATGTTTCCATTGAAGTTTGTGAAGGATGTGCTAAAAGAAAACATGCAAGAGAGAAATTTATAAAAGGCAATGCATGGAGGGCCCATTATCCACTCTATTTAGTTCATTCAGACATTTGTAGTCCTATGCAAACAAAGGGTTTGGGTAAGTCATCATATTTCATTATTTTTATTGATGATTACTCACAACAGTGTTGGGTTTATTTTTTGAAGACCAAGGGTGAAGCTTTTGAGACATACAAGAGGTTTAGAGCCCTTGTAGAAAATGACAAAGGGTACAAAATCAAATGCTTAAGTACTGATCATGGAGGAGAATTTTTTTCAAAATCCCTTTAAGGTTATTGTGATATGCATGGCATTAGAAGACAACTCACCACTGCATACACACCTCAACAAAATGGTGTAGCTAAAAGGAAGAATCGTACAGTGGTGGAGATGGCACGAAGCATGCAACAAATAGAGGGATTAAGTGATTCTTTTTGAGGAGATGCAGTTGCTACAATAGTATATATTCTCAATCGAAGTCCCACTAGTGTACTTGATAGGATGACTCCATATGAAGCCTGGTATGAAAAAAAACAAAATGTTAATTATTTCAAAAAAAATTGTTGCTTAGCCTATGTTCATGTTACTGACCAAAAGAAGCAAAAGTTAGATCCCAAAAGTGAGTCATGTATTTTTGTTGGATATAGTGAGGAAAATAAGACTGATAGGTTATATAATCCTCTGACTAATAAGCTTATTGTGTCAAGAGATGTGATTTTTGATGAAGGGGGAGTTTATGGTTATCAAAAAGGCCATATGGAGAAGTCAAAATCTATTTTAAATGAAGTTATTATGGATGATATTGATCATGGGCAGCCCACTAATATTTCTATTCCAAGTGCTACAAATCCACCAAGTAACCCCTCATCTAGTTGTTCAATTCCAAGTGTAAGTCTAGATTCAAGTCCTAGCTCTGCAAGGAAGGTAAGAAGATTGAGTGACATTTATCAAAGGAGTTCAAATCAAGAACATGAAGAAAATCCAAGAGGTGAGACATTGAATTTTGCTTTACTTACCAAGGCTGATTTTCAACCATCATGTTTTGAAGATGCATATACTAATGAGGTTTGGATATAAGCAATGCAAGAAGAGATGGATTCTATTCACAGGAATGACACTTGGGAGCTTACAAAGCTTCCATATGACAAAAAGAAGATCGGCACCAAATGGGTTTACAAGACTAAGTGTAATAGTGATGGAAGTGTTGAAAGGCATAAGGCAAGATTAGTTGCTAAAGGCTTCACAAAAAAGTATGGCATTGATTATGAAGAAACATTTGCACCAGTAGCAAGACAAGAGACCATTAGAATGCTGATTTCATTAGCAGCTCAAAAGAATTGGAGTATCCATCATATGGATATGAAAAGTGCCTTCTTGAATGGGTACTTAGAAGAAGAAGTATATGTGGAACAACCACAAGGTTTTGAAGTGTAAGGAATATAAAATCATGTCTACAAGTTAAATAAGGCCTTTTATGGCCTCAAACAAGCACCAAGAGCATGGTATGCTAGGATTGATGGATATTTTCAAGAGAATAGCTTTCAAAGAAGTGAGAGTGAACCTACCCTTTACTACAAATAAGAAGGTAATGGTATTATGATTGTGTGTTTGTATGTTGATGACTTGTTGTATATGGGTAGTAGTTTTATGATGAATGATGAATTCAATGTTTTCATGATAAATGAATTTGAGATGAAAGATTTAGGCCTTATGAAATATTTTTTAAGAATGGAGGTTTATCAAAGGGGGAATAAATCTTTTATTTTTCAAACAAGGTATGCTAAATATATGTTGAAGAAATTTGATATGGTTGATTGTAAACCGGTCTCCACTCTAATTTCTCATGGAGTTGTGTTGTGTAGAGATGATGGTGTTGAAAGAGTTAATGAGATAGCCTATAGAAGTATTGTCAGAAGTTTAATATTTCTAACTTACACAAGACCTGATATTACTTATTCAATTTCACTTATTTTAAGGTACATGATAGAGCCATCATAAATACATATGAAGGCATCCAAGAGAATTTTGAGGTATGTGAAAGGCACTCTAGATTTTGGTATTCATTACTACACTTCTAAAAGGTTCAATCTTGTTAGTTTTAGTGATTCTGATTACGGAGGTAGTTTGGATGACTGAAAGTCAACATCTGAGAATTGTTTTTCTATTAGTTCTGGTTTGATTACTTAGAGCTCAAAGAAGCAAAGTATAGTTACCCTTTCTTCTACAGAAGCAGAGTATGTTGCAGTCACTTCAACAGGGACACAAATATTATGGTTTAGAAAACTTCTTGAAGAAATTGGAGAGATTCAATTTCAGCCCATAGTTATTTTTTGTTATAATATTAGTGCTATTAAATTGGCTAAAAATCCAGTCCATCATAGCAGGACAAAACATTTTGATTTAAAGCATCATTTTATCCGAGATTTAGTGCAGATGGAGGTAGTAGAATTAAAATACATCAACACTAAAGAACAATTTGCAGATATCTTCATGAAAGCAGTTGCAACATATCAGTTTTTGACACTCAGAGATCAAATTGTGAGCCCAATCAGCATCAAGGGGGAGTATGTTGAAAAGTGATCCTGAAGTGCAATTCACTCAATTCTATTTTTAGACTATTAGTGTAAATATAGTTTGCATGAACAATTTTTTGTGGAGTTAAATTTAGACAGTTAGGTAATTTTTAGTTATTATATTTTTTAGAAAAAATAAAGCATTAGAAAGGCTAGAGTTAGTTTTAGTCGATATTACATGCAAATTATTATTTAGATAATTTTAAAATGTTTTATTCAATAATAAGAAAAGCATGTTCACATGCAATTCTATTAATACATTGTAATTGATCTTTATTTTCAAGAAGAAGAAGGAGAATGATTCTAATTTTTTGAAGAAGTATTTTTTTATTTTTTCAACTCTTATCTCTTCTGTATTATGAATATTGCATATGTTTGTCTATGATTTAATTTTATTTAAAAAATTCTACACCTCCACCGAAAACAATTCTATTTTTCTAGCTAGTGTAATTATGCCCTCTACGGCCTCCCCGCTGAAGCTGGTTATGTAGCTGGTGTGTAATGTGTTTAGGCAAGTGAAAGTCAAACAAAACCTTGTCTAGGAAAGCTTAAGCTTTTAGTATGCTATGTAATTATATGTATTTGCAGCTGGTTACTATATTTATGTTTTTGTGCTTTGTTTATTCTATCATTGTGGTGTCAAATCCAAAGGCGTAGATCACGAGAAAGGAGCAGCTCCAAAAGCCAATTGTTATTCCTGATAATCTGAAGAAATGGGTCAACGCATGATCAATGAACAATAGTTATAGTTATAGTTGTATTTTTAATAAGTGTAGTCTTATTTTTAGACTGTTGCAACACATGATAGTTTAATTTATTTAATTATTTTTAGCTCCATACATTTTGAAGCATGAGACCTATGGGTAGTTTTATTTTTAGACCTTGTTCAAACTTTTGGTTAAACATTTTTAAATATATCTCTCCTTATCATGGACAGTGCTTCAATTGAATACAAAACAGTCTTTTTTATCTTGTTTTTTTAATTTTTTTAGTAGTTGTATATTTATTTTGTCTGTGTTTTTTCAATTGTTAAATATAGTGTTAACATTCTGTTTCTTTCATTTCAATTGGTACAAATGGAGGTTTTAGAAATTCTTTTTGTGCAGGCAGTAGTAGGGTAACAGTTTTCTCCAAGAGTTATCAGAATGGCAAGTGGTGGCAATTTTCTATTCCATCTTCCACTGTTTATCAGAGAAAACTATGAATATTGGATTATAAAGATGAAGACCCTACTTTTATTCCAATATATCTAGGAATTAGTAGAAGTAGGATACATAGAACCTATAGATCAGAATGCTTTAAATGTATTAACAATAAATCAATGAACTCAGTTGAAAGAAGATAGAAAGAAGGACAATTAAACACTATTTTCTATCCAATCCACATTGGATAATTCAATTTTTTCCCATATAGCTGGTATGACAAAATCAAAGGATGCATGGGAAGCTTTGCAAATTACAACCAAGGTTATGACAAAGTTAGATTGGTAAGACTTCAAAACTTAAGAAGATATTTTAAAAAAATTAAGGATGAAAGAAGCTGAGTCTATTCAAGATTTTGTTGCTAGGACTTAAGAAGTTGTGAATCAACATAGAACACAAGGGGAAGCAATTATAAAAAAAATATATTGTAGAGAAGATATTGAGATCTTTTCTTCCTAAATTTGATCCAGTAGTGATAGTCATTGAAGAAAGAAGAAATCTCACCACCTTCAAAGTGGCAAAGTTGTTTGGTTCTTTACAATCTCATGAGGAGTGTATGCAATGTTCTACAAAGAGTTTAGTACAAGCTTTCTAGTCTACAGTGAATGTCGAAGACAAATCAACTCTTTTAAAAAAAATATATATATATATATAAATGGGAGTCTTCTAATAATAGAGGATGTGGTAGAGGAAGAGGAAAAAGCTATCATAGAGGAAGAGGAAGAAGGAGAAGTTTTGTGGAAAGGAAATGCATCCAGTGCAAATATTGTGATCATTATGGACATTACGAATCTGAGTGTAGAAAGAAGAAATTTGACTTGAACAAGTCAAGAGCCAACTATACTGAAGAGTTATCTATAGATCCCAAGCACTCCACCTTATTCACATAAAATTTGGTGAAAGAAAACAAAAAAAATTGTGGTTCTTGTATAGTAGCTACTCTAATCATATGGCAGGTAAATCTGATCACTTTGTCAAATTAGATGCATCTGAAAAAAATCAAGTAATATTTGGTAATGATAAAGAGGTTGATGTGATGAGAAAAGGTACCCTTGCTATAAAAACTAAGGAAGAAGAAACTACTTATATTCATGATATGTTACATGTGCCCAAATTACAACATAATCTTTTAAGTGTTGGGCAACTTGTAGGAAAAATTATAAAATTATGTTTGAAGATAACTACTAGAAAATATTTGATAAATTAGCTAATTATCATCTTATAGCAAAGATTCTTATGATAGAGGATAGGTTATTTCCTCTCACATTGCATTATACTACTATGCATGCTTCCAAATAAATCATAAATTATTTGTGGTTATGTCATCAACATTATGGTCATTTGAATTTTTAAGGATTAAATTTACATCACAAGAAGCATATGGTGAGAGGACTTCTAGTAATTCAGGGAAAAAAATGTTTGTTTAGGGTGTGCACTTGGCGAGAAGGATCAAGATAGTTTTTAGGTGAATAGATATTAGAAGGCAAAATATCCTCTAAAGCTTGTGCATGCTAACACTTATGGTGCCATGCAAGAAGAGTTTTTGGGTAAAAATCATTAATTTTTGACATTCATTGATGATTTTCTCACCACACATAAATTTATTTCCTTAGGCATAAATCTGAATATTTTGAATGTTTTAAAAAATTTAAAGCTATGGTTGAAAAAAAAAGCTAGTATTATCTCAAAATAAGTAAAACAGATAAAGTGAGAAAATTCACTTCCAAATAGTTTTCTATTTTTTGTAAAAAAATTGGCATCATGAGATAGCTTACTGCAACCTATACCCCTCAAAAAAATGGTATTGCATAAAGAAATAATCACTCCATTATGGAAATGGCATCAAGTATGTTGTAATCTAAAAATCTTCTAAATTATTATTGGGGAGAAGTAGTGGAAACAATAGTATACCTCTTGAATCAAAGCCCCATAAAATTAGTTCACAACATCACTCCAAAGGAAGCTTGGAGTGGTCAAAAGCCTTCATTGGCTCATCTTTGTGTATATGGTTGTCCTACATATGTTCATATTTCAGTTAAGAAGTAGAAAAAGTTGCATGTAAAATCCCAACATTGTATCTTTGTGCCATATTCTGATGTAACTAAAGGATACAAATTTTATAATCCTGACACAAATAAACACATTATTATTTAGGATGTGGTTTTTCATGAAGGGGGACAATGGAAATGGTGAAATGGTGCACAACAAAAAACACCACCAATAATGACGGACATAGAATTTGGAAGAGCTCCTCCTCTCCCCACAAGCTCAAGTGAAAGTTTAGGTCCCAATAGTAGATCAAGTTTGAGCTCTCCAAGCTTAAGCTCACCAAGTTCATCTACTAGCACAATTTCAGGTGGTTATTCAAGTCCAGCATCAAGTCCAAGCTCTTTAAGAAAGGTACAAAGTTTAACTAAAATTTATCACAATAATGTGAATCCAATTGCTAATTTTTCTTTGCTTAGTAAAATTCAAGTTGAACCCTCTATATATGAAGAAGAAGTAAAAAAAACTGTATGGATTGATTCTATGAATGATCGGATGTAAGCAATATATAAAAATAATACATAAGAATTAGTACAACTTACAAAAGATAAACATGTGATTGGTGTCAAATAGATTTATAAGGTGAAATATCATGTTGATGGTTCTATAAAAAGACACAAGGTAAAACTAGTTTCCAAGGGATTTGCACAAACACCTGGAGTAGCTTTTTCAAAAACATTCACTCCAGTTGCAAGACTTGATACAATCAAGATTTTATTAGCTATTGTTTCACAACACAAGTGGCCAATCTATTAGATGGATGTAAAATCAATTTTCCTAAATGGTTATATTATTGAGTAATTGGTTATGAAATTCCAGGATAATAACATTTGGTCTACAAGTTAAAAAAGGCTATCTATGGGTTGAAGCAAGCTACTTGTGCCTACTATGGAAGGATTGATAGTTATTTTATAAAGAAGGATTTCAATAGAAGCCATTCAGAGCTAACCCATTATATACAACAACTTGGTAATGATATTCTCATTTTTTACCTTTATGTTGATGATCTCATTTATATAGGTAATAGATTATCTCTCTTGAATAAATTTTAAGCAGAAATGAATCAAGAATTTGTAATGTCAGATCTAGGATTCATGTATTATTTTCATGGAGTGGAGGTGCAACAACCTGAAGGTATATCCATTTCTCAATACAAGGATGTGGCTGATTTATTAAAATGGTTTAGAATGATGTCATGCATAGTAGTTGCAACCCCTGTAGCCCTCAGTGAAAAATTAACCAAGGAAGATGCAAGTTCCAAAGTGGATGCTAATTTATACAAAAGTTTGGTAAGGAGCCTCATGTACCTCACTACAATGAGACCAGATATTATGTATGCTATGATCCCCATCTATCAATTCATGCATGATCCACATGAGTTTGATTGACGTACTGAAAAAATAATATTAAGGTATGTGCGTAGTACACAAAATTTTGCCATTCATTATTTTTCCACACATAATTTTGAATTAGTTGGTTACATGGATTTTGATTGATTTAGTTCAGTAGATGATTAAAAATCTATATATGGTTATGTTTTCTCACTTTGTTCTAGAGTTTTCTCATGGAGTAGTAAAAAGTAGGCAATGATGGCTCTCTCTTTTGCAAAAGTAGTGTATATGATAACAGTAAAACCTAGTTATCAAGCCATATAGATTTGAAGGATTTTAGAAGATATACGATTAGTTAAGGAACATACCACAACTATATATTGTGATAAAAATAGTACCATTAGAATGATCAAAAATCATGTGGTTCATAGATCAAAGCATATTGAGATTAAACATCACTTCATCTGAGATTTAGTTCAAGATAGGATAGTGGAATTATAGTTTTGGCTTACATCCAAACAAGTTGTTGATATTTTTACCAAAGATCTATCTACAGCTTGTCTTGTCTCTTTGAAGAATCAATTGGGATTCATCACCATTGCTCATGTAGTGGGAGATTTAAGACATGCATGAGTGCATGATTAATGAATAGTAGTTTCAATTTCAGTTTTATTTTTAATAAGTGCAGTCTTATTTTTAGACTGATACAATGCATAATAGTTTAATTTATTTAATTATTTTTATCTCCATGAATTTTAAAGCATGAGACCTAAGGGTAGTTTTATTTTTAAACCTTATTCGAACTATTGTCCAAACTATGGGTTAAACACTTTTAAATCTAATGCTCCTTATTATGGACAATGCTTCAATCGAATACAAAATAGTATTTCTTTGGATCTTAATTTTGTCTAAGTTTTCTTGAGCAACTATATATTTATTTTGTCTATATTTTTTCAATATCTCACTATAGTGTTAGCACTCTATTTATTTCATTTCATAATATAACCTAAAATGGTTTGAGGATTACTATGCAAAGGAAGAAGAAGTAGCTCATTGATAGAGCTCAGTCAAGATGCATTAATAATATTATCATCGACATGCAAGATCAGTCAAGAGTAGAACAAGTCCTCATAGGTGTAGACAATGTAGAAAGGAGAAATAGAGGAGTGTGCATCCTACAAAATGAAGATGCACAAGGTGATGGAGACATGGTAATAATCCATATAAAGTGTGAGAGTAGCACAAATTTAAGGCTTACCCAACATCCATAGAGTTGAATTCATGCTTTTAGGGAGTTAAATAGTGAGTAAAACTATGAAAGAGCCTAAAGATTAGGGTGATTGTTGGTACATAGACCAACATAAAGAGAGCGCCTAGCAGAGTCTTGGGAGGAAATCTGAGTAGTTAAGTAATAGCTGAGGGAAAAGTAATATTAGGGTGAATACAACCCTCAAAGAAAGAGTGGGAGCCAGAAAATGTAAGCATTACAAAGAGACCACCAGGGTGTGAGTGAGCTCAATTAAAGCCACATCAAATTTAAATTTTAAAAATTGGGGCTAGGCTCAAATCCATCCTATCAGAAGCATACCTCATTCCACTTCTGAACATCCAGACACGGGATGTTGAGTTTGAAACTGAGCTACTACAACCAACACCCACAACAGATCTCAAACTGGGTAAAACCAACCACTCATCTCTTGTCATGACCACATCATATTTAGGGTAAAAAACAAGTGATCTATGTGTCTTGCAAGTGGCCACAAAGACAAGGTTTTATTGGCACTTTTTTTAATACAACTTATAAAATATTTCATATTAAATTAGCATTTTTTCTTTCAAAAGTCAAGGGAAAATCCTCTTGATGTCTTATGAGATCATTCAAGAAATATTGTATTCAAATTAAAAGGTGGATCGCCTAAGAGATGGTAATGTGTCTTTCCCATTGGCATGGACCACGTGCAAGGATGATAATTCCCTATGTATTTGCATTTTCATTGTAGATTTTAATATATAAATTATCCCAAATAAGCGTTTTATTAATGAAAGTTTGTAAAAATTTAAATTTATTAGCCAGGATATTTTAACAATAATTGGGTAGATAACTCTTAACAACTATTTGAAGAAATCAATACAATGTATGTTAGATAAGTTCAAATGCCAAAATTTATAATAATATGTTTGTGGATATATATAATTAATTCTACATTAAAATATTAATGTTATTTTTTAAAGCATTTAAAATTGATTCAGGATATTTATTAATATAATATGGAAAAATGATTCTAAATTGTAATTTGATAATAGGAAATAATTTTCATTAGATTTTAAAAGTAAAATTAATGAGGTAAGAAATAAATAGGATAATAAAAATAATAATTTTTTAAAATAAAAGTTTAGATGAAGGGACATAGGGGATAGTAAGGTGAAGCTCTGCAATGGGGAGACAAATAGTCGCCTTTCATTGATGATGTTTCAAGATTTCTTTTCTCTCTCTTAGTTACCTTTGATTCTTTGGTGTATGTATGGTAGGATTTTTCTTGGTTGTCAAAGAGTGCTAAGTGGTTTTGAAAATAATTGGGTCTTTATTTATTTTATATATTTTTTTGTTTTTTTATTTTATTTTTTGCTAACTATTTAGATTGGTTTTGCGACATAATTTATCATTTTGTGCCCTCCTCCATGGTTTATATTACATTGGTGCATGTTAGGGTTGAAAGTAATTGAAATTAACTTTTTTAGTTTATAGATAAGGATGATCAAAGCGATTTGAATCATGCAAGGAGTCATATTGATGGTAGTATTAATAGAATTGGAGACCATGCAGCATTGGGTAAAATGTATCTTGAATCGAGCAACCTGGAATTTATTGTTTAGAAGAGTGGCGATGAAAAGGGTGTCCCTAAGAATATTTTCATTGAATTTCTTTGATAGGAAGAATTTGCCAAACATTTAAAAGGTGTAGAATTTGTTATTGGCTTGAGCGACACGTTTGAGTATGGAGAAAAAGGTAAGCAAAGGACAAGATGGTAACAGCGCTAGCTCTGTAAACCCCTTTTCTTACTTCCTGGTTTATCTATGGAACATGATTTACATAGAAAATAATCTTAGTTGAAAAATATTGGGTTTTTTGTTTATTTAAATAGAAATGCCATTTATTCAAGGATATTTTTGATAATTGGCTTAATACAATTTGGGGTAACAAAATGAATGATTTTTTTATTTCCTGCATAATGTTTTGAAAAGGGATTTTCTTGGTCCTTTACAAACATTCCAATATGTAGAGAAGAGTTATTAACAAACCCCTATGGAATGTGAGTCAACCATTTTCAATGCAGTCCCCAAAAACATCAATTTGGACTATCCAATTTTTTTTTAAAGCATAACCGAGATGGGTGGATATTGAAAATTTTTCTTTTAAAATGTGGAGTTATCTTCCCCAAGCCCTTAAACACCTAGGAGAGATTCTTGGGGTCAAGGATCCTAGATTTTATTTGGCCAACATGAATTCTTCAGTTCTAATTTATCTAGACCACCTGGAAGTTTTTTTTTGAAACCCTTATTTTTTATATTAATGGAAAATCTTGTATTTGTCCTATTAAAGGATTTGGAGGATTTAATGCATGTTTATTTTACAAAAAAATGGGCATATGATGAAAATTTTCCCTTTGTTGTCTTCTAATAAAATATCTGATAATGATTCCCAAATAGGCCCCAAACTCAATATAAAATATGTTGTTTTTAATCCTCTTCCCCCTTAAATGGAGGATTTAGAAAATATTGATAACCCCATTTTTATTCTAAATTCAGTGAAATCAGAACACCCTCTAGTGGTGGACTTGAAGTAGATGATAGTTCAATTCCTTCTATTTTTAAATAAGATCCTCAGGAGAAGGGATGTGGGGTGTCACCCCATATTAATTTTCCCCCGTCTGAAGACACTAATTTACCTTTTGTTGGGGAGAAGGTTAACCAGGTTGAATTAGTCGATCAATCCTCAGTATCTCCTCTAGCGCTTAACTTGCAAAAAAATTGTGATGAATATATGGTTGATGTTGATCCCTTTTCTAAAGGGAGAACATCGGGTGACCTTATTGACCCTAAGGTTGACTGGGAAAAAACATTGACATCATCTTTAGTAATGATATTGAACTCCCTTTTGAGAAATTGTTTGAATAAATTTCTCCTTTGATGGACCTTGTCCATAATAGGGATATCTTTAATGATGTCATACATATTGAAAATTTGTCTGTAGTTCTTTGTATTCCTAGTACTGCAGAGCATTAGGATTCTAAATGGTTGGTAAAAAGACTTAAAACTATCCCTTTGAGCAACCCCCTGCCATGAACCTCCTCCTAATAAAGAATAAAAAAATGTTAAATATGGGTTGATGGGTGTTGGAAATGATAGTAGTAAAAAGAGGAATAAGGAGAGCAAAACTCCTCAATGTTTTACAAGATTATACCAAAATAGGAGGCAAATCCCCTAATTTTACCAAGTAATCCTATTTGTGTTTATGAAGATTATTAGATGGAATGTAAGGGGGATAGAATCACCAGATAGAAAGGTTATTATTAGGTACTTCAAAAATTATAGAATAAATCTTGACTTTATACTTATTTAGTAGGTTAAAGCTATTTGGTCTACTTTATCCTCTATTTTAAGCTTTATCTGGCCTATCTTTATTTTTTTACACTAATCATTTTAGAGGTAAATGTGGTGCCTCTATTTTAAATAATCCACTATAGCACTATTGGAGGAAGATATTATTGAGTATCGCACTTCTCATTACAACCAAGATGTCTAGGTTGTTTATCATAGGCAGAGTAAAATCTTTGGGTTATGTAACATGTGTACATCTAATGACTATAAGGAAAGAATAAAACTCTAGAACTGGATTGATACTAATTTGAAGGACATACCTTGGGTACTCCATGGGAATTTTAATATGATCGAAGAAAGAGAGAATAAACTAGGTGCTGACCCTCATTTTTAGAAAGGCAATAAACTATTTTCTTTGTGTAAATTCAAGAGATTGTCTAAAGTGGTTGACCCCCTAAAAACGGAAAAGGTAAAAGTAAATGCATTTGGCATAATTAGCGTAAAAACCATGCTAATTCTAGAAAGATCAATTGTAGACTTGACAGATTCTACATGTGTTAAGGTTTCATTGATACTTTCTTGGAAGGAGATGGTAATGTACTTATTGGTATTCCTTCCAATATTTTGATAATCATCCTATTGAGCTCAGCTTTGCACAAAGTAATGGAAAAAAATGTTAAAAATCTACCATGGAAGGGATTTATAAACATAATATCTCCCATATTGAACACAAGGAATGCTTGGATGGTATCCATTTTACATGCAATATTGGTAAATTTTATTTTGACACGAATTCTAAAATTGATATCAAGAATAACCCTATGGACTTGACTAAAAAATTTGTTAGATCCTTTGGTCAGATAAAAGCCAAAAGGAAAAGGAAATCATTTAGAATTACTCAGGAAAGGATTGTTTGGGAAAAATATTCCTTGAAAAATGATCTGTATAACTCCTCCGTGCTTGACACACTTTCTAATGTTAAGCATAATATTGGACAACATAAAATTTATTTGGCTAGAGGTGCCTAGACTCTATCTAGACTTAACTAGATTAGGCTTGGAGATAAAGGCTCTAAATGTTTCTTTCATTTTTCAAAGGCTAAATATCAAAGATAGAAGATATCTAAGATTAAGTTTGATGATAATATTGTGGTTCACTCTGAACTGATAAAAAAGGCCTTCTTTGATTTCCACTCCAAGTTTTTTTTTTATGAGTTGAATGATCATATTGAACAGAGTAGAGTTCTATGTGAAAAGATTGTGGATTTCTGTCCACATTTTTGAGTTTTTGAGTGGTCTATTTTTTATCCTAGATGTGCTTGGTCTATTTTAGAATTTGTTTGGACCTCCTCTTATCCCTTAGCTTCCCCTTATTTTTTTGCTAAATCTTAACTTCCTTTCAAGCTCTCCAAGTGGTAGTCCAGCATTCATTTATCACTAAAGGTTCTCAACTCACCCTAGGAGAAGAACTAATGTTCCATGTGGTGACCCAACTCCCATTTAAGGCTAGTTTATTTTTTTCAAAACTTAAAGAAATTACATTGGCCAATGGGATAATAGATGGGGCCCACCTTTCATTTTCAAGGTGGGATGTGAAATTTCCATGTGGAACCCCCACACTCATTTTGGAAAATGAATGCTTAACCTACCTAGGAGAAGAACTAGCTCACCAAGTGGTGCAATGATTCTTGTCAGGAGCAAAGTTTATTTTTTTAGGACTCAAGATCGTGCCATTGGTGGATAGAGTTGGGATGGGGATCCACCAAGTAGTTACAATGAAGGAAGTAAACTTACCATGCATCACCCTAGTACTCCTTGAGAGCACAATATTCCTATCAGACCTTCAAGCAGTGTCATTGTGAATGAAAAGTGGGTCCCCCTTCCTAAACAAGCCTTCCAAAAGTAGTTATAGAGGCATATACATGTCACCATTATACTTATTCTAAGTGTCATGGGCATCATAGGGTGTTAAAGTTGTACCATATCTGATATTTATAAGACCAACCGCACTCATGATCGAAATATCCCCAATCATGAGTGTGAGTACTTTTTTCTAGGTGTCATATCCTTAAGAGGTCACTGTGCTTGTATAAGTAGGGCTCTTTTAATTTGTAAAGGGCTAGAAGTTAGATAATTATTTTATACTAGAGAAGCCATTGTAACAAGTTTCAATTCTAGAATAGAATTATCTAGTAGTTGTTTTGTATTTCATTCTAAGACCTTAATAGGGGCCCCTCATGATAAATATCAAATATTGTATATTGTGCCTTTTGGCCTCTTGTATGATTTTTTATATCCACTAATGAAGAGGATGTGGTTTTCTATGTCAAACTAAATAAAGATTTATTGCTGCTTGTTATTTCCATTATCTGATTTTATAATATTAGTTATTATTCACATTAAAGTCTTGAATTCATACGTGTACTCTTTTAATAGTCTATAATATTCTAAGATTCAAACTATTTTATGTAATTGCAAGTGAATACTTATAAAGTTCTCATTGAATCATGTTAGTTAGTGTTTATTTTAAGTTTCACTTACCTTTCTTCCTAACCCTTACCCCCTAAACCAATTCGAAGAGCTAGCTTCTAAAACCCTAGAGGTTGCTTTAGAGACTCCATTAGATTCCCACACCTATAAAGCTTCCATATAAGGTTGTTTGCCTAGAGTGATAATTCTAGACATCTACAAAGATAATTCTAAAAAAGATATCTTCTATCCAAGATACATTCTAAGATAGTTATATCTCTTCCATACAATAAATTACACTTTTCGAGAGCAAAGTTTCTTTTGTTAGGACTCAAGATCATGTCATTGGATGACAGAGTTGGGAAGGGGACCCACCAAGTGGTTATGATAAAGGAAATGAACCTGTCACACATCATCTTAATACTCCTTAAGACAAAAGGTTTACTATCAGAGCTTAGACTAGTAACATTGGATGAGATGGGTGGGTCCCCCTTCCCTGTAAAGCATTCCAAAAGAAGTTATTGATGCATACACATGTCGCCACAATGCTTCTTCTAAGCATCATGGGCATCATAGCATGTTGCAATAGTGTCATATGTAATATTTTGAAGACCAATTGCACTCATGAGCTAGAGATCCCTAGTCAGTTGTAATGACCTCATCACGAGTGTGAGTGCCTGTTTCTTGGTATTGTTTCCTCAAGATGACATTGTGCATATATAATAAGGGCTCTTTTCTTTTGTAAAGGGTTCAAATTTAGATAATTATTTTATACTAGAGTATACATTGTAACAAGTTTTAGTTCTAGAATAAAAGTACCTAGCAGTTATTTTATCTTTCATTCAAAGACCTTAATAAATTCCCCTCATAGGAATTATCAAATATTTCATATTTTGCCTTTTGGCTTATTGTATGATATTTTATACCCATCAATGAAGAGGATGTGGTATTATGTGTCAAATTGAGTGAAGATTTACAATTTATTTTTTATTTCCATTATTTACTTCTATAGTATTAGTTCTTGTTCATATTATAGACTTGAATTCATGAATGTGCTCATTTCATATTATGTAATATTTAAAGATTCAAACTATTATATGTATTCTAGGTTAATACTTTTAAATATCTCTGTGCATCACCTTAATTTTTATTTGTTTTAAGTTTCACTTATATTTATTCCTAACCCTTTCCCCCCAAACCAATTTGAAGAGCTAGGTTCTAAAACCCCAGAGGTTGCTTTATAAACTGCATTTTAGTCCCACACATATAAAGCTTCCCATAGAAGGTTTTTCGTCTGGAGTGAGAGTTTTATATATCAATAGTTTTTATTTTTTGGCATGCTTGGTAGGATATAAACTACTAGTATAACTTACTAGAAGTGAATGTTTATGAGCCATAGGCCCATTACAAGGTCAGAAATATAAAATAATCCAAGATTGTTAGCACCACCCCTAGTATCCCTAACTCACCAAAGGATAATAGGATCTAGCACAATAAGAAAACCACAACAAATGGCAATCCCAAGGACACTAAAAAACATTATAACATGGATTAGTGGTATCACACTTATCCCTACATTAGTGTCAGATACGTGGGATCCTATTCCTGTAAATACATTAAATTCACAAGGGAAGACTTTAAAAGCACAATAGAACATCTCCAAGATGTTTTGAATTTTTGTATTATGCACTATATTATAGAGCAAAATGTGGTCTTAAGGATGCTATCCACCTCTTTCAAAAGGAGAGTTCTAGAATGGAATCGATTCTTATTGCCCAACTCTATCACCACCTACGATGAGTTGGGAAAGATATTCATTGAGTGTTTTAATGAGAAGGTAGATCGATCATCTCTCCTAAAATAACTAATAAATATTAAGAGATATCCATAAGAGATTATTATTGATTTTAATACCAGGTCTGATAAGACATGAAAAAAGATCCCAATAATTTCTTGATCATTAGTAGGCATGGCCATTGTCTTCTACCTCAAGCCCTTCACCTCAGACATTGCCATCATGATCTAGTCTCTTAGAGGCCAGATGTTATAGGACACATATGATCTAGAATTCAAAGTTGAGAATATCTTGATAGATGCTATGAAGCTTCTAGGTCAATGACCGATGCCAATGTAACTATAGAGATCGATGTCATCATAAGAGGAAGTCTTGAGCACCTCACAAGCACCACCTTCCATTTATGTACACCCATCTACCCATCCATGTATCTCCTCCTTATCCTCACTAGATGGATGACATGAAGAGTATCTTGTGAAACTTGTCCAATGAAATCATAAATGGCAAAAGGTAGCAGGTAATGTAACCAAAGGTTGCTTTTCAAAACTACCAAGAAAAGAGAGTGACCCACTAGAATAATCGGTACTAGGAAAGGCAAAGGCCAAATCACCAGACACAAAATGATCAAGTGCTAGATGAATAAATGTGACCTGTGAATCAAATTATTTTAGTGCCTAATCCATTGTAAATGGTCTCACCAAGTATAAATAGAGAGCTAGTCCTTACCCAAAATAACTTGGAGGATGACTCGAATTCCCTATAATTTTTATGTAATGATGCATATGCACCCTAAAATTATCAAAGAGGTAATTTATAGAAAAAGGTTATCAAGCAGTGGAGATAAGGAAGCACATCCTATTCATCCTCTTACAGGTACCAATACCCATACATTAAAAATGTTGTCTTGATGGAACAAATGCATGGAATGTCCTTAGAACAAGAAGAGGAGATAACTTCAGATCATGAACTTTTATCTTGGGTAGAGTATAATGATGTGGTCTATGCAAGTGATTTCCCTATGCATAGAGCTCTAAAATTCCAATCAGAGTATTAAACTCACTTTAAGAAGAGATTGGCCAAGAGTCAAGAAGCTTCCATAAGGCCTAAAGTGAATTTTGATAAGAGTTTGGCAATCCAACCATAAAACTTGACATATTAAAGGTAGGGTGATGCAAAAATAAATAAGGTATAAGACCCTGAGGTTCCACCTTCAAGGTCATATAATGTGGTGGAAAAACTAAAGAAAGTTCTAGCCAATGTTTCTATATTTGATGTCCTAATTATCCCAAAGCAGAAGTCTCTAATGAAGGAGGCCTTAGAAGACTGAGAGAATCCCACAAGAGGAAAACTAACTATGGAGCCTGCATAAACAAAGGGAAAGTAATCCAAAACTAATGCATAACCGTAAGTGTTATTTGCATTCATTAAATCCAAAAAGGGGGTAAATAAGACAAAACTTACCCCCATTTTATTTAACTTTTATCATGGGGAAGAAGTTATTACACAAATCCATGATCAATTTCAATATTAGCACCATGGTGATACCTAAGTTGATCATAGATGTAGTGTAACTACAATATGAACCTTTGAATAAAGGAGTAATTCAGCTAGATGAGAAGAAAGTTCAAACCATAGGTATCATCAAGGATTTTTCCCTCACCTTATATTCTTGTCTCATCATCACTGTATAATAGGAATTTTTAGTGATAGACATCCCATCAATGTTTGAATTATGTCTGTCGAGAAATTTCACCACCAAGATAGGTAGATATCTATTGTTGGATTGGTCCTACTTGATTCTAAGGACCAAATGGGTTTGAAGTTGTAGGTATTATCTAAACCATTACACCCAAAACACATAGTAGATGATGTTATGATAGAATTCAAAGTAACACACATGTCCTTCTCCAAGAAAGATATGTATCACATAGAAATGTTGAATGAAAAAAGGTTAGAAGGAAACAAAACCCCAAAGGAAGAGGTCCTTTTTAATAAATTGATTGAGAGAGATCCATTTGTGAAATTTGATACCACTAGTTTAGGGACCTACGTGATTAATGATGAATACCAGGCCATTCTTGATTTCATAAAAAAGAAAGAGGATCATAAGAAACAACATAAAAGTGAGTCCAAATTTTTGACTCTATATTTAGACGTTGAAAAATGCAATACTGACTCTAGGGTCATTATCTGACTAATGTCCCCATCTCAAAAATAGAACCTATAAGCCTTATAATTGTAATTTTCTTACACAAAAAAGGAACTTGAATATGAATTGATAGACCATGGCCTCAGTGTTTCTGAGCATATGGGTAAAAAATAGTTAAAATTGTTTGGTGATTCTAAATTAGTGGCAAGATAGGTAAGAGGGGTCAAGACTATGAAAATTGCTTGATGAGGTCCTACTACCATTAGATATGGGATTTGATTAAATCGTTATAAGATTTTAACATTTAAATAACCCCAATGGCGATGAATGCGAAGGCAGACATGATATAAATAATCAATTCCTAATTTGATTTGGTGATAGATTTATTCACCAATGAGCAAGCACTATAGGTGATTATCATACCCACCATTCTTGAAAAATATGAGAACTAGTGAGTGTTTGAAAGTGATGCCAAAATAATCATGTTCATTTGAATTCACAAAGCATTTGTAACCCAAAATCGAAGAGGCCTACGGGGACTAGATTATGTAACTAAAATCCAATAAAATTATGAAAGGGATGATCACCCTAGAAAATTTGTTTGATTCTAATAACATAAGGAATGATAAACATAAGTTCATTATAGATAAAAGTGACTACTTTGATCTTGATGTCGAAGATGGAAGAAAACTCAACATTGGGAAAGAGGTTCCTAAAGAAGATAAAGAGTGATCGATTTATTTCTATAACAAGTATGAAAGGGTCATGGTATGGACCTATTATGATTTAAAATGGTATGATCATAAGCTCATTTGACATATCGTAAACCTTGTGGAAAGAACCAAACCTATTCGATAAAAGTGAAGGCTGATAAACCAAACTATTGAGTCTCTCTTGGCTCAAAAGCTAAGGAAATTAACCAACTAAAGTATAATATAATCAATCAAGCATTCAACTTGGGTGTTTAACTTGGTTTCAGTGAAAAAGAAGAGTGGAGAAATCCATCTATGCATCAACTTTTGAGAGTTGAACAAAGCATAGCTAAATGACCGCTACCCCCTTTTTCCATGGAGAAAACCCTCTAAATAGTAGCTGGTACATAAATGTTCTCTCTACTTGATGGCTTCTCAAGATACAATTAATTATGGGTAAATGAGGAATATCAGCACAAGACCACTTTCACCATGAAATTGGGTATCTTTGCATATGTGAAGATGCCTTTTGGCCTCTCAAATATAGGAACTACTTTCCAACGAGCTAAGGATGTAGATTTTAATGATCTGAACAACAAGATCATCCTCATATATCTAGATGACTTCACTGTGTTCTCTAAGAAGAAGGAAGATCATTTTAATCATTTGGAGGAGGTTTTTCAAAAGTGCCAATAACTGGAAGTGTCTTTTAACCTCAAACAATGTGTTTCTAGAGTCCCAAAATGAAAGTTTCTCAGATACATGGTATTTAAAGAAGTTATCACCATTGATATAGAAAGAGTAAGGGCCATAAGGAATTTATCCTTGATAGTCAACAAGAAGGGGGTCTAATCTTTCCTAAGAAATATTATTTTTGTCATTATATTCATATTCGACTTCATAGGGTTGGTAAGGCCAATCATGCTGATAGTGAAGAAAGACCAACCCTTTAAATGGACCACAAAAAGAAGTACAATGTTTGACAAAATTGAATAAGTGATATCAACTACCCCCATTCTAGTCAATCTTAACTTCTCCAAAGATTTCATCATGTAGGTCTATGGGAGTGAACATAGCCTAGTGGTTATGCTAACTCAAAAGGAAGAAGAAGGGATAAGTGAGCACCCCATTTCTTTATATTTAAGAACCTTATGTAACTATGAGGTTAAGAACATTTTCATAGAGAAATACTCTCTCACCATTATCAAGAGCCTCAAAACATTCAGGCACCTTGTGGTGGGAAGCAAAATAATGGTTTATGCAGTGCATTATAGAGTTTGAGAGTATGTAATGGAAGGAGAGATCATTAAAAAGGGGCAAATTGGATCACCAAGATTTTATAATATTATGTTGAAGTTAGGATAACCAAGGTGATCTAAGTAAGAGGACTCTGTGAATACTTGGCCTAATACTTCGATGCTCTAATAGAAAAATTGGATACATAGGAAATGGTTCTACTTAGTCAATATGAAACCAATGGGTATTGGGTTACTAAAAGAACCTGTCTCATGCAAACCAAATAATATCCTGATAGTATCCTCACACATAAAAGGAGATTATATAGGTTCTAAAGGGCTAGTTACACACTGGTCCAGGGACTCTTGTTCAAGAGAAACTTTGATGGAGAGCTCCTCTGATGCATCAAAAATCAATAAGCTCAAAACTTATATAGAGTATATATTTCACTCCCCTGGGTGGATATTTCTTAGTAAATATCACCAAAATAAAATTATGCATGTGAGATATTACTAGCCAACCATGTTTGTGGGCTATCATTAGGTAGTCAAGAAATGTGAACAATGTCAATTCTTCATAGGCAAGCAAAAGAATTTGGTCATGCCATTAAACCCAATTATGAACAATGATCCCTTCATGTAATGGGTCTTTAATTTAATTAGTATAATTAATCTTATCACTAGTGAAGACAACAAATGGCTACTTATGACCATCAATTACTTCACTAGGTAGACCAAAGCAACCTAGATGATGGAAGCAATTGAAAATATGGTGCTCAACTTCTTGGAGGAACTTGTAGTGAAGTTTGGTCCACACAAAATAATCATCTCTGATGATGTGAAGGCTTTCCTCAGTTTTAATATTTATGAATTTGTGATCCAAAATGGTATTTTATTGATGACTTAGTCCAATTACTACCTGCAAGTGAATAGGTTGGTTGAATTGACAAAAAAATCTCATTAGCTTGATCAAGAGAATGGGCACTAGTAAACAAATGTAGTGGCATATACATGTAAAAATGACCGTATGGGCCAACCAAATTTCTCCCAAGTAGATTCATAAGACATCCTCTTATGAACTGGTATACGAGAAAGAAGTGGTCACACCCACATCAATATACATCTCCATTTTATAGATTTTAAGGGTGGTCAAAATAGGTGAGAATAGAGTGATGGAGGTTATGCTAATGGAATTATTCAGCCTCAAAGAAGCGAGAGAGAAAGTGAGTGATGTAAAAGTTACCTGACAATAAGTATTGAAGTAGTGGTTTGATAAGAAATCATCAGCCCTAGGTTTTAAGCCCAAGGATATGGTCCTCAAATACGATCAAAGGGATGTGAAACTAGACCAACATTAGAAGGATGGGGATAGACTTAGAGTGGGCCATATGACCAAGGATCAAGATGAGGTGTTTAAAGAAGAAGTTCATGAGGAAGAGGTGATCCTTGATGTGAAAGATGATAAAGAAGAATGGCTACAACAGATTCAGTTCCTAGAAAAGCTTTAGGAACTTTGCAAGGTTAAAGGAAAAGGATATAATAAGATAGAGCTAGAAGTGTCCATGAGAGACAATCATCAAGATTGGGAATATAACACTAAGCTCCTTGATGAGGTTGAATAATTTTCAGCTGACAAACCACTTGTCCATTCTCAAGATATCATGGGGAGCCAAGAAACGTGATTTGATGAAGCATCATTGGATAATGTAGTAACTAAAAATTCTTATAAAGAAGCTGAGGTAGTTGAAGTGTAAGAAGAATTCATCTTTATAGGTGATTTTTTTGAAGTTTTCTCAGTTACATTGAAATCCATGCCAAGAAGATTGGCCAACACCATGAGAAAGATGAAGGCTTGCATGCCAATGTTCAAATGGTAACATGTCTCATGTATCCATTCATTCTATGAGGCAAGAAAATTTTACAAATTTCCTTTTGATATAGGATGGAGAGATTCTTTCAAGATAGTGTGTGTTTAGATTGGTTTTGTTTTAGTTTGTTGTTGTGTCCCCCTAAGCGCTCTTGAATCATAAGTTGTGTGTTTCCTTCTTTTTTTGGGGGTGTGTCTTTGATTTTGAGTGTGTGGGTTAAAAAAATAATTTTATTTTAGTTGAAGTTATGATCAAATCAATTTGAAGTACTCATATGCATGACTCCGTGCCTATTGGAGGTGTAAGGAAACTAGTCTTAGGCATAGCAAGCATGCCACCCCTGGGAATTGCCAAGAATGTTGACTAAATTTGACCCCAAGTGAAAGTTTGGCCAAACCCTGCTATTTTAATTTTTTTTTATAAGATTCCCATAAGTCTTATAGTGTGTTATGTTAGTCCATTGTCTTACTAATCCCCTCTCGAGTCTTTATTGAAGTCCACCCCTTATGCACTAGGCTAGACAACTTGAGTCAAAGGTTGGTCAATTTTGGTCAAAACTTCAAGTTATGTCTAAAATGTTTTAATATGGATTTTAACATATTTTAATGGGTTTATAAGTCATTAAATTATCTTTTACCTTGTTCTATATGTAAGAAGAGGCCTTTTGGTCATATTTTGACCCATTTAATGACTTTGTGTGGATTTAAATGCAATAAAATTGTACACCTAGATGATGTGTATAATTTATATTTAATGTTAGGAAATATTATTTTCTAGGCAAGAAGTAGTTATCTTTAGTAGATGGCAAATTTTCCTAAAAAATAGGAGCTTTTGGGCACTTGTACGGACTCCCCAAGTCCACCATCAACCAAAAACGTGGGAAGATCAACTATTCACCTTATCACACTCATTTTTACATTTTTAATTCAATGAGAATGCAAAAAATCTCGTATTCAACTCATCTTCTTTTTTTCTCCTCTTGGCATACAAAGAAGGCTCAATTTCAAGTGCTCACTATAAGTCGTACAATTGGATTTCGAGGAAATGATTTTGGTGGTGGATAGGTATATTATTTTAATCCACATCCATAACAATAAATTTCAATTTGGTGCATCCTCATCTATGAATAATTGTCAATGCCTCATGCAACTTTTTGACTATTTGCATTGAAGAGGGGTCTCTTTTTTAATCTATTTCAATTTAACTTGATTAGGATTAATGTATTTGGTTTTTTTAGGAGTTTACCCATAATTTAAAATACATTAGCATTGTCTTTTTATCTTTGGAGAGTTCAGATGTCTAAGAAAGCTTCTTTTAGGCTTGTGACTACTCCTAAACTGGTCTCTCTACTCTTGCAGTTGTCTTAGTCTTCATAGAATAGATTTTCCACATTGGATGTAGGAATGAGTTATGGTTTCAAGATTTTGGATCCATGTGTATGTGTTTAATGGTGTTTGAATAAGTTTACAACTCATACAATGAACAAATAATATTCTCACAAAGTAGCCTGATGATGTCATCATACCTGGATAGTAGCTTTTGATAATGGTTTCAGGCCTTGGAGATGTCTAGAATACATTTTATTAAGATTGGATTGATCCAAAATTAATGGGGAGGAGTCAAAATAGCATTGAAATTTTCAAGAGGATGATGACTGAGTTTTGTTCTTCAGTCCCAAAATGTAGAAAATAAAGATCCTGAGGCTTTTTCAGATAACATATGTCATGATAGAAGATGAATTCACCAATTTTATTACGTTTGTTTTGTATCCTTATATTCCAAGAATAATTATGCAAAAATTTAATACCAAATATGGAGTGGATCATTGGTTTTAAGACCTCCTAAAATGGCCAAAAATCGCTCATCAATGATCTCTATAGGAAATAAATTAGGAGTGTCAACTTTAATTATACATGGGAATCTGAAGCCTTTTCCAAATATGTGAAATATTTAAAAAAATTATAATAAAAAATCCTAAGCATTTAGATAGTGGATAAGGGTGACGATGTCATGAGATGACTTTTTAGGCCATCCCTTGTCCATACATAGGGTAGAGAGGAAGTGGAGACAATGTTTCTTTGGTGGCATAAAGAGGTGGTGTTAAAAGTTCATAGGAAGAAACTAAGTCTCAATTTGAGTGTCATAAGGGTTATGGGAAACCTCAAAATTACTTATATATTCCTTATACACTCTAAACTCATCTTCACAACCTACATGGCTAGAAATAGGCACCTATAACCCAAAATGGAGATTTGAAGTTGGGGATTTTGTTAAGGCCCCCAAAGTGAAAATTGGAGAAATAAATGATTAAAGGTGACTTCAAGAGATCATATAAATCCTAAATAAACCAACACAAGTGTGAATAAATATGAAATAACAACCTACAAGTCAGACAATGAGAAAGAAACACAGTTTTGGTTGGTGAAAGTGACCTATAACATGATATTAGTGAGTCCCTAGCATGGGATATGATTGTAAAAGACAAAGGATGATCCTATGCATTAAATCAAATATCATGATTACTAAAAACATACCAAATAAGGTGGTATCCAAGTAAAACACAGTCAAATTCCCTATACCCTACACACAGTGTGACTATGAAAACCCAATCTTGGGTTTTGAATCGTTTGGAGGCTCTATCCTCATAATTGGAAACTAAAATTTGGTATGAAGCATTCATAAAACCTAGGGAACATTATGATATGTTTTTTTATTTGAGTAAGCAAGGAAAACCCTCTCTATTCTGTCTCAGAGCAGGGTCACTTTTGCCTTGCACAAGGGGACAATTTTGAGGGAAAGGGTCAAATCATGAACCAAAGGTTAGGAGAAGGGAGAATAAAGTTTTTTTAAAATCTGGGGTAAAAATGGAAGAAACTAATAAACATTTAGATAAGGCTTGAATACAAACAATATGTCCTATATAAGGACAGTTGCACTCAAATCCCATTGGCAGATTCAAGAGCAAGAGGCAAAATAGGGTGTCATCCTTAGTTGTAGATTTTGCAAAGTCATCTAAAATATCGATACATGTGTGTCAAAGTATATTTTAGGTATATAACATATTATAGGTAATAAATCATCAAGAAATAGTTATTTTTTGAACACAAGATTACAAGAAGACTCCTTGCATAAGGTTTAGGTCGAATCCTAAGGAGGAGCCATTCATGTTTCTAGTTATCAATGAGACATCCTATCAATTTGATCATGTTTTTGGAGCATATAAAAACGTGATACAACTCTCATTTGACAAATAAAATGATCAAGAAGCCATTTTGGCTATGAATGGACTAAACCCCTAACATAATGCAAGAAATGGAGATCAACGGTCAACTGCCATCACTCACAAATTGAATTACCTAATGCATGGGACCTTGAGCCATTTAGGAGAGTTAGGAAAGGTCCTAGAAGATCCTTAAATTTAATTTTTAGGGATTTTTAATGTCAAATGGCCATGAAAAAAGGTTAACAGTCCAGGCCTCTTAAAACCCTCACTAAACCCTTCTTGGAACCCGATTGGAGAGATATAGCATTTCAAGCATCTAAATGAAAAAGGATGGACATGAAAACACCTAGAGATGATATAGGACTCTCAGAGGATTCCACACATGTGTTTTTATTTTATGAAATTGTGTGGATCAGGGGAAAATAGGGTTTATTTTAGAAATTTTTAGTGTTATGCAAGCTAAACAGGGAGTTAGAAGATGAAACAAACTTTGGAAGGTAGATTTACACTTTAGATAACTCCAAAAGTTCATTTAATCTAATTAATCAAACTCTATGTGTACAAATAATTCCGTGACTTTTAGCCACTCTAGTGAGCCAAGATGTGAACTTTAGGAAAGTGGTGAAAAGTAATTAGGGGGGACCTTTTAGAAGTTTTTTTTGTAAATGATGATATGACGTGTCCCTAAAGGTGTCATAGCATCCATGTTATGGATTATTTTATAGGTTTGAGTATTTTTGAATGCCTAGTGGAGAAAGTGCATAGAAAATATCCATTTTGAAATTATTAGTGATAATTTTGCATGTCCACAATAATAGGGATGGTCACGGATCAATCCAATGCATATGAATACTTTTTTGTAATGCCTCTTACTTAGATCAATCATTAGACCTAACCATATGCAGAGATAGAGGTATTTTTGAAAGACAACTTAGGTGGGCAGTTTCTCATGCCAAAATGGTAGTTTTGTGCCACTTTTTCACTATTTTTATGGCTTGTTTGGATAATTACACCCTCATGACATAGATTATCTCACCCCACGTCTCTTCTGCATGCAATTTTAACTAATTTTCACTTGATGACACATGTCATTGTGTCTTTTCAACTTATTCTTTCTCTCTCTCCTTCCAAGTTATATAAATTAGGCCTTTTTGGCCATTATTTGGGATTCTAATTTCTGGTATGGTGAAACCCTACCAAAATTATACCTTAATTTTTACTTAATCTAATGAGAAGTGAGTTGGTTATACAATATGTCCATTTGCACTATGTGTTAAAGTGATCCATCTTGAAAGTCAAGTATAGATTGAGTTCACCTTGTTTTCATGTAATCCTTGAATGTGTTGTTGTAAATGGACTTCTCTTCTACCATGTTTCATGAAGTGTATGCTGCTACAATAGACTCTTAAAGTGTGTACGAGTTTGGTAGAGTCATATCTGAGCTTCCCTTCACTTGCCTTCATTTTTTGATTTGTTATTTACCTTCATGAGAAACACTAATGCTAGGGAGCTCCATTAATGGTGTGAGGCTAGTTTGATTGTCCTAGTTCATAATACATATTATAAGTGTATGAATCGAATCAAATCTTGGTGTATCACCTCTTATTTTATTTTTGATTTATGTATCTTTATCTCTCTTTTCACACATGTTAGGCAGTTTTAGTAGCAAAAGCACACCAAGTAATATCTTTGGAGCTAGCCCTTCCAATCCTAGAAAATCATCTCTCTTATAAGTTCACCCACAACTTGAGAGATGATTGAATGTTGCATAAAATTTTACGAGCTTCATATAATGTCCTAGGGTGCACAATTTGGTGACAACAAATATATCAAACAACAAAAAGTCCAACAAAATTATATTAGGTATTTTATATTATCTCACACAAAATCTACAAATGATGTAATTAAGGTGTATGAATGTACATCTAGTATATATAAGATTCCTTTGAAATTTTACCTTTATAAATGTATATGGTGTCATACTAACATGGATAGATGTACTAGTTGTTGGCCCACTACTTTGCTCAGTAAATTGAAATTATGATGTCGAAGGTAATGTCTCCTCCTAGAACACAAAAAATACATATATATTAATCAATTTAAATGTATAAATTAAATTTTACCTTTTTAATTTTCAAATATAACTTAAAAATTTAACATGAAATTTATATAAAAGATATGTGCATGTGAGTAAAGTCCCAATAAATCCAAACCAAACATGTTTTCTAACAACTCATCAATCAAGATATGTCCTCATAGCCCCTTGAAGTACCATTGTCATCATAGTAAGGTCCAGTCCATATAGTACCACAAGATATGCACTAGTGGGGTCAGGTATGGCCACTAGGTGGAATATCTGGAGCATCTATCTCTAAAAGCCTACTCGTATGATGAATGAGTATATCAGTAAGCACACTAAGTGCATGTAAAGTGTCTATCTACACAGCCTCCTTCACCATAGAGGGAATCTCTAGATGAAGTGGATTTTTGGTATGGATCTTTGCAAGGACAATTATGTGTATGACGTGCACCTGGTCAATCTTGTGCAGAGCCTTTCTCTCAACCTTGAAACTCTCCATACTTAAAATAGTTTAAAATTTCGATGAAGACAAACTCATAGTAGAGTTTCCTCAAAAAGTACAAAGGAACCTCATGGTTATTACAAGGTGGATAGTCAAACACTATCCACCATCGCTCCCAACAATTGGCTTTAATTAAATTGTGTTAGCATTGATGGATTGTGAAATATTTGGTCTAAGTAAAGAAAGATACAAACATATGACTTTGTGTTTCTAGTTTAACACTACAATCCTATAACTTAAATTGATATGGTGATAAAATATCAATAACCAATATCGATCAACAATAATTTTACTATAATTTTTATTAACTTATATTTTTACAACTTAACAAAATTAAAACAAGTAGTACACATTTTCATTCAACATTTTCTCAATAAGACTAATCATGAGTCATAACTAGATCAAAATTCTAGTTAGAATATTTCCTATTTTTAGTCACGGCTATCATAGAAGATAAATTTTCAAAGATAATGATCAACTATGAATTGGAAGATATGTTATAACATTCCCGTAAACAATTTTTTTACATAAGTAGCTAGGAAGGGACAAAGCATCAACATCCATTCCTATAAAATCCACAACATAATCAGTAGAGTTTGTGAAATATATGACCAAATGACCACGTGGTGTGTTTTCATGGAATATCCTAATCACGATATTCACCAAAAATAAACATGTGTCTAACCTGTTCAACCAACTTTGCTAATATCCCCATCCAACATATTAAAAAAAGTGGTGAAAGCGTTATAATAGAAATCAGATACAATTATAATTATATTGATATGCAAAACAAAGTCTACCGTTCCATGGGATCCTTTATGGTATGGTATCTCTACCCATGTAACTCCACAGATTTTTCTTATGAAAAGCAAGAACATTTTGTTCTGGCCAATATCTAGATTTGTCCTGGAAATAACATAATACATTATTTAATTGTTCTAGGTGAATATGTTGCAAACAGAAATCCAGAAAATATACATACTGGTGGACTCTTGTCATCTTGCTTGTATTGATATTGGAAGCTTATTCTCTTGTTTATATAATTTCGCATTTATCTATATGTCAAGTGTGTTCATTATTATAATTGTATTTGGAGTAATTCGATCAGTAAACCAAGAATAAAAAATTGCAAAGCATCTTTCTCTCCTTTTATGCGGTGAATCTTTTCAGAATACCCACACCAACGACGTTACAGTGTACGCTATTTTAATCTTGAAATGTTTTAGTGTATTCGAGGATAGGACATTGAAATGCATATATACCAAACAAAAAGAGGAGACACAAGCAAAAATAGAAGAGTACAGCTATGGAGAAAGTGCTTTCTATGAATGGTGGCCAACGAGAGTACAGCTATGCTCAGAATTCTAGTACTCAGGTTTAATTTTTACTTTTTCCTTTTTAAAAAAAAATATATTTTCGGTAACGATTTGATGCGTTTTATGCTTTGCAGAAAAACATGTTCTTGAGCGCAAAGCCTCTGTTGCAAGAAAGCATTGGATCCTGGACCAACATATTTAACTGCAAGACACTAATCATTGCAGACTTGGGGTGTTCATCTGGACCAAATACACTTTTCGTCACAGAAATAACTACAAAAGCAATCGGTAACAAATATTTGAAGAGGGAGTGAGTGTTCCTGAGTTTCAGGTTTTTTACAACGACCTTCCTTCTAATGATTTCAATTCCCTTTTCGGTATATAATTAGCTGTTCCGCCTGTGGAAAGATCACATCGTTTGGTGGCGGGCGTGCCGGGCTCCTATTACACCCGCCTATTTCCGCTAAATAGTATCCATTTCATCCATTCCTCCTCCAGCCTCAACTGGATTTCGCTTGTAGGTTGAACCATTATGAATATATACAACTATTATTTTGGCCGCTTTATGCTCACTCAATATATGCTAAGTGATCACTAGGTACCCCGAGACGTAGCAGATAAGAATGGCCAATGCTGGAACAGAGGCAGAATCTGGATCTCCGAGGACGGGCCCGCTGGTGTTGCAGATGCGTACTTTGCACAATCTCAAAGTGACTTCAACGCATTTCTAAAAGCACGGGCAAAAGAAATGGTTGTGGGAGCTCGGATGTTTTTGGTGCTTAACGGCCGTCAAAGTGCAGATAAAATAAAGCAGGTAAACTTATTTTTGGACACACTAGGATGTGCCATGAATGAATTGGTCTCACAGGTCATTTTCATCAGTTTCGTATATATGTATTTGGATCGTGTCATCATATAGATCCTACTTATTGCCGATGCGGTTCTGATTTCTTTTTCCTTAATATTTTGCAGGGGGTAGTAGACGAGTAAAAGCTTGATTCCTTCAACCTTCCTTTATATTTCCCCACTTCCGAGGAGGTGAAGAGTGTTGTGTTTGTTGGTAACTGATGCTGGATCATCCAGTCTCCTCTACGCATGCATGATTTAGACAATCAGTTTGAATTTAGACAATAACTTTGCCATCGGTTAAGTCAGTGTTTATTGGACAGCGAATAATACATGCACTTCCTAGACAGTTTATTTTTTCAGCTTGGCTTTCAACGCCACATCCAGCGTAGGAATAAAGCATGCAATCTGCATGCTTAGTTTTTTTTTTTTTTTTTTTGCTACTACAATTTATGTAACAGCTTGGTTAATCTTTTATATATATGCATTAATAAAGACTGTTTTTTAAACCTGCAAATAAAGATTTTCTGAGTGCTCTGTTTTTTTTCCTAAGTTTTTATACTCTGTTTTTCTGCTGTTATCTTCTGTGGGCATAGAAATTTTGTTTAGCTTTTCAGATTCTACATTTGGTATCAGAGCAGAATTTTTCTTTTGGGTTAAAGATTTAGTAGTTGGAATTTTGCCAAAAAATTTATCATCTCAAATTCCAACTCCTTGCCCATTCCAGAATTTGATGGAAATGAGTATGATTATTGGTGTATCAAAATGATGACTTTTTTGATAGGAAAATATTTGTGGGAGATTATTGAATCAGGTTATGCAGAGCCAGCTGATTGGAATGCCCTCACAGTGAATGATAAAATAGCTAAGAAGGAGGCTAAGAAGAAGAATGCTCAAGCCTTATTTCATATTCAAATAGTTCTAGATAAGAGTCTATTTCCACGAATTGCAGGAGCAAAGATAGCAGAGGATGCTTGGAAGACTCTAAAAGAAGCTTATCAAGGTAGTGATCAAGTCAAAGTTGTCAAGTTAGAGACATTGAAGAGAGAATTTGAGAATTTAAAGATGCAAGAAGCTGAAAGTGTGAGCACCTATTGTGTCAGAGTAAAAGATGTGGTCAATAAGATGGCTACACTTGGTAAAATTCTGAACAATGAGGTTGTGATAAAAAAGGTGTTGAGGTCTCTCACACCAAGGTGGAACCATGTTGCCATAATCATAGAAGAAAGCAAGAAGAAATCAAGAATTTGTCTACCCTTCAATTTGATCATCTAGTTGGATCTTTGATGTCTCATGAAGAAAGATTGAGAGATTCATTTGGAGAAAGTGATGAGAAAGATTTTTCTTCCAAATTACAAATCACAAAGAATGAAGATGCCAATAGTAGAATCAAAAGTAATCATGGCCAAGGTAGAGGTCAAAATCAAAATTAATCAAGAGGAAATAGAGGCAGAGGTGGTTTTCGAGGAAGAGGTGGTTTCAAAGGAAGAGGTAGAGGCCGATTTGATAAAAGACATATTTAGTGTTCTCATTGTAATAGGTATGGCCAATTTAATTATGAGTGTAGATTAAAAGAAGGTAATAATGGTAAAAATTTTCATTATGCTCAAGAAGGTGATGAGAATCCTCCAGATAATTTATTTTTATCTTATGACAAAGCTGAAAATATTTCTAAAGATGTTTGGTATTTAGATTCTGGATGTTCTAATGAAATATCAGGGAATGAAAAACTTTTTTCTATAATGGATGAAAGTTTTAAATCTAAGATCAAGCTTGGTGATGACAAATCATTGGAGGTTACTGGAAAATGAGCTATGGAAGTTCATACAAAAGATGGTATGAAGAGTGTTAAAGACATTTATTACAATCCAAATTTAAAGCGTAATTTGTTGAGTGTTGGACAACTATGTGAGAAGAATTATAAAGTTGCATTTGAAAATCAAAAATGTATAATTTATGATAAGAATCAAGGAAATAGGGTGGTATCAGTTGTGCCTATGACAAAGAATAGGATGTTTCCATTGAAGTTCGGTGAACATAACAAGAACCTTGTCAATATGGCATATGAGGATACAAGTTGGTTGTGGCATCTTTGGTATGGGCATTTAAAGTTTCATAGTTTGAAGATTCTAACATCAAAAGCACTAGTTTTTGGTTTACCTAAGGTTGAAGAGCACAAGGAAGTTTGTGAAGGATGTGCTAAAGAAAAACATTCAAGAGAGAAATTTCCAAAAGGCAATGCATGGAGGGCCCATTATCCACTCTAGTTAGTTCATTCAGACATTTGTGGTCTTATGTAGATAAAGAGATTAGGTAAGTCATCATATTTCATTACTTTTATTGATGATTACTCATGATAGTGTTGGGTTTATTTTTTGAAGACCAAAGGTGAAGCTCTTGAGACATTCAAGAGGTTTAGAGCCCTTATAGAAAATGACAAAGGTTGAAAAATCAAATGCTTGAGGACTGATTATGGAGGAGTACTTTGTTCAAAAGCCTTTCAAGGTTATTTTGATATGCATGGCATTAGAAGACAACTCACCACTGCATACACACCTCAAGAAAATGGTGTAGCTAAAAGGAAGAATCGTATAGTGGTGGAGATGACACAAAGCATGCTACAAAAAAAAGGGATTAAGTATTTCTTTTTGGGGAGATGCAGCTACTACAGTAGTATATATTCTCAATCAGAGTCCCACTAGTGCACTTCATAGGATGACTCCGTATGAAGCATGGTATGAGAAAAAGCCAAATGTTAATTATTTCAAAGTTTTTTGTTGCTTAGCATATGTTCATGTTCCTAATCAAAAGAGGCAAATGTTAGATCTCAAAAGTGAGTCATGTATTTTTGTTGGATATAGTGAGGAAAGTAAGGCTTACAGGTTATATAATCCTCTCACTAATAAGCATATTGTGTCAAGAGATGTGATTTTTTATGAAGGGGGAGTTTATGGTCATCAAAAAGGCCATATGGAGAAGTCAAAATATATTTTAAATGAAGTTATTATGGATGATATTGATCATGGGCAGCCCACTAATATTTCTATTCCAAGTGCTACAAATCCACCAAGTAATCCCTCATCTAGTTGTTCAATTCCAAGTGTAAGTCCAGATTCAAGTCCTAGTTCTACAAGGAAGGTAAGAAGATTGAGTGACATTTATCAAAGGAGTTCAAATCAAGCATATGAATAAAATCCAAGAGGTGAGACACTGAATTTTGCTTTACTTACCAAGGCTGATTTTAAACCATCATGTTTTGAAGATGCATATACTAATGAGGTTTGAATGCAAGCAATGCAAGAAGAGATGGATTCTATTCATAGGAATGACACTTAGGAGATTACAAAGCTTCCACATGACAAGAAGAAGATTGTCACCAAATGGGTCTACAAGACTAAGTGTACCGATGATGTAAGTGTTGAAAGGCATAAGGCGAGATTAGTTGCTAAAAGCTTCACACAAAAGTATGGCATTGATTATGAAGAGACATTTGCACCAGTAAAAAGACAAGAGACTATTAGAATGCTGATTTCATTAGCAACTCAAAATAATTTGAGAATCCATCATATGGATGTGATAAGTGCATTCTTGAATGGGTACTTAGAAGAAGAATTATATGTAGAACAACCACAAGGTTTTGAAGTGCAAGGAAAAGAAAATCATGTCTACAAGTTAAAGAAGGATTTGTATGGCCTCAAACAAGCACCAAGAGCATGGTATGCTAGGATTGATGGATATTTTAAAGAGAATAGCTTTCAAAGAAGTAAGAGTGAACTTACCCTTTACTATAAACAAGAATGTAATTATATTGTAATTGTACGTTTGTATGTTGATGACTTGTTGTATATGGGTAGCAGTTCTATGATGAAGGATGAAATCAAAGTTTTCATGATGAATGAATTTGAGATGAAAGATTTAGGCCTTATGAAATATTTTTTAAGAATGGAGGATTATCAAAGGGAGAATAAAATTTTCATTTGTCAAACAAAATATGTTAAAGATATGTTGAAGAAACTTGATATGGTTGATTTTAAACCAGACTCCACTCCAGTTGCTCATGGAGTTGTGTTGTGTAGAGTTGATGGTGCTGAAAGAGTTGATGAGACATCATATAGAATTGTTGTTGGATTCTTAATGTTTCTAATTCATACAAGACCTGATATTGCTTATTCAATATCACTTATTTCAAGGTACATCACAGAGCCATCAGAATTACATATGAAGGTAGCTAAGAGAATTTTGAGGTATGTGAAAGACACTCTAGATTTTGGTATCATTACTACACTTCTAAAAGGTTCAACCTTGTTGGTTTTAGTGATTTTGATTGGGGAGGTAGTTTGGATGACTGAAAGTCAACATCTGGGAATTATTTTTCTTTTGGTTCTGGTTTGATTACTTAGAGCTCAAAGAAGCAAAGTACAGTTTTCCTTTCTTCTACAGAAGCAGAGTATATTACAGTCACTTCAATAGGGACATAAGCATTATGGCTTATAAAACTTCTTGAAGAAATTGGAGAGATTCAAGTTTAGCCCACAATTATTTTTTGTGATAATATTAGTGCTATTAAACTGGCCAAGAATCCAGTCCATGATAGCAGGACAAAACATTTTGATTTAAAGCATCATATTATCTGAGATTTAGTGAAGATGAAGGTAGTAGAATTGAAATACATCAACACTAAAGAATAATTGGCAGATATCATCACAAAAGTAGTTGCAATAGATCAACTTTTAACACTCAGAGATCAAATTGTGAGCCTACTCAGCGTCAAGGGGGAGTAATTATTATTTTCTTTTTGCTTCGAATCTAAGAATGGTTTATTTTAGGATGATTAAAACATAGTAGAGTGAATGAATTCTAAGATAGAATATGTACATGGTATTCTTCTGATTTGAAGAACCTGCCAACTGTATTTGGGTATCTTAAATTCGTCACAGTTGCTTTTTGCAGATACCCGTGTGATTGATTGTCAGTTATATAATTTGTAGAAGCTAGAACTATCACAATGTAGAGAAATAAATTAATTACTAGAATCATTCTTGAAGTTGAAATGTTTTTCATAGTTGAATTTGGGTAATTTTAGGGATTTGAAGTTATTTTTGATAGGATTCGTGGAATTGAAATCTCTGATTGAGTTTAATTTGGTGTGGGCTGAAAGTATAAAAGAGCTTCCAATAACTTTGGCATTAATTTTTTAAAGTTTTCAATGATGTATTTGTCTTATTTGACTCTTCACGAGTTGGAGAAACTTAACATATATAATTTTAATACAAGTATGACTAGGTGCAAGCAAAATACTTGTAGGTCTATAGACCAGCTTTAGGTGGATCATGTCCTTTCCAAACTGTATATCTTTTGGTGGGTGTTAAGGTTTAGGTGAACTACTAAAATAGATTTTTGATTCTCCAAAAATGAGAAGTATTTCATTACGTAGACAAAGTTTATAGATACTTCACAGTTGATATAGCGAGTTCAGTTGCCTGCAAATGTTAGACTTAAGAAGATGCTTAATGTTATTGTGGGATGGCTTCCATTCATGAGTTGTATTAGGAAAGCTTACCATCCCTAGATGCATAAACATTTTAAGGATACCATACAAGGTCACATTTTTGGCAAACTTGGTTGTATGGAAGAATTAGATTTATTAGGATGTGAAAATTTATATACAGAGTGCAGTGAGTTTTATTTTCTAGGAGCATTAAGTATTTTGAATTTAGCCAAATGTAAGGAGATCCACACTAGTGCCAAGTAGCCTCTAGTTCTATATAGCAGTGGTTAGAAACTGGCTAAAATCCCTCCCCACCAGCTTTGCTAGTCCAAAATCACCCACTTTTCAAAGAATTTCACAGTGGAGGAAAAAAAAAATTGGCTTGATGTTGCAATAAATGTATTTGTCTCTACATTCTTTGTGGAGATAAAATAATCCTTTTGAAATCACCACAAATCTCAAATCGATTTTTCCATTCTAGAATGATCTCTACTCCTCCAGACATACGGGATAACTATGAATTGAGAGAGCCATTTGGCAAGTATTTGTAATCTAGTAACCTTTGGGATCCGTCTCTATAGAATCCTCTTAACCTGACAAAATTCACATGGTGAATGTTTCCAATGATGCTTATTTCATCATGGAACTGCTTCTCTCCTTGGGCTGAGCTTTTTAATATTTTGATGGCCACAAGGGTACCGTTTGCAAGAGTTCCTTTAAAAATGGCCAATTGCTCTGTTGGAAGATAATTCCATCCATGTTACATCACTCTACCTGTTTATAATTGATGCATGTTATCTTCACTGATGCATGCTTTCCTCACCACATGCTATCCTCATCTCTTGTCTTTGGTCCTCATCGATGCATGAGATTCTCTTATTTATAGTTTGTTTGTTTATATGGAGTGAATCATAGATGCATGTTTAAAGAACCATACATGCATATTTAAAACTATTTTTAGACTATTGTTTGAACAGTCAGTTAAACTCCTCTAAGTCAAGCGCTCCATGCTATTTAATTAGTTGCATCCTTACTATTTTATGTCTTGAAAAAATTGTAACAGATATATCAAAAATAATACAGAGTATTAT
Source organism: Torreya grandis (assembly GCA_037957365.1). Taxonomy (NCBI): domain Eukaryota; kingdom Viridiplantae; phylum Streptophyta; class Pinopsida; order Cupressales; family Taxaceae; genus Torreya; species Torreya grandis. The sequence continues at coordinate 2,923,414 of JARHVA010001418.1, read as the reverse complement.
TGCATATTTTTGGCTTGTCTCTATTGTAAGTGTTTTATTTTAATTTACTGTTATTTTGTTATGTTGTTATAATTGGTTTATCAGCTAGTTGGGCTTGAATAAATTCTACATATGGTATCAGAGTATGGATTTTTCTTTTGGGTTTAAGATTTAGTAGATGGAATTTGGCCAAAACAATTTCATGTCAAATTCTAACCCCTTGCCCATTCCAAAATTTGATGGAAATGAGTATGATTATTGGTGTATCAAAATGATGACTTTTTTGATAGGAAAAGATTTGTGAGAGATTGTTGAATCAAGGTATGCAGAGCCAACTAATTGGAATGCCCTCACAATGAATGATAAAACAACTAAGAAGGAGGCTAAGAAAAAGAATGCTCAAACGTTATTTCATTTTCAAATAACTCTAGATAAGAGTTTATTTCTGTGAATTGTAGGAGTAAAGAAAATAGAGGATGCTTAGAAGACTCTAAAATAAGATTACTTAGGCAGTGATCAAGTCAAAGTTGTCAAGTTACAGGTATTGAAGAGAGAATTCAAGAATTTGAAGATGCAAGAAGCTAAAAGTGTGAGTACTTATTGTGTCAGAGTAAAAAATATGGTCAATAAGATCGCTACACTTGGTGAAATTGTGAACAATAAGGTTGTGATAAAAAGGTGTTGAGGAATCTCACACCAAGGTGGAACCATGTTGCCATAATCATAGAAGAAAACAAAATTATCTACCCTTCAATTTGATCATCTAGTTGGATCTTTGATGTCTCATGAAGAAAGATTGAGATATTCATTTGGGAAAAATGATGAGAAAGCTTTTTCCTCAAAATTACAAATCACAAAGAATGAATATGCCAAAAGTAGCATCAAAATTAATCAAGGCCAAAGTAGAGGTCAAAATCAGAATTATTCAACAGGAAATAGAGGTAGAGGTGGTTTCTGAGGAAGAGGTGGTTTCAGAGGAAGAGGTAGAGGCCGATTTGATAAAATAAATATCCATTGTTATCATTGTAATAGGTATGTCCACCTTAATTATGAGTGTAGATTAAAAGAAGGTAATAATGATAAAAGCATTGATTCTGCTCAAGAGGGTAATGAGAATTCTCTGGATAATTTATTTTTATCTTATGACAAAGCTGAAAATATTTCTAAAGATGTTTGGTATTTAGATTTGGCATGTTCTAACCACATGTCAAGGAATGGAATTTTTTTTTTCTATAATGGATGAAAGTTTTAAATCCATGATCAAGCTTGGTGATGAAAAATCATTGGAGGTTGCTGCAAAAGGAGCTACAGAAGTCCATACAAAATAAGGTATGAAGAGTGTTAAAGGCATTTATTACACTTCAAAGTTAAAGCATAATTTGTTGAGCGTTGGACAATTATTTGAGAAGAATTATAAAGCTGTATTTGAAAATTAACAATGTATAATTTATGATAAGAATCAAGGAAATAGGGTGGTAACAACTATGCCTATGACAAAGAATAAAATGTTCCCATTGAATCCCGGTGAATAGAACAGGAGCCTTGTCAATATAGCATATGAGGATACAAGTTGGTTATGGCATCTCAGGTATGGGCATTTAAATTTTCATAGTTTGAATTTTCTATCATCAAAATCATTATTTTTTGGTTTGCTTAAGGTTGAAGAGCACAAGAATTTTTGTGAAGGATGTGCTAAAGGAAAACATGCAAGAGAGAAATTTCCAAAATTCAATGCATGGAAGGCTCATTATCCACTCTAGTTAGTTCATTCAGACATTTGTGATCCTATGCAAACCAAGAGTTTGGGTAAGTCATCATATTTCATTACTTTTATTGATGATTACTCATGACAGTGTTGGGTTTATTTTTTGAAGACCAAAGGTGAAGCTCTTGAGACATTCAAGAGGTTTAGAGCCCTTGTATAAACTGACAAAGGGTGCAAAATCAAATGCTTAAGGACTGATCATGGAGGAGAATTTTGTTCAAAAGCTTTTCAAGATTATTGTGATATGCATGGCATTAGAAGACAACTCACCACTGCATACACACCTCAACATAATGGTGTAGCTGAAAGGAAGAATCATAAAGTGGTGTAGATGGCACGAAGCATGCTACAAACAAAAGAATTAAGTAATTCTTTCTAGGGAGATGTAGTTGCTACAACAGTATATATTTCCAATCAATGTCCCACTAGTGCCCTTGACAGGATGAATCCATTTAAATCCTAGTATGAGAAAAAGCCAAATGTTAATTATTTCAAAGTATTTGGTTGCTTAGCCTATGTTCATGTTCATGATCAAAAGAAGCAAAAGTTAGATTCCAAAATTGAGTCGTGTATATTTGTTGGATATGGTGAGGAAAGTAAGGCTTACAGGTTACATAATCCTCTCACTAATTGGCTTATTGTGTCAAAAAATGTGATCTTTGATGAAAGGGGAGTTTATGGTCATCAAAAAGGCCATATGTAGAAGTCAAAATATGTTTTAAATGAAGTTATTATGGATGATATTGATCATGGGTAGCCCACTAATATTTATATTACAAGTGCTACAAATCCACCAACCCCTCATCTAGTTGTTCAATTCTAGGTGTAAGTCCAGATTCAAGTCCTAGTTCTACAAGGAAGGTAAGAAGATTGAATGACATTTATCAAAGGAGTTCAAATCAAGCACATGAAGAAAATCCAAGAGGTGAGACACTAAATTTTGCTTTACTTAACAAGGCTGATTTTCAACCATCATGTTTTGAAGATGCATATACTAATGAGGTTTGGATGCAAGAAATTCAAGAAGAGATGGATTCTATTCATAGGAATGACACTTGTGAGCTTATAAAGCTTCCACATGACAAGAAGAAGATTGGCACCAAATGGGTCTACAAGACTAAGTGTAATAGTGATGGAAGTGTTAAAAGGCATAAGGTGAGATTAGTTGCTAAAGGCTTCACACAGAAGTATGTCATTGATTATGAAGAGACATTTTCACCAGTAGTAAGACAAGAGACTATTAGAATCCTGATTTTATTAGCAACTCAAAAGAGTTGGAGCATCCATCATATGGATGTGAAAAGTGCCTTCTTGAATGGGTACTTAGAAGAAGAAGTATATGTGGAATCACCACAAGGTTTTGAAGTGCAAGAAAAAAAATCATGTCTACAAGTTGAAGAAGGCTTTGTATGGCCTCAAACAAGCACCAAGAGCATGGTATACTAGGATTGATGGATATTTTCAAGATAATGGCTTTGAAAGAAGTAAGGGTGAACCTACCCTTTACTACAAATAAAAAGGTAATCATATTCTAATTGTAAGTTTGTATGTTGATGATATGTTTAATATGGGTATTAGTTATATGATGAAGGATGAATTCAAAGTTACCATGATGAATCAATTTGAGATGAAAGATTTAAGCCTCAAGAAATATTTTTTAGGAATGGAGGTTTATCAAAGGGAGAATAAAATTTTCATTTGTCAAATAAAGTATGCTAAATATGTGTTGAAGAAACTTGATATGGTTGAGTGTAAACCAGTTTCCACTCCAGTTTCTCATGGAGTTGTGGTGTGTAGAGATGATGGTGCTGAAAGAGTTGATGAGACAGCCAATAGAAGTATTTTCAAAATCTTAATGTTTCTAAATCACACAAGCCCTGATATTGCATATTCAATTTCACTTATTTCAATGTACATGACAGAGCCATCAGAAATACATATGAAGGCAGCCAAGATAATTTTGAGGTATGTGAAAGGCACTCTAGATTTTGGTATTTGTTACTACACTTCTAGAAGGTTCAATCTTGTTGGTTTTAGTGATTCTGATTGGGGAGGTAGTTCAGATGACCGAAAGTCAGCATCTGAGAAAAATTTTCTTTTGGTTTTGGCTTGATTACTTGGAGCTCAAAGAAGCAAGGTACAGTTTCCCTTTCTTCTATAGAAGTAGAGTATGTTGCAGTCACTTCAACAGGTACACAAATATTATGGCTTAGAAAACTTCTTTAATAAATTGGAGAGATTCAAGTTCAGCCCATAGTTATTTTTTGTGATAACATTAGTGCTATTAAATTGGTTAAGAATCCATTCCATCACAATAAGACAAAACATTTTGATTTAAAGCATCATTTTATCTAAATTAAAATACATCAACACTAAAGAATAATTGGCAGATATCTTCATGAAATCAGTTGCAACAGATCAATTTTTTACACTCAGAGATCAAATTGTGAGCCCTCTTAGCATCAAGGGGGAGTATGTTGATAACTAATGCATGTTGTCTTCACCAATGCATTATTTCCTCACTGCATGCTATCCTCATCTCTTGTCTTTGGTCCTCATCGATTAATGAGATTATTTTATTTATAGTTTGTTTGTTTATATGGATCAAACCATATACGCATGTTTAAGGCACCATACATGAATGTTTAAAACTATTTTTCAGACTATTGTTTGAACAAATAGTTAATTCCTCTAAGTCAAGTGTTCCATGCTATTAATTTGCTGCATCTTTACTATTTTATGACTTAAATAAACTATAAACAAATATATCAAAAATAATATATAGTATTATTACATATTTTTGGCTTGTCTCTACTATAGGTTTTTTAGTTTTAATTTACTATTATTTTGTTATGCTATTATAATTGGCTTATCAACTAGTTGGGCTTGGATAAAATATACACCATCGTCATTTCCACTTTGGACTGTTCAATGCCATTCCATTGAAATTGCTACTACTGATGGTCTTCCACCAATTGACCATCCCACCATCCATATGTTCCTCCACCGAAAGCAATTTTGTTTTTCCAACCAATGTAATTATGCCCTCTGTATCCTCCCCACTAAAGTTGGTTATGTAGCTGGTGTGTAATGTGTTTAGGCAAGTGAAATAAGCAAAACCTTGCCTGGGAAAGCTTAAACTTTCAGTATGTTGTGTAATTCTATGTATTTATAACCAGTTACTATATTTATGTTTGTATGCTTTGTTTATTCTATCATTTTGGTGTCAAAGCCGAAGGCGTAGATCATGGGAAAGGAGCAGATCCAAAAGCAAACTTTTATTCCATGTAATCTAAAGACATGGGTCAATGCATGATCAGTAAACAACAGTTATAGTTTAAGTTTGATTTTTAATAAGCGTAGTCTTATTTTTATACTGTTGTAACACATGATAGTTTAATTTATTTAATTATTTTTAGCTCCATGCATTTTGAAGCATGAGACCTACCGGTAGTTTTATTTTTTGACCTTGTTCAAACTGCAGGTTAAACATTTTTAAATCTAGTACTCCTTATTATGGACAATGCTTCAATTGAATACAAAATAGTCTTTTTTTTATCTTAATTTTTTTCAAAATTTTTTAGTAGCCATATATTTATTTTGTCTATATATTTTCAACATCTAAATATAGTGTTAACATTCTATTTATTTCATTTCAATTGGTACTAAAGGAGGTTTCAGAAATTCTTTTTCTGCAAGCAATAGCAAGGTAATAGTTTTCTCCAAAAATTATCATAATGGCAATTGGTGGCAAATTTCTATTCCAAATTTCGTTGTTTATCAGAGACAACTATGAATATTGGATTATAAAGATGAAGACCCTACTATTATTCGGTGATATTTTGGAATTAGTATAAGGAGGATACATAGAACCTACAGATCAAAATGCTTTAAATGTCTTAATAATAAATCAATGAACTCAGTTGAAAGTAGACAAAAAGGACAATCGATAACTATTTTCTATCCAATCCACATTGGATAATTCAATTTTTCCAGTATAGCTGGTATGACAAAATCAAAGGATGCATGGGAAGCTTTACAAATAATAACTAAGGTTATGACAAAGTTAGATTGGTAAGACTTCAAACCTTAAGAAGAGATTTTAAAAATTTAGGGATGAAAGAAGTTGAGTCTATTCAAGATTTTATTGCTAGGACTTAAGATGTTGTGAATCAACTTAGAACACAAGGGGAAGCAATTATAGAACAAAATATTGTGGAGAAGATATTGAGATCTTTTCTTCCTAAATTTGATCTTGTAGTATTAATCATTGAAGAAAAAAGAAATCTCACCACCTTCAAAGTGGTAGAGTTGGTTAGTTCTTTACAATCTCATGAGGAGCGTATGCAATGTTCTATGAAGAGTTTAGTACAATCTTTCTACTCTAAAGTGAATGTCAAAGATAAATAAACTCTTTTTTTATAAACAAAAAAATATCAATGGGAGCCTTATAATAATAGAGGACGTGGTAGAGGAAGAGGAAGAAGCTATCATAGAGGAAGAGGAAGAGGGAGAAGTTTTGTGAAAAGGAAAAGCATCCAATGCAAATATTGTGATCATTATGGACATTACGAATCTGAGTGTAGAAAGAAGAAATTTGACTTGAACAAGTCAAGACCCAACTATACTGAAGAGTTATCTAAAGATTCCAAGAACTCAACCTTCTTCACATGCAATTTGGTGAAATAAAATCAAAAAGATTTGTGGTTCTTGTATAGTAGTTGCTCTAATCATATGGTGGGTAAATTTGATCTCTTTGTCAAATTAGATGCATCTAAAAAAAGTCAAGTAAAATTTGGTAATGATAAATAGGTTGATGTGATGAGAAAAGGTACCCTTGTAGTAAAAAATAAGGAAGAAGAAACTACTTATATTTATGATGTGTTATATGTGCCCAAGTTATAGCATAATCTTTTAAGTATTAGACAACATGTAGGAAAAATTATAAAATTGTGTTTGAAGATAACTGCTGTAAAATATTTGATAAATTAGCTAATTATTATCTTATAGAAAACATTTTTATGATAGAGAATAGGTTATTTCCCCTCACATTACATTATACTACTATGCATGCTTTCAAACCAATCATAAATTATTTGTGGTTATGTCATCAACATTATGGTCATATAAATTTTTAGGGATTAAATTTACATCACAAGAAGCATATGGTGAGAGGACTTCTAGTAATTCAAGCAAAAAAAAAGTTTGTTCAAGGTGTGTACTTGGCAAGCAACATCAAGATAGTTTTCAGATGAACAAATATTACAAGGCAAAATATCCTATAGAGCTTGTGCATGCTAGCACTTATGGTGCTATGCAAGAGGAATTTTTGGGTAAAAATCATTATTTTTTGAAATTCATTGATGATTTTCTCACCACACATGGATTTATTTCCCTAAGCAAAAAATCTGAATCTTTTGAATGTTTCAATAAATTTAAATATTTGGCTGAAAAACAAAGCAGGTATTATCTCAAAATACATAAAATAAATAAAGCAGGAGAATTCATATTCAAAGAGTTTTCTATTTTTTGTAACAAAAATGGCATCATGAGATAGCTTAATGCAACCTATACCCCCCAAAAAATTTGTATTGTAGAAAGAAAGAATCATACCATTATGGAAATGGCTTGAAGTATGTTTCAATCAAAAAATCTTCCAGATTATTATTGGGGAGAAGTAGTGGCAATAATAGTATACCTCTTGAATCGAATCCCCATAAAAGTAGTTCACAACATCACTCCAAAGGAAGCTTGGAGTGGTCACAAGCCTTTAGTGGCTCATCTTTGTGTGTTTGGTTGTCTTGCATATGTTCTTATTCTAGTTAAGAAGCATAAGAAGTTCGATGTAAAATCTCAACATTGTATCTTTGTGTGATATTCTGATGTAACAAAAGGATACAAATTTTATAATCCTGACACAAAGAAACATATTATTATTCAGGTTGTATTTTTTTATGAAGGGCGAGAATCACAATGGTAAAATGGTGCACAATAAAAAACACCACCAATAATGATGGACATAGAATTTGGAAGTGTTCCTCCTCTCCCCAAAAGCTCTAGTGGAAGTTCAGGACCCAATAGTAGATCAAGTTTGAGCTCTCCAAGCTCAATCTCACTAGGTTCATCTACTAGCACACTTTCACGTGATTGTTTAAGTCTAGCATCAATTCCAAGCTCTTCAGGAAAGGTACAAAGTTTAACTAAAATTTACCAAAGTAATGTGATTCCAATTACTAATTTTGCTTTGCTTAGTAAAATTCAAGTTTAACCCTCTATATATGAAGAAACAGTAAAAAAACCATATGGATTGATTTTATGAATGATCGGATACAAGTAATTGATAAAAATAATACATAAGAATTAGTACAACTTCCAAAAGATAAATATGTGATTGGTGTCAAATAGATTTATAAGGTGAAATATCATGTTGATGGTTCTATAAAAAGACACAAGGAAAAACTAGTTGCCAAGGGATTTACATAAACACTTGGAGTAGATTATTCAAAAACATTCACTCTAGTTGTAAGACTTGATACAATTAAGATTTTATTAGCTATTGTTTCACAACACAATTGGCTAGTCTATTAGATGGATGTAAAATCAACTTTCCTAAATGGCTATATTGTTGACTAAGTCTATGTGGAATAACCTATTGGTTATGAAATTCTAGTAAAAGAACATTTGGTCTACAAGTTAAAAAAGGTTATTTATGGGTTGAAGCAAGCTCCTTGTGACTAGTATGCAGGGATTGATAGTTATTTTATAAAGAAGGATTTCAATAGAAGCCATTCAGAGCTAACCCTTTATATCCAACAACTTGGTAATGATATTCTCATTGTTTACCTTTATGTTTATGATCTCATTTATACATGTAATAGCTTATCTCTCTTGAAAAAAATTTAATCAAAAATGAAATAAGAATTTACAATGTCAGATCTAGGATTCATGTGTTATTTTCTTGGAGTGGAGGTGCTACAACAACCTGAAGGTATATCCATTTCTCAATCCTAGGATGTGGCTGATTAAAATGGCTTAGAATGGTGTCATGCATAGTAGTTGCAACCCTTGTATCCCTCGATGAAAATTAACCAAGGAAGATGCAAGTTCCAAAGTGGATGCTAATTTATACAAAAGTTTGGTAGGGAGCCTCATGTACCTCACTACAATGAGACCTGATATCATGTATGTTGTGATCCCCATCTCTCAATTCATGCATGATCCACATGAGTCTCATTATCATACTGCAAAAAGAATATTAAGGTATGTGAGTGGTACACAAAATTTTGCCATTCATTATTTTTCCACACATAATTTTGAGCTAGTTGGTTACATAGATTATGATTGGGATAGTTCAATAGATGATTAAAAATCTACATATGGTTATGTTTTCTCACTTGGTTCTAGATTTGTCTCATGGAGTAGTAAAAATTAGGCAACCATGGCTCTCTCTTTTGCAAAATTAGTGTATATTATAGCAGTAACACCCAGTTATCAAGACATATGGATTTGAAGGATTTTATAAGATATACCATTGGTTAAGGACTATCCCACAACTATCTATTGTGATAATAAAAGTACCATTAGAATGACCAAAAATCCTATGTTTCATATTAGATCAAATCATATTGAGATCAGACATCACTTTATACGATATTTAGTTCAAGATAGGATAGTGGAATTATAGTTTTGCCTTACATCCAAGCAAGTTATTGATATTTTTACCAAATCTTTATCTACAACCAATTTTATCTCTTTGATGATTCAATTGGGATTCATCCCCATTGCTCATGCAGTGGGAGATTAAAGACATGCGTCAGTGCATGATCAAGGAATAATAGTTTCAATTTCAATTTTATTTTTAATAAGTGTAGTCTTATTTTTAGACTGATATAATGCATAATAGTTTAATTTAATTAATTAATTTTAGCTCCATACATTTTAAATCATGAGACCTAAGGGTAGTTTTATTTTTAGACCTTATTCAAAATATTGTCCAAACTGTTGGTTAAACACTTTTAAATCTAACGCTCCTTATTATGGACAATGCTTGAATAAAATAAAAATTAGTATTTCTTTGGATCTTGATTTTTTTCTAAGTTTTCTTGAGCAATTGTATATTTATTTTGTCTATATTTTTTCAATAGCTCACTATAGTGTTAGCACTCTGTTTATTTCATTTCATAATCTGACCTAAAATGGTCTGAGGATTATTATGCAAAGGAAGAAGAAGTAGCTCGTTGATAGAGCTCAGTCAAGATGCAATAAAAATAGTGTTATCAACATGCAAGAGTAGTCAAGAGTAGAATAAGTCCTCATAGGTGCAGACAATCTAGAAAGGAGAAATAGTGAGTGAAGCTGTGGAAGAGCATAAAGATCAGGGCTATTGTTGGTACATAGACCAACGTGGAGAGAGAGCCTAGCAGAGTCTTGGGAGGAAACCTGAGTATTTGAGCAATAGGTGAGAGAAAAGTAATCTTAGGGTGAATACAGCCCTCAAAGAAAGAGTGGGAGCCAGAAAAAGTAAGCATTACAAAGAGACCACCAAGGTGTGAGTGAGCTCAATTAAAGCCACATCAAATTTAAATTTTAAAAACTGGGGCTAGGCTCAAATCCATCCTATCAGAAGCATACCTCATTCCACTTCTGAACATCCAGACAGGGGAAGCTGAGTTCGAAACTGAGCTGCTGCAACCAACATCCACAACACATCTCAAACCGGGCAAAACCAACCACTCATCTCTTGTCATGACAACATCATATTTAGGGAAAAAACAAGCGCTCCATGTGAGATCCAAATCTCCCATCCATAAAGAGGAAAATCCATAAGCCCAGCCAGAGATGTTGTGGAAAAGACAAAACTCATAGACAACAGTACTAACATTAACAAGGGTTTTAGTTTGAAGCTTAAACCCTTCAAATAGACCCATTTCAATACAAAACCAGATAGGCTAAAATGGATCCGAAACAACCCATGAGAATAATGCTTAAAACTTTCAGGAAACATGATAGCAACCATTCTCTTACCAAGGTATGTTTCCTGCATATCAAGCACTCAATCAGAAGCGACAGAACAGAGAAGATCGCCGCACCAATCACCTCTAATTCAAGTGATTCTGTCTTCAGACATTTCGGTCTACCCACCATTTCCATTATGATGGCTTTCTAGCGTAACAAGCTTCAAATCTGGCACATCAGGACAAGATTGGCCACGATTCCCACTGCCACGGGATTCCTCCAAGACACGCAGGATTTGGAAGGCAAAAGGTATCATTTCAAAAGTGTTATCTTCCCAAAGACCAACCAGGTAAGTTGACACTGGAAGGCACATAGTGAGAAGCTCAAATGGCTATCCAGCACCCAGTCCCAAACAATTGAAACCAATAGAGTTGCCTTCTCTGTATTTTCCCCTTTGTTTTCACTTTTGTCTTGTGTCGAGACTAGAAGGAGAAGAATCCAAATAACAAGTAGATCAAAAACAACCAGAAACGTCATCCTCCGAAGAGCGAAAGAGGAAAAGAACACCTCACGGCCTACCATCCAAATAATTTCAACCATAGGTATCATTTTTCTCAGTATCACTGATCTCGCACAGAGAACAGAGTGCCAATGTAACCATAGAAAACTAGCGTGAACTGAGAGACCAGTCCTCCAAAATGGAAAACGGTCTTGGCCACTATGCCCTCCCCCGCAAAATAACTCTAATGGAGTTAACCCATGCGAAAGGTCCTCTTGAACAGATCCCAGAACAAACGTTCCTTATCCGATCCTGCACAACCACAAAAAAGTAGCTGAAAGCGGATGACATTTCGTTCTCCCCCATCCTGAGGAAAAATATGCCCAATGCTTAATCTGAGAATGGACAAGCACACCAAATCTTTTTCCAAGGCCAAGCCGAACCCATACATGTTACTCCTCAGCTGGATCTGGGTCATCTTCCTCTGCATCATCGCCCTGCAGACTATCCCGCCCAAAGCCAAATTAAAAAGTTTCTCCCACACTTTCTCTCTCCCATGTTCGTTTATATTATTTTAGGTGACACTCAGCAAAAACCTTTGCATTTATTACAATAAAAGGTAAGTTTTTAAATTAGGGTAGTAAATAACAGTATGTATTTGTTTGGTTTTAACATAAGATTAGGCATATTTTAGTTTCAGATTTATTTAATTTGCATAAATTATTTAATGTAGAAACAAATACTAGTAATTATATTATGAGAGTTATTGTGTAATTATAAGTAAGTTATTTTATATATTATCAACTATATTTATAAATAGGTTATTTTATATATTATTATTTTTATTTATTTATTAATAAAATTTTAAATTATTATATATAATAAATAATTATATGTTATTGTTTAAGAGGTTAATAAATGGAAGCATTATTTATAAGTAAGGAAATCATTATTCATAATGATTATCAATTTTTTAATAATTATAATTATAAATTAAACCTTATTAAATTATAAATTATAAATTATAAATAGATAGTTTTTAAGACAATTTCATTTGATTATAAATATAAGAAAGTTATGACTAACAAGTCAGTGGTTATATTATTTATATATATTTTTTAATTTTATTATAGACACCATAACCCTTCTTAAAACTTTTGTGAGTGAATCTTATGTAAAAATATATGACGATGGCTTATATTTTGGAGAAGAATTTATTCAAATGAAGAGGTCCCATAATGTAAGTTTTGAGATCAATAAGACTTAATATATTCAAAAATTATTTCTCTACAAGATAGATAAGCTTTGTGTGCATAAATAAAGAAGAGTTCAATTAATAAGAAAATAACATACTTCAAAATTTATATATCATTTTAGAGTTTAAAATATAATAATATATTAAAATATGTTTATTGACTAAATTTTATAAATTTATATTACTAAGTGCATGGAGTATGTCATCCAATCTTTACACTTATGAATAGCACAACTCTAATATTGGTCTTTTATGTAGTGACTCTAACCATGGTCCCTTATGTTAAACTCCTCTTCCAGAACTAACTTGAAAGAAATCATATGAATAAAATTAAAGTGATCAATGGTGTTGTCAAGCTCAATATAACATTTATCCAAATCTATTTTTGTCCTACAATTTTAAAGATATTTTTTTAAAGTTAGAAATGATTTATTTCCTACATATTTAAAAATAAAATTGAAAACAAAAATGATTTTTATAGCCATCGCATAATCCTTCTATGATGAGAAGTAATGCCTTTGGATGTATCAAGGGATCTATACACATGGCTATGTACTTTCCACATGGCTACATTCAACATATTTTGCTTTATTTCCATACATTTTTGTTTAATACTTGGAAATAAAACCCTAAGATTTGGTCAATACACAGAGGTTTTCCACAAGCAAATGTGATGTTTGTGTCACTAATTTGCATTGTAATTTTGATTCACTGAAATAAATATGAAATTATGCAACACTAAATTGAGTCAATTTGTGGTGTTGATTGCACTTCACACAATAATGGCTTTAGTATAGAAAGGCTTAAAAGTCAAATTAAGAAATTTCATCCTCATAGATATAATCCGTTTGGTAGTTTGGAACAAGTGGGTAACTATGCTTTAAGAATAAGTCTTCCTTCTCATATGAGAAAATATTTAGTTGTCAATGTTAGACAATGAAGAAGGAGATATATTGTTACATACAAGTGAATACCTTGCCTCTAATGGACAATGAGTTTTGGAGAAGGATATCGTGATATAGAATACAGAGAGGACAATGAGAAGATGAGTGCAAGAACGGTGAAAATTTGGTTAAAATGTTAACTACACAAAAAGCCCAAATGGTACTCCAAAGACGAAGTAGGGAATAAATTTCATCATTTACAAAGTTCTTAAATATTTTAGGGAACAAATGCCTCTAATTTTGGATGCAATAGCCAAATTTAAGCTCTACTAAATTAACTATGTCATATAATTAATTACACTAGTCTCATTTATGTAACAAATATTGTTAATACACTACCTAAAGATAATTCATTTAAAATTATTAGCTAAAAATGTATATATGGATTTTTAAGATCTAGAAAAAGGCTTAGAGTGATCAAGATACTTCAGGGCTAGTGGTCTATTTTGAGATAAAATTCATGTCATGGATTTTCATAATAACCCGTGTTAGTGCTAAGATTATAAGGAAAAACTATTATGAGGTTATAGATTATCAAAGAATCACACAACTAAAGTCCCATAAGTAACCTTTGCAAACATGGCTTGATTTTACACTTTTTTATAGTTAATTTTTTTCTTAGGCATTTTGTGTACCTCATGTTTCTGAGTTGTCTTATAAATATTAGCCTTTGGGAAAAGAAAAGGCATTCAATAGAAGTTAGGCTCAATAGTGAAAATACAAGTGTTGAGTCCATGAGTCTGAGCCTCATGTTCTCCTAGCTAGTTTTCATTATTAGGTATTATTGTGATTTTCTGAGAATATTGTAAGATGACAGAGTAATGTATAGATTTTAGGTAAGTTACATTTTTTATCTTTGTTCATGAAGGCCAATTGATGGCAATAAATATATACTTGAAAATTGCATACTAGAAAGGGTAAGAGTAAGCACTTCACTTTGTTAGACTTTTGTGACATTGTGTTCTTCCATATTAAAATGTTACACCCTGTATTTTATTGTGTTCTTTGTATTTATATTGTAATTCTAGAATATTTCTTTTATAATACTTTATATCTTCATTTAGTACAAAAATAATACATAATTTTAAATAAAACAATCACACATATATTAGGAGTGTAAAAAATTTATGATAATATTTTTTTTGAAAATATTTATATAAATTACAAATTAATTTAATGTTATTTTTTATTATTAAATATTTATAACTTATTATATATAATATTTAGTAAATTTTAATATACTTCAATAAAAAATAATCAAATTAAAAAAAAAAAATACTTTAAAATTTAAATACAATATTAAACTTATTTTTCATTATTTAATGTTTAATATTTATATGTTGTTATTACATTTTGAATTAAACATAGAAAGTCACATCTAAGTATTCTTTATTTTGTTTTAGGTATGTCTATTGTATGTCTTTAGGAATTAAAAAAAATAGACATACAAAGGTCGCAAGGAGCTTCGATTCCAATAATAATAAAAGCAAATTTTTGTCTATGGGGAAATCATTGATCCACAATTAAATCGAAGAAAAGTAAAAGTTCAACAAAGGGCCATTCAAAATGCATAATTTATAAAACTTGCGTGCATTATAGTGCGTTGGATTGGCACTTTTTTAAATACAACTTATAAAATATTTCATATTAAATTTGTATTTTTTCTTTCAAAAGTCAAGGGCAAATCCTCTTGATATCTTATGAGATAATTAAGGAAATATTTTATTCAAATTAAAAGCTGGATTGCCTAAGCAGTTGGTAATGTGTCTTTCCCATTGGCACGGACCACGTGCAGGGATGATAATTCCCTATGTATTTCCATTTTTATTGTATATTTTAATATAAAAATTAGCCCAAATTAGTGTTTTATTAATGAAAGTTTGTAAAAATTTAAATTATTAGCCATGATATTTTAACAACAATTGGGCAGATTACTCTTAACAACTATTTGAAGAAGTCAATACAATGTATGTTAGATAAGTTCAAATGCCAAAATTTATAATAATATGTCGATGGATATATATAATTAATTGTGCATTAAAATATTAATGTTATTTTTTTGGTATTTAAAATTGATTTGGGATATTTATTAATATAATATGAAAAATGATTCTAAATTATAATTTGATAATAGGAAATAAATTTCATTAAAATTAAAGAGTAAAATTAATGTAGTAAAAAATAAATAGGATAATAAAAATAATAAATAATTAAAATAAAAGTTTAGATGAAGAAACATAGGGGAGAGTAAGGTGAAGCTTTGCAATAGGGAGATAAATAGTCGCCTTTCATTGATGGTGTTACAAGTTTTCTTTTCTCTCTCTTAATCACCTTTGATTCTTTAGTGTATGTATGGTGGAATGTTTCTTGGTTGTCAAGGGTGCTAAGTGGTTGTGGTTCTAATTTTGAGTCTTTATTTATTTTATGTTTATTTTTGTTTTCTTTTTTTATGTTTTCTTTGTCTTCTTCTCTTTTTGAAAAACTATTTACATTGGTTTTGCCACCTAGTTTATCATTTTGTGTGCCCTCCTCCCTAGTTCCTATTATGTTGGTACATGTTGGGGATTGGAAGTAATTGCAGTTAACTTTTGCAGTTTATAGAGGAGGATGACCAAAGTGATTTGAATCATGAAAGGAGTCATTTTGATGGTAGTATTAATTGTATTGGAAACCATGCAACTTTAGGTTAAATGTACCTTGAATCGAGCGGCCTAAAATTTATTACCTAGAAGAGTGGTGAGGAAAAGGGTGTCCTTAAGAAGCTTTTTAGTGAAGTTTTTCGACAGGAAAAAATTGTTGAATATTTAAAAGGTGCAAAAAATTTTATTGGCTTGACCGACACATCTAAGTATGGAGCAAAAGGTAAGCAAAGGACAAGATGGTAAAATCCCTAGCTCTATAAAACCCTTTTCTTACTTCCCGATTCATCCATGGAACATGATTTACATAGAAAATAATCTTAGTTGAAAAATAATAGGTTTTTTTGTCTGTTTAAATAGTAATGCCCTTTGTTCAAGGATTTTTTTGATAATTGAGATAATATAATTTGGGCTAACAAAATGATTGATTGTTTTATTTTTTGCATAATGTTCTGAAAAGGGGTTTTCTTGGTCCTTTTTAGACATTCCAATATGCAGAGAAGAGTTATTAACAAACTCATATGGAATGTGAGTCAATCATGTTTAATGCAGTCCCTTAGAACCCCAATTTGGACTAACCAAATTTGGTTTTTAATGCGTAACCTAGATGGGTGGATATTGAAAATGTTTCTCTTCAAATGTGGACTTATCTTCTCCAAGCCCTTAAAACCCTAGGATAGGTGCTTAGGATCAAGGATCCTAGATGTTATTTGGCCCACATGAATTCTTGGGTTCTAATTTATCTGGATCACTTGGAAGTTTTTTTGGAATTCCTTATTTTTTATATTAATGGGAATTCTTGTATTTGTCCTACTAAAGGATTTGGATAATTTAATGCATGTTTATTCTACACAAAAGATGGGCATATGAGGAAAACTTACCCTTTATTGTCCTCTAATAAAATCTTTGATAATTATTCCCAAAGAGACCCCATGCACAATAAAAAATATGTCCTTTTTAATCCTCTTCCCCCTCGAATGGAGGATTTGGAAAATATTGATAACCCCATTTTTAATCTAAATTCGGTGAAAGTAGAACACCCTCTAGTGGGGGACTTGAAGTAGATGATAGTTTAATTCCTTCTATTTTTTAAGAAAACCCTCAAGAGAAGGGATGTGGGGCCATACCCCATATTGATGTTCCCCCTCCTCAAGATACTACTTTACCTTTTGTTGGGGAGAAGGTTAACCAGGTTAAATCAGTCGATCAATCTCTAGTGTCTCCTCTAGCCCTAAACTTCTAAAAAATTTGTGTTGAATATATGGTTGATGTTGTTCCATTTTCTAAAGGGAGAACATCTGGTGACTTTGTTGGCCCTAAGGCTAATTGGGAAAAAAAACGTTGACTTGGTCCTTAGTAACAATATTGAACTCCCTTTTGAAAACTTGTTTGTATAAATTTCTCCCTTGATGGACCCTGTCCATAATAGGGATATCTTTAATGAAGTCATACATATTGAAAATGTGTCTATAGTTCTTGGTATTGCTAGTACTAAAGATAATTGGGATTCTAAAGGGTCGGTAAAAAGTTTTAAAACTATCCCTTTGAGGAACCCCCTGCCATGAACCTCCTCCTAATAAAGATGAAAAAAATGTTAAATATGGGTTGATGGGTGGTGGAAATGATAGTAGTCAAAAGAGGAATAAGGATAATAAAACTCCTCAATATTTTACAAGATTGTACCAAAATAGGGGGAAAATACCTTAGTTTAACCAAGTACTCCTATCGATGGTCATATAGATTATCATATGGAATGTAAGTGGGATAGAATCACTAGATAGAAAGCTTCTTGTTAGGTACATCAAAAATTTTAGAATAAAGATTTATTTTCTACTTGTTTAGGAGGTTAAATCTACTGGGTCTACCTATCCTCTATTTTACGCTTTATCTAGCCTATCTCTATTCATTTTTCCACTAATCATTTTAGAGGAAAAGGTGGTGCCTCTATTTTTAAAAATGCACTATGGCACTATGGGAAGAATATATTGTTGAGCATGGTACTTCTCCTTACAACTAAGTTATTTGGGTTATTTTTCCTAAGCAGAGCAAAAATATTTGGGATATGTAACATGTGTACCTCTAATTACTATAGGGAAAGAATAAAACTCTAGAACTAGATTCCTACTAATTTGAAGGACATCCCTTGGGTACTCCATGGGGAGTTTAATATGATTGAAGATAGAGAGAATAAGATAGTTGGTGACCCTCATTCTTATAAATGAAAGAAACTATTTTCTTGGTCTAAATTTAATATATTGTGTAAAGTGGCTAACCCCCTAAATAAAGGAAAAAGGAAAAGTAAATGCATTTGGCATATTTAGGGTAACAACCAGGTTAATTCTATAAAGATCAATTCTATACTTGACAGATTATACTTATCTGAAGATTTCATTGATACTTGCTTGGAAGGAGATGGTAGTGTTCTTAATGTTATTCCTTCCACTATTTATGATAATCGTCCTATTGAGCTCAACTTTGGACTTATTAATAATAATAAAATGTGAGAAACCTACCATGGAAGGGCTATATAAACTTAATGTCTCCCATATTGAAGATAAGGAATGCTTGAATGCTATCCATTTTACATGGAAATTGGTAAATTTCAATCTGACACTAATTCTAAAATTGATATCTGAAATAACCCTATGGACTTGACTAAAAATTTTGCTAGATATTTTGGTCAAATAAAAGCCAATAGGAAAAGGAAATCATTTATAATTGATCAGGAAAGGATTATTTGAGCAAAATATTCCTTGAAAAAGGATTTGCATAACTCCATGCTTAACACCCTATCTAATGTTAAGCATCTGATTAGAAAACATAAAACTTATTTGGCCAAAGGTGCCCAGACTCAATCTAGACTTAATCATATTAGGCTTAGAGATAAAGTATCTAAATTTTTCTTCCATTTTTTAAAGGCTAAGCATAAAAGATAAAAGATATCTATGATTAAGGTTGATTATAAGATTGTGGTTCACTCTAAATTGATCAAAAAGGCCTTCTTTGATTTCTACTCCAAGTTGTTTTTTCCCTAATGAGTTGAATGATCAAACTGAATAAAGCAAAGTTTTGTGTGAAAATATTATGGATTGTTATACACATATTTGAGTTTTGGAGTAGTCAACTTTTTATCTTAGATGTGCTCAATGAATTTCATCATTTTTTAAGCTTCTCTTATCCCTCAGGTTCCCCCTTTTTTTGGCTAAGTCTTAGCTTCCTTCTGAGCTCTCTAAGTGGCAGTCTCACACTCATTTATCACTAATGGTTCTTGGCTCATCTAGGAGAATCACCAATGTTCAATGTGGTGACCCAATGCTAATCCAAGGCTAGTTTATTTTTTTCAAATCTTTATGTAATTCCATTGACCAATGGGATAATAGATGGGGCCCACCATTCAATTGCAAGGAGGGATGTGAACATTCCATGTGGCACCCCACACTCATTTTGGAAGAGGAATATTTGACCTCCCTAAGAGAATAACCACCTCACCATGTGGTGCAATGATGCTTCTCAGGGGAAAAGGTTATATTTTTAGGACTCAAGATCGTGCCATTGGTTGATGGAGTCAGGAAGGGGACCCACCAATCAGTTATAATGAAGGAAGAAAACCTTCCATGTAGCACCTTAGTACTCCTTGAAAGCAAAATTTTCCTATCAAACCTTCAAGCAGTCCTGTTGTGCAAGAAAAGTGGGTCCCCCTTCCCTAACAAGTATTCCAAAAGTAGTTCTAGAGGCATAAACATGTCACCATTTCACCTCTTATAAGCATTATGAGCATCATAAGGTGTTACAATTGTACCATATCTGAGATTTAGAACACAAACTACACTCATGAACCATAGCTCCCTATTCAGTTGCAATAACCTCATCACGAGTGTGAGTACTTGGTTTTAGGTGTCATTTCCTCAAGAGGTCACTGTGCCTATACAAGTAGGGCTCTTTTCTTTTATAAAAGATAGGAAGTTAGATAATTATTTTGTACTAGAGCATCCATTGTAACAAGTTTAAATTCTAGAATAGAATTATCTAGTAGTTGTTTTGTCTTTCATTGTAAGGCCTTAATAGGGTTCGCTCATGAGAAAGATCAAATATAGTATAATGTACCATTTGGCCCATTGTATGATTTTTTCTACCCATTAATGAAGAGGATGTGATGTTTTATGTCAAACTGAGTGAAGATTTACAGATTTTTGTTATTTTCATTATCTAATTCTATAGTATTGCTTCTTATCGACATTATACACTTGAGTTCATACATATGCTCCTTTAATAGTCTATAATATTCTAAGATTCAAACTATTTTATGCAATTGTAGGTTAATAATTGTAAATATCTCATCACATCATCTTATTTCATCTTTATTTTAACTTTCACTTGCATTTCTTCCTGACCCTTACCCCCTAAACCAATTTGAAGAGTTGGCTTCTAAAACCTTGGAGGTTACTTTAGAGAATCCATTTGATTCCCACACTTGTAAAGCTTCCATAGAAGGTTATTAGCCTAGAGTGAGAGTTTTAGACATCTACAAAGATAATTTTTAAAAAGATATATTCTATCCAAGCTACATTCTTGGATAGTGATATGTCTTCCATTTAATAAATTACACTTCTCAGGACTAAAGATTATTTTATTAGGAATCAAGATCATGCCATTAGCTGATGGAGGTGAGAATGGGACCAACCAAGAAGTTATGATGAAGGAAGTGAACCTACCACAAATCATCCTAACACTCCTTAAGAGCAAACTTTTCATGTTAGACCTTTGAGCAATACTGTTTGATGAGAGGGGTGGGTCCCCATTCCCTAAAAAGCATTCTAAAAGTAGTTCTTGAGGCATACACATGTCACCACCATGCTTCTTCTAAGCATCCTAGACATCATAAGATGTTGAAATAGTGCCATATCTTATATTTGGAAGACCAAATACACTCATGAGCCATAGATCCATAGTTAATTGTAATTACCTCATCATGAGTGTGAGTGCCTGGTTGTAGGTATTGTTTCCTCAAGATGACATTGTGCCTGTATAAGAAGGGCTCTTTTATTTTTCAAACGGTTGGAAATTAGATAATTATTTTTTACTAGAGTAGCCATTATAACAAGTTTTAGTTCTCAAATATAAGTAGCTAGTAGTTGTTTTATCTTTCATTCGAAGACCTAAATAGGTGCCCCTCATGGGAAATATCAAATATTTTATATTGTGACTTTTGTCTTATTGTATGATGTTTTCTATCCATCAAATAAGAGGATGCAGTATTATGTGTCAAATTGAGTGAAGATTTATAGTTGTTTGTTGTTTCCATTATTTGCTTCTATAGTATTGGTTCTTTTTCATATTATAGACTTGAGTTCATCCATGTACTCATTTCATATTATGTAATATTTAAAGATTTAGACTATTATATGTAATTATAGGTTAATAATTTTAAAGATCTCAGTGCATCACCTTAGTTAGTCTTTATTTTAAGTTTCTCTCGCATTTCTTCCTAACCCTTTCCACCCAAACCAATTTGAAAAGCCAGGTTTTAAAGACCCAAAGTTTTATTTATAGATCATAGTCAAGTCCCACACCTATAAATCTTCCCATATAAGGTTGTTCATCTAGAGTGAGAGTTTTAGATGTCAATAGTTTTTCTTTTCGAGCACACTTAGTGGGACCTAAACTACTAGTGTAACTTACTAGAAGTGAAATTTTATGAGCCATAGGCCCTTTACAAGTTCACAAATAGAAAATAATAAAATCTTGTTAGCACCACCAATGGTATTCCCAACTCACCAAAGGATAACAGGATCTATCACAATACAAAAACCATAACAAATAGTAATCCCAAGGCTATAAAAAAACATTGTACCATGGATCAGTGGTAGCCCACTTATCCCTATAGTAGTGCCAGATCATGGGATACTATTCCTAAAAATGCCTTAAAGGTGCTCCTTAAATTCACAGGGGAAGACTTTATAACCACAACAATACATCTCCAAGATATTGTGGATGTGTGCACTATGCACTATATTATAGAGTAAAACGTGGCCTTAAGACTACTAGCCACCTTTTTCAAAGGGAGAGTTCTTGATTGGTACTGATCCTTTCTTCCCATTTCCATCACCACTTGGGATGACTTGGGCAATAGATTCTTTGAGTGTTTCAATGAGAAGGTAGATCAATCATATCTCCTACAATAGCTAATAACTATTAAGAGAGCCCCACAAGAGATTATTATTTATTTTAATACTAGGTTTGATAAGACCAAGAAAAGGATCCCAATAATGGCTTGATCATCAACATTCATGGCCATTATCTTATACCTCAAGACCTTCGACTTAGAAATTGCCATCATGATCTAGTCTCTTGGAGGCCAGATGTTGTAGGACACATATGATCTACCATTTAGAGTTGATAATAACTTGATAGATGCTGGGAAGCCTCCCCCTCAGCCACTGATGCCAATGTTCCTAGAGAGATCTATGTTTTCAGAAAATAAAGTCTTGAACACCTCACAAGCACCATATTCCATGTATGTATACCCACCTACCCACCAAAGAACCTTATCCTCATCCTCAATATCTATGGAGATGAATGACATGAAGATTATCTTGTGAAGATTCTCCAATGAAATCATAAATCTCAAAAGGTAACAAGTTATACCACCAAAGGTCCCTTTCCAAAACTACCAAGAAAATAGAGCACCCTACTAGAATAACCAATACTAGGAAAGGCAAAGGCAAAATCACTAGGCACCAAATCATCAAGTGCCAAACCACTATACATGACCCATTAATCAAATTGATCTGGTACTTGATCCCTTATAAATGGTCTCACCAAGTATCGATAGAGAACTAGTCACTGGCCAAAATGACTTGAATTCATGTTACTTTCTATGTAATTATGCATATGCACCCTAAAATTTCCCAAGAGGCAATTTATATAAAAAATTTATCGAGTAATGGAGACAAGGAGGCATATCTGATTCATCCTCTTATGAGTACTAGTACCCATAAATTGAAAATGTTATCTTGATAGCACAAATGCATGGAATGTCCATGGAACAAGAAGAGGAGTTAGCATTAGAGCATGCACTTTTCTCTTTGGTATAGTGTAATGATGTAGTCTATGAAAGTGAGGTACCCTTGTACAGAGCTCTGCAAGTCCAATAAGACTATTAAATTCACTATAAGAAGAGATTGGCCAAGAGCTAAGAAGCTTCCATAGGGCCTAAAGTGACTTTCATGAAGAGTTTGGTACCCCAACCATCACCCCTAACATATCAAAGTTAGGGTGATACAACAAGAAACAAGGTAATATAACTCAAGGTCCCACCTCTAGGGTCATAAAATGTGGTGGAACAACTAAAGAAAGTTCCAGCCAATGTTTCTCTCTATGATGCCCTATTTATCCCAAAGTAGAGATGTTTGATGAAAGAGGCCTTGGAAGACTGAGAGAAGCCCGCATGAGGAAAATTGACTATAGAGCCCACATAGACAAAGGGAAAGGAAGCCAACATGAATGCATAACCCTAAGCATCATCCACATTCATCAAATACAAAGAGGGGGTAAATAAGACAAAATCTACCCCATTATGTTTAATGTTTATCATGGGAAAGAAGTTGTTACATAATTCCATGATCAATTCTGATGCTAGCACCATGGTGATGCCTAAGCAGATTGTGGATGTAGTGTAACTATAATATGAACCTTTGATAAAGGATTAATTGAGTTGGATGAGAAGAAATTTCAAACCATAGGTATCATCAAGGCTTTTTAGCTTACCATAGATTCTTGTCTCAACTTCATTGTATCACAAGAAGTTGTAGTGATAGACATTCCATTAGTCTTAAGGTTATGTCTATCAAGAGATTTCACCACCAAAATAGGTAAATATCTATCATTGGATTGGTCCCACTTGATTCTGAGGACCAAATAATTTTGAATTTGAAGGTATTATCTTAACCACTACACCTAAAACACATAGCAGATAATGCTATGATAAAATTTAATGTAGCACACATGTCTTTCTCCCAAAAATAGATATATCACATAGAAATACTCAAGGAAGAAAGGTTAAAATGAAACATAACCCTAGAGGAAGAGGTGTTTGTTAATGAATTCATTGAGATTGATCCAATTGTAAAATTTGATACCACCAGTCTAGGGACCTTTGTGATTCATGATGAAGACCAAGCCATCCTGAGGTCATAAAAAGAAAGAGGATCATAATGAAGACCTTGAGAGTGAGTCCAAATTTTGGACTCTACATTTTGACATTGAAAAATTAATGTTAGGAGCCCGTGCCTTACCCTTCTCTTTGCAGTATTAGTTTAATAATTTCTATGGACACATATGATTTATAAGTCATCCCTTAGAGCATATTTGAATTATCCCACATACAAGGGATGTAGTAGTTGTTATAATAGAGTTAGTATATAAGTAAGTGTTGAGGCCCAATGAAGGCATCCACAAATTTATCGTATTGAGCTTGCTCAAAAGAGGTTGCCCCCTCAAAGTGGCCTGTGATCAATATAAGCTTTATGTGTTTTCGTTATTCATAAGAGTTATTTTATTTTTGCATATTTCAATTAAATATATTATAGGAATTAATCTACTGCAGGAGTTACTTCTCATCTGGTATCAGAGCACTTTCTTGGCTTTATGGGTAGATTTGGAGCAATTTTTTCAGAGCAGGGCTTTCTAGGAGCTGTGCCATTTTTGGCAAGAATTTTTTTTCATTGCAAGTTTCATCATTTCAGATTAGGTAAATACCCATCCATTTAACTATGGGAAGTGTTTGGGCATAAGCCCTAAAACTCATTGTGAGGATTACCACACGAACCCTGAAGTAGCTAGCCCATTGAGAGGACCTACTAGTGAAAAGGGCAATGGCCCCATCCCAATTGACTAGTTCCCACCCGTGAGGTAAACCAAAAGCTATCATTAAGGGGTAAACCCATGGCCAAAATTTTTTGGAGAGTGGTACTCAATTAGACAAATTTGGTGGCCAGAGAGAATTTTAAAAAATCCTTTAGGTAGCCAAATAAACTTGGGGTCCATATCTAACTTATTAGGTTTAGAGAGCAAACAATAGCATATCCAAAATTGAGGATATTTCCAACCACACAATTGCAGACAATCCAATTCTGGTAAAAAATTTTGGGGCACTACCCTAAACCCTGCCCTGCATTGTGGCAGGGAATAAGAAGGATACCTAGCTATTAACAACTAGTTATGGTCACCACTCGTGCAGGCACAAAAATCATGGAAGAAGAAATTGCCATATTGAAATCTTGGGTTATAAAGTTAATCGATATGATGTGTGGCTTGAATCCATAGAATAACATCTTGCTTAATAGAGTGCAGAAGGAGTCTTCTTCAGAGCATCGCTCCTTTGTTTCCAAATTCTCACATGGACCTCAGCTAGACTTCCTATAGTTCATTGGTATAGATCCTACAAGATGGATATATTGAGCTGAATAATTCTTCAACCTCCACAATACTTATTCTGCAAACAAAGTCCCAATTTCTTCCTTTCATCTGGAATAAGAAGCACTTCAGTGGTATCATTAGTATCTCAAGTCAAATGATGAGCCCAATTGGTCAAATTTTGCATCCTTAATTTTGGGTAGGTTTGGTCCCTCGACATTTGTGGATTTCATAGGAGCTCTCACCAAACTCCATCAAATAGGTACTATTCATGAATATTAGATTAAATTTGAAAAACTCACTAATCACACTGAAGGGTTGTCAGATGATTTATTCAAAAGCTACTTTGTTAGTGGCCTTAAAGAGCTGATCTGCTTAGAGGTAAAAATGTTTCAACCTAAAAATATGATGGACACTTTGGGTCTAGCTATGTTAGCAAAAGATAAACTCTCCACACATCGTCGACCTCCCACCTTTTCACCAGCAAAAAACATAGTGAATCAACAGACAACCATAACCACACCAATCAAGTGCCTGACTGAGGCAGAGATGTGGGCTAACAAAGAGATTGGATTATGTTACAATTGTGATGACAAATGGGTTAGGGGTCACAAGTGCATCTAACAAAAACTTTACTTTCTAGATGTGGAGTCACCACCAAAGTAGAACAATGAGCTTGATACTCCAAAATTTCAAGATGCTCAAGAAGAACCCAGCACTGAAGAGGACCTAGTGGTTCAAGAGACTCAACCTGAGATCTCAGTGCATGCACTAGCAGGTGTCACCACTCCCCAAACCATGAAGGTCAAAGGGTGCTTCAAAAATATCCCTCTCACAATCCTCATTGACTCAGGCAGTACTCACAATTTCATCGATCCTTGCATTGCTAAGGTGGCAGATTGCTTTGTATACCCTTGTTCTCACTTTGAAGTCATGATTTCTAATGGGGGCACATTGCCATATAAAGGGAAGTATTGAAATTTGCGTAATGCAATGGGAAATTATAATTTTCACTCTGATATGTTTGCCCTACCTTTAGGAGGATGTGATGTGGTTTTAGGGGTACAGTGGCTTCACACATTAGGACCTATTTTATGGGACTTCTCTGAGCTTTGGATGTAGTTCATAGATAATGGTCAAAAGCACACCATAAAAGGGTTATTGTCAAGATCTGCTAGCATCATTAGTTCTCATTACATGGAACAACTTTTGAAGAAAGGTTCACATGGGGTCATTGCACAACTGCATTCCATTCAACTCTAGCCCCTCACTGCTACTAACCACCCTACAGATTTACATGCTATACTCAACAAGCATGCAACCATTTTTTAGAAGCATTAGATTTGCCCCCTTCACACCCTGAAGATCACCACATTCCTCTCCTTTTAGGAAGCATCCCACCCAACATCTGGCCATACTATTACCCCCATCTGTAAAAGACTAAAATTCAGAACTTAGTCTAGAAACTCCTCAAGTCTAGAGTTATTCACCCCAGCGTCAGCCCATATTCCTCCACAGTGCTTCTTGTCCATAAAAAATATGGGTTGTGGTGCCTTTGCATTGACTTTTGAGCCCTTAACCACCTCACTATCAAGGATAAATTCCCAATTCCTATCATCAATGAGCTCCATGGGGCCAAATTCTTCTCCAAGTTGGATCTGCATTCTGGCTATCATCAAATCTGAGTGCATCCTGATGACATTCCCAAGACAGCCTTCCATACGCATGAAGGTCACTATGAGTTCCTTGTCATGACATTTGGCCTTACAAATTCCCCTTCCACTTTTCAATCACTCATGAATAAAATCTTTCAGCCTTTTCTTCGTCAATTTATTTTAGTTTTCTTTTATGACATTTTGATCTATAGCCGCACATGGGCCGAGCATCTACAACATATTGATAGGGCATTAAAACTATTAGCAAACAATCAATTATGTGCCAAGAAATCCAAGTGTTCATTCAATCAAGAGGAAATCAACTATCTAGGGCACATTATTTTAGCCAATAGGGTTCGTGTGAACCCAAAAAAAATCAATGCTATGCAGAATTAGCCTCGACCAACCACCCTCAAAAGCCTTCATGGTTTCTTAGGCCTGATAAGATACTATCACAAGTTCATCAAAGATTATGGAAAGATCACAGCTCCTTTGACTTCCTTACTGAAGAAGGATTCTTTCACCTAGGGTGCAACAACTGATCAGGCATTCATCAAACTCAAACAGGCTATGTGTAGCACACCAGTTTTGGCACTGCCAAACTTCACCAAAACTTTCACCATCAAAAGTGATGCTAGTGGCCTCAGCTTGGGTGTTGTTCTTCTCCAAGAGGGCTGACCAATTGCCTTCACTAGCAAATCCCTTTCTAGCCGTAATTTAGCTTTGTCTACATATGAAAAAGAAATGATGGTAATTTTACATGCAGTACAAAAATGGACACCCTACTTATTGGGAAATCATTTTTGCATCAAAATTGATCATAAGAGTTTGAAATATTTCTTGTAAAAATGGGTCTCATCCCCAGCTCAGCAGAAGTGGGTCAGCAAACTCATGGGTTATGATTATGAGATCACCTATAAGAAGGGAAAAGACAATGTTGTGGTTGATGCTCTCTCAAGAACCTTTAAGGACTAGCCTTTCCTCTCTACCATCTCCATGCCCATTCTGAACTAGTTGGAATCTGTCTAATAAGGGTATGCAAATGAACCCTCCTTATGCCACCTCATTCATCAATTGGCCTCTAACCCCTCTGTAGTACCACATTATTCATGGGACAGTGCTTTTTTGCAAAACAAGGGTCATCTGGTGCTTTCCCAAAGTATAGACCTGCATCAAACCATCTTCTATGAAATCCATGCTTCCCCCTCAGTAGGGCACTCAGGATCTCTCAAAACCTATGAGCGGGCATGTCGACACTTCTTTTGGAAAGGCATGAAAGCTGAAATTAAACAGATGGTGGCTGGATGTGATACATGCCAATGAAACAAAGGTGAAACCACATTGACTCCCACTTTGCTCGAGCCTTTACCCATTATTACTAGGATCTAGATAGATATTTTTCCATGGATTTCATTAAGGGCCTCCCTAAATATGGGGGAAAGATAGTGATCCTAGTCGTAGTCAACTGCCTATCCAAATATAGTCATTTTTGTGCACTCAGCCACCCATACACAGCCTCCACAGTCACACAGGGTTTCTTGAATCAGATCTTCCATCTTCATGGCATTCCTTCTTTAATTATCTTAGATCGTGATGCCACTTTCACCAACCATTTTTGGATGAAACTATTTCATCGCATAGGCACATAGTTGAGAATGAGCTCTAGGTACTACCCACAAATAGATGGTTAGACAAAAATAGTCAACAAATGCTTAGAGACCTTCCTTTGTTGCTTTGCTTCATAACAACAACATCAATGGGCCAAGTGGCTTCCCCTAGTTGAATGGTGGTACAATACCTCATACCACACTTCCACCAAAATGACTCCCTATGAAGTAGTTTATGGTCAAGCACTGCCACCACTTCTTCCATATAATCCTGGCAGCTTACCAGTTCAGGCAGTTGACACTACTCTCTGAAATTGGGATCAAATTCTTTACACCTTACAAGATAATCTCCACATGGCACAAAATTGAATGAAGCAACAAGCTGATCAGCACCTTTCTGAGCGTACCTTTCAACCTGGTGATATGGTCTTTCTTCATCTATAGCCATATAAGTAATCATCACTAAAACTAAAACGGTCCCAAAAGCTTGCTCCAAAGTTTTATGGGCCATATAAGGTTCTCTAGAAGATTGGGCCAGTTTCTTACAAGTTAGAGCTTCCACCTTCCTCCCAAGTTCATCTCATCTTTCATGTCTCTTGTTTGAAGCAAGTTCTTGGATCCAACATCTAAGTGCAGACAATTTTACCAGCACTTGATAATGAAGGCTCCATCCTTCTCGAGTTAGAAGCAATCCTGGATAGGTGCACCTGCCAACTTTGATCCTTCTCGATCATAGAGGTCTTTATCAAATGGCATGGCATGCAACCAAAAGATGCAACATAGGAACCACTCTTCTAGATTCAACAACAATTCCCACATCTAAAGCTTTGAGGGCAAAGATTTTTCTAAGGGGGAGGGGATGTTAGGAACCCATGCCTTACCCTTCTCTTTGTAGTATTAGTGTAATAATTTCTATGGATGCATATGCTTTGTAAGTCATCCCTTAGAGCATATTTGAATTATCCCACATACAAGGGAAGTAGTAGTTGTTAGAATAGAGTTAGTATATAAGTAAGTGTTGAGGCCCACTGAAGGCATCCATGAATTTATTGTATTGATCTTGCTTAAAGGAGGTTGTCCCCTTGAAGTGGCCTGCAATCAATATAAGATTTCTATGTTTTTGTTATTCGTAAGAGTTATTTTATTTTTGCATATTTCAATTAAATCTATTGTAGGAAGTAATCTGCTGCAAGAGGTTCTTCTCAATTAAATACTAGATTTGGGGTTGGTACCCTACTAATGTCCCCATCTAGAACATAGACCCTTTATGCCTTTTGATTCCAGTTTTCCTACACAAACAAGGAATTTGAATATGAATTACTAGACCATGGCCTCAGTCTTGTTGAGCATATGGGTGTAAAATATTTAAAAGTGTTTGGTGATTCTGAATTAGTGGTAAGATAGGTAAGAGGGGTCATGAATGTGAAGAATGTTTGATGAGGTCTTACTACCATTTGATATGGGATTTGATCTAATCATTAGAATCTTATATCATTTAAATAATCTTGATGACCATGAATGTGGAGGTAGGCAAATTGGCAATAATCAATTCCTAGTTTGATCTAGTGACATATTTGTTTACCAATGAGCAATTACTATAGGTGATAACTAGACCCACCATTATTTACAAAGACTAGAACTAATAATCATTCAAAAGTGATGCCCAAATAATCATGTTCCTTAAACAATCTTGTGAATTCATAAAGAAGTTACAATGTAAGATCGAAGAGGCCTATGAGGACTAGATTATGCAACTAAAATCCAAGAAACTTAAGAAAGGGATGATCACCTTGGAGAATTTATTTGATTTTGTTGATGTGTGGAATTATAAACATAATTTCATTTAAGATAAAAGTGACTAATCTGATCTTGATGTCAAAGATGAAAGAAAACTAAAGGTTGGGAAAAAATTTCCTCAAGAAGACAAGGAGTGATTGATTTATTTTTTCAACAAGTATGAAGGGTTCATGGCATGGACATATGATAATTTGAAAGGGTATGACCATAAGCTCATTAAACATACCATAGAATTTCTAAAAAGAGCCAAACCTATTTGGAAAAAGCAAAGGCCAGTAAACCCAAAGATTGAGTCTCTCATGGCTCAAAAGCTAAGGAAATTGACCGACTCAAGAATAATATACCTAATCAAGCATTCAACTTAGGTGTCTAACATGGTTATATTAAGAAAGAAGAATGGAGAAATCCAACTATGCATCAACTTCTAAGACTTGAACAAAGCATCTCTAAAGGACCATTACACCCTTCCCTATATGGAGAAGACCCTCCAAATAGTGGCTCATGCAGAAATGTTCTCTCTACTAGATGGCTTCTCAAGATACAACCAAGTATGGGTAAATGAGGAAGATCAACACAAGACCACTTTCACCATGAAATTGGGGATCTTTGCATATGCGATAATGCCTTTTGGCCTCTCAAATGTAGGAAATACTTTCCAATGGGATATGGATGTAGCTTTTAATGACCTAATCAACAAGATCATCCTCATATACTTGGATGACCTCATTATGTTCTCTAAGAAGAAGGAATATCATTTCAATCATTTGGAGGAGGCTTTCCAAAAGTGCCAATAATTCAAGGTGTCTCTTAACCTCAAAAAATGTGTTTTTAGAGTCCCAAACTATAATTTACTCAGATAAATGGTATCTAAAGAGGGGAGCACCATTGATCCAAAAAGATTAAGGGCCATCACAGATTTAGCCTTACTGATCAATAAGAAGGGGTTCCAATCTTTCCTAGGAAATATTAAATTCATCAATAGATTCATATCCAAATTCGTAGGGTTAGTAAGGCCAATCATACTGATGGTGAAGAAAGACCAACCCTTTAAATGGATCACAAAATGAAGTACAATGTTTGAAAAAATTAAAGAAGTGATATCAACTTCCCCCATTCTAATTAATCTTGACTTCTCCAAACATTTCATCATGTATGTCTATGGGAGTGAACATAGCCTAGCAGTTGTGCTAACTCAAAAGGCAAAAGGGATAAGTGAGCACCCCATCAATTTCTATTCAATAACCTTGTGCAAGTATAAATTTAAGTACATTTTCATTGAGAAACATGATTTCACCATTATCAAGGGCCTCAAAACATTCAGGCACCTTGTGATAGGAAGCAAAATAATGGTATATGTAGTGCATTATAGGATTTGAGAGTATGTAATGGAAGGAGAGATCATAAAAAAATGGCCAATTGGATCACCAAGATCTTAGAATATGATGTTGAAGTCAAGCTATCCAAGGTGATCTGTATAAGAGGACTCTGTGAATACTTGGCCTAATGCATCGATGTCCCTATAGAAGAACAAGATATATAAGAAATGATTATACTTAATCAATATGAAACCAATGGGTATTGGGTTACTGAAAAAACCTATTTCATGTAAACCAACTGATATCATGATTGTATCCTCACACATAAAAAGAGATTCTATATTTTACAAGGGGATAGATACACACTAGTCTAGGAAGTCTTGTTCAAGAAAAATATAGATGGAGAGCTCCTCTGATGCATCCAAAATCAACAAGCTCAAAAAATTCAATAGAGTATACATTTCAATCCTCTAGGTGGAAATTTCTTAGCAAAAACCACTATAACCAAAATTATGCATGTAGCATATTACTAGTTAGCTTTGTTTGTGGACTATCATCAGGTAGTCAAAAAATGCCATTAATGTCAATTCTTCATTGGCAAGCAAAACAATTTGGCCATGTGATTAAATCCAAATACAACCAATGATTTATTCATATAATAGGGCTTGGATTTTATCCACATGATCAATCCTATCACCATTGTAGGCCACAAATGGATACTTATGACCACTGATTACTTCACTAGGTAGATCGAAGCAACCTAGATGAAGGAGGTAATTAAAAATATGGTCCTCAACTTCTTAGAGGACCTTGTAGTGAGGTTCAGTCTAAATAAAATAATCATATCTAATGATGTGAAGGCCTTCCTCAATTCCAATATTTTTGAATTTATGCTCCAAAATGGCATTTTCTTTAGGATTTCATCTAGTTACTACCTGCAAGGGAATGGGTTGGTTGAATCAAGAAACAAAAATCTCATTAGGCTGTTCAAAAGAATGGGCACTGATAAATAAAGGTAGTGGAATATGCATGTAAAATTACCCTGTGGGCTGACCAAAGTACTTCCAAGCAGAGCCATAAGACATACTCTTATGAAATAGTTTATGGGAAGGAAGTGGTCACACCCATATCAATATAAATCCCCACCTTACAAATTTTAAAGGTGATCAAAATAGCCTAGAACAAAGTGATGGATTTTAGGCTAATGGAATTAATCAGCTTCAAAGAAGCGAGAGAGGAAATGAGTGATGCAAAAGTTACTCAAAAATAAGTAGTAAAGCAGTGGTTTGATAAGAAATCATCAACCCCAGTCTTTAATCCTAGGGACTTGGTCCTCAAATATGATCAAAGGGTTTTGAAACTATACCAACATGAAAAGATCAATTTCCTATAGTGGGGACCATTTTTCATCATTAGTAATAGGCAAGGTAATGATTTTGAGTTAGACGATGAATAAGGCAACACATTAAAGATTCTAGTCAATGGAATTGAATTGAAATGTTTCAAGTAATTTATTGGTCTTCCCCTTGTATATAGTTAGTTAGTTTCCTTTTTTGGTTGTTGCTTCTATTTATTTTTACATTTTTATTTCTTTTGAATAAATGCCATTAGAAAAAGTGGCTCATTCCTTTGTTAGGTGTCTGCACCCTGGCTCCCCTTATTTCAAAACATTATCTTAAAGACTATTATCTACCCACCTCTCCTAACATTAATGTTAGACACTCCATATTTCATGATTCCCTATGAGGATCAGCCCAAAATCTCTTACAAGATGTTTTTTAAGCGTGTGTACTGCCATTGGCATTTATAAGGTGTCTAAATTAAAATTTTGAATGATGATTTTTCCCACAAGCATCAGCTTATAAATACCCCTCTCCTCATTAGGCTAAACACTTAAATGCTTTAAGAATTGCAAGAGTAGCAAGTGAAAATATCTAGCAAAGAGATTTGAGCCAAGAATTGTACAACTTATGAGTAGAGAACCAATATCTAGCATTTTATTTGAAGTGTAAATAACTTTTAGAAGAGTTTATAGGTATGGAGACTTCTACAATCTCATTTGATAGTGGAAATTATCTATGGAAGTAGAGGACACATGGGTTGAGTGGTCATGGGGACTTCCCCCTATAGTATGCAATAAGCAAATCATATGTTTATGCCTTAGCAGAGATAAATCCTAAATTACCAAATGTCAAAAGTATAGCCAAGGGGAACTAAAGAGACCAAGTGGTGGTCATGGATTATTCAAATGAAATCTATGACCCAAAATTGGCCAAAAACCTAAAGAACCTAAGAGAGGGTACCCACACCTGAATGATTGAAAAGGTATGGAAAAATAACTACAAGTCATTCAGATATATAATTTGGAATTACATACTATCCTAGTACATGTTTCCCTTGGTGTAGGTAGATATTATGATAACATAATGTGATAAAAATTTGTCACCTTCTATGCAAGTAGATATGATGCTAACATCGATGTTATTATAGGCAATAACCATTTAAAATTTGATGTTAGTATCAATGCCATAAAGGAGATGCTCCAACTCCTAAATGAACCTAACATTGACATTTATATCATGAAAATCCCACATAATGTTTGGGACACCCAATTCCATAAAATAGAGCTCATCAACCTACTCCTCTAGAGAAACTACATCGAAGCACCTCCTCTGCTCATCACGCTTGCAAGCTTCATGATGAAAGATGTGAAAGAAACAATTTATATTCTAGAATTCATATTTAGGATGGACACATATACCACATCAATGATTTTCAATTGGGGGTAGTATTCCTTTTGAATATTGTGTGAAAGGAAAAGGTGTACAAGATATAGTTCATATATGCCATCCCTACCACCATGTAAAATGAGTTGGTGAATTTCTTAACACTCAATGCCTTTTGGTATTCCTACTTAGTCCTTCACTTAATCCCATTTCATCACTCCCAATTCTTCTCTTCATACTTCACCTTCAACTCCATTAAGATGAACACCCATCCCAATATGGTGATCCCTATCATAGTATGGACCGACATCCTATTAGTCACATAGGATTAATATGAGTTGTTAGAGTTCTTCTTGTCCCTTGTCCTCATTAACCTCAACTGAAAGACCACCTTCAAGATGACAAATAGATAGATGTCATGGCTCAAAAGTATGAAAATTATGGTAGAGTAGTTTTTTGGGGCCCATTTCACCTTCATTTAGGCACATAGGTTCAAGGAGGAGCCATTTTGACTCCCACACGTACTTACAAATAGGACCCTAGCCATGGAGCTAGCTCACTAGCTCAACATGGTCAACTTAGTATGAAGTGTGGGACATAAGAAGAGGTGTTTGTATGATTTCACATTCTCTAAAGGAGGCATCACAGTGGTGAAGAGGTCATAAGAGTGCTTGTTCATACTCAAACTTGTAGAGCTCAGCCTTGACCAAATCAATGACTAGTGGAACTATGACCTAGTTGGTCATATATCCACTTTGAAGACTATTGCCCCACTCAATAATGAGCTCTAGCCATATCTCAAATAATGGAGGTCACCCAAAAATTATGACATCAAGTATTACATGGATATTTAAAATATCTCATCTAACACCTATAAGTCATGGGATTTATTTAATGACAGAGTCTTGTAGTTTGACCCCACAAATAAAATGACTAAGGGGGTGAAAGCATAGTTAATTTAGATAGATTAGAGCTAGGATAAAATAGACACCTATTGGAAAAATTAGGAATGAAATCAGAAAAATCAAATAGAATTTTGATGATGTGGATATAGGTGAAATATTAAAGAGCTTCTAGGATGAACACCATGAGGTGGAAGATTTGGCAGAAGGAGAAATCTATTTTGAGGAAGAAGAGGAAGAGGAGGACACCCCTCTAAAAAAAATTATGGTGATCTAGAGGCCATCAAATTGGCCTCTTCTATTATACCCATATTTGGATGCCTTACAATAATAATAAGTCTCTTTAGGGCATATTGCAGTGGGGTCATATCGACATGGATGATCTAAAGCATAATTTTCTAGTCTTCCCCCTGAGCCCTCATAAAAGAAGGTATGCTTTCCTCAGCCACTTATTTCCACCTCCACTTCATTATTCATTCCCCTTTCACCCTCCACTATTTATAATAATCTTTTGGCACTCTCTACTACCCAACCAATCAATTTCCTTGTGCCATTTTCATTTGCCTAGGCTACCACTAACCTTGCACCACTTTCCTTTGCAATGTTGATCACTTCCCTTGCACTGTTTCACACTCCTCTACCCTCATCACCCACCATGGTGAAATCACATTATAACCCACTTTTTGGCCTCCCACATTTCTCTCCTTCCACCCTAACCCTTTACCCACTCACCTCTGGGGTAAACATGTTCACTACTTCACAGTAGTAAGTGACCATTCCCTTCAGGGCACCATAAGGATCCCCCTTTATGGGGGAAAATATTTAGTTACAAGAGTAGTTTCATAAATAGATAGAGATTGATAGAAAGGCTTGAAAGGGTGAATAGAAAAGAGGAAAGGAAATATGTCTAAGGCCCTAATGGTGCCTCATATGTGGTCATTATTTGACCCAGTGTAACAATCTCTAATGATTGTGCACATAGCACCCTAGGAAGTCAAACCCCGTGAATAGATGAAACTAGGGGACTACTAAATCCCTGCCATTGGCCTTAACCTCAGCCAGGCTAGACCCACTACAGGGTTTAATTTATGGAATAAATGTATAATTTTATCACTATAAACTCTATCAAAATTGGTAGATGGTTGTAAACGAAACAATTGGAACTCACCAGAGTGAAAGCTAAAATCGATCACCTCAACACTGAAGCAAAGGTAAGAGATGCAGAGCTCAATAAAATGAGGTTATGCATCTATAATTAGAGCTTCCCAATAGAAGCCAACCTAAGAACCCAGCTATGAATCTAGGTTGTAGAGTTAAACACCTAGATGGAAGGTCTAAAGATGGAGAAGCAGGTTATGGAAAACAAGATGTAAGAAAAGGAGAAAGATCTTGCATAGACCTATCAAAGTCTCTCAATGTCCAATATAGTGCATTAGTAATTAAAGTATAAAATGAATCAAAAGTCCTCAACTAAGGACCAAGATATCCTTTAATTAAATAATGACCTCACTACCCATTCTTAAACCACCTGGATCCTCCTCATGGTCTAACAATTATATGTATCTTATTGGGAGAGGATCAACAATACAACCATAAACTTGAAGCCAACACTCAAGTTCATCATCGACTCATAGAGGTTGATCTCTTAGGTGAGCGCACCTATAGATTAGATCCTTGACTTCATGTCCCCTAAGGTTTAAGATTTTACAACTCCTTATTTATAAACTTTACAATGCAACATACAAGGCACTAAAACCAATAGGGTGGCTAATCTAAGGTAAGTGACGGTGAAGGTCAATGAGTTTTTGAGATGTAACATGGAAGTGATAAAGTGTAAGTAATTACTCAATGCCTTAGAGAAAGTGGTCTAGGATAGGAAGTGGCACATTGAACAATTGGTCCAGTTGGGATTCCCCTCTCCATTCCTTGTGGACAACACCATCCTCTTGGAGGATAAATAAAAGAGTTGTTGGAGTTAAAGTAGAATGACCAGACTGTGTTCATGGCTCTTAGTCAATCGTTAAGTGTCTTTAAGGTAAAGACCATATTGCATCCTCTCACCTAGTTGGAGTTTCAAATGTTGGTGGTAGTTTAGGGTTTGGGCAACATATCCCTTAAGGAGATCATGTATCTATACAAAGCCTTTGAGGCTCTGAGGAAGAAAACCCAACCCAAGGAGGAAAAGTAGATGCCTTTCAAGGTTGTTCTTCATAACTTATGAGTTTTATGGGCTCTACCCCTTTTTCAAATTTTGCCTTGAATGGTATATAAAACTTGAATTTTGGGTTCTTCCATCCAAATTATATTCCCCCTTCGAGTCACTAGGAACTCTAGATTGCTATCCACATTTTTGAGTTTTTGATTAGTCAACTTTTGATCTCAGACATGCTCGATGAAGTTTATGATTTGTTTAGACCTCCTCTTATCCCTCAGGATCCCCTTATTTTTTGTTGTCTAAGTCCTAGGTTTCATCCAAACCCTTTACATGGTAATATAGTGCTCATTTATCACTATAAGCTCTCGACTTTTCCAGGAGAAGCATCAGTATTTTGTGTGGTGACCCAATGCTTGTCCAAAGCTGGTTTATTTTTGTCAGAGCTTAAAATAATGACATTGGTTGAAAATATAATATATAGGGCCCACCATTTAGTTATAAAGAGGGATGTGGACTTTCCATGTGGCACCCCATGCTCATTTTGCAAAAGGAATGCTTGACCTCCCTAGGATAGCTATTAGCTTGACACGTGGTGCTACGACACTTCTTGAAAGCAAAGGTCATTTTGTTAGGACTCGAGATTGTGTTATTGATTGACGAAGTTGGGAAGGGGACCCACCAAGAAGTTACAATAAAGTAAGTGAACCTACCTTGCATCATCTTAGAACTCCT
Organism: Torreya grandis; assembly: GCA_037957365.1. Taxonomy (NCBI): domain Eukaryota; kingdom Viridiplantae; phylum Streptophyta; class Pinopsida; order Cupressales; family Taxaceae; genus Torreya; species Torreya grandis. The sequence continues at coordinate 2,885,074 of JARHVA010001418.1, read as the reverse complement.
TGAGAGAAAACTTTCCCTATCAAACCTTTGATTAGTGCCATTGGGTGAGAGAAATGGATTCCCCTTCCACAATAAGCATTATAGAAGTAATTCCAGAGGTATACACATTTCACCACTACACTTCTTCTAATCATCATGGGCATCATAGGGTATTACAAGTTTTCCATATCTAAGATATGGAGGACAAACTACACTCATTATCTAGAGTTCCCTAGTCAATTGCAATGACCTCATCATGAGTTTGAGTGCCTAGTTCCATGTGTCATTTCCTTAAGAGGCCATTGTGCCTATATAAGTAGGGCTCTTTTATTTTTCAAAGGGATGAAAGTCAGATAATTATTATGTCCTAGAGTATGCATTATAACAAGTTTTAGTTCTTGATTAGAAGTCACTAGTACTTATTTAGTCTTTCATTCTAAGATCTTAAGAGGAGCCCCTCATAGGAAAGATAAAATATTGTATAATGTGCCTTTTGGACTCTTGTATGATTTTTTATACCCACTGATGAAGAGGATGTGGTGTTCATTGTAAAACTAAGTATATATTTATGAATTTTTGTTATTTACAATGTCCACTTCTATAGTATTGGTTATTCTTCACATTATAGACTTGAATACATATATGTGCTCCTTTCATAATTTGTAATATTTGAAGATTCAAACTATTTTATGCAATTATAGGTTAATAATTTTAATGATCTTAGTGCATTTACGTAGTATAGTTTCACTTTCATTTATTCCTAACCCTCCCCCCCCTCCCAAACCATTTTGAAGATTTATCTTCTAAAACCCTAGAGGTTTTTTTGCAAACTACATTCGAGTCCCACACTTGTAAAGCTTCTCATATAAGGTTGTTAGCCTAAAGTGAGAGTTTTAGACAACTAAAATTATCATTCTAAAAAAGATCTCTTCCATTTGAGTTAAATTTTGAGATAGTGAGATATCTTTAGATAAAGTCAAAAGTGCTATTGATTCTCTAAAAGTTAACAATGCTCTATGAAATTGATAACTTTCCTTTAGAATTATACAAAGCTAATATGGACTGGATTGCTCTAAATTGATTAGATGTCTATAAGAAAGCATTTAATGTTGGCCTTTTGGGCTCAAAATTTTTTAAATAGGTAATTAAATTCATACCAAAGGAGGGAGATATCTCTATCGTTAAAAATTGGAGACCTATTACTCTTGTCAATGTTTCCTATAGAATTTTAGCAAAGATATTGGCAAAGAAAATTTCTTCTCTCCTACCTTTGATTGTTTCTAAGACTCACACAGATTTTTTAGAAGGTACAAGTTGGAAGGGTATGTATTGGGCTAAGAACTCTCAATAGGTTATTAAAATGATCCTTATGGAGTATGAAAAAACTTATGACATAATTGAGTGGCCTTTTATTGAAAGAATGCTTAGAGCATTTAGTTATCTAGAGAGGTTTTTTAGAATGATCATTTTGATGTTCAAATATGCCTTTATTGTTATTTAGGTTAATTGAAAAATAATAGACTCTCATATTTTGAAAATATCTATCACACAAGGATTTTCCCTTGCGCATTTTATCTTCATTATGGTAGTTGGTAAGATACAATACTTTCTCATAACTGTTGAGGTTGGCATCCCAGTTAAAGGTATCTAGCTTCTAAAAAATTCAAAAATTATAGATATGTTTTTGCTAATGACTCAACAATGTTCATTAACATTTATAGGGACAACTTGATTCAAGAGAGCACCATATTGAATATCTTTTTCTTAGCTTTAGGATCTAAAATTACTATGCATAAGGGTAAGTGCATAGAGATGGGGGACAATTACATGGACATTTCCCATAATGTGATCATGGAATTGAAATAACATGATTATGTTAATTTAAATTCTATCTTGGTAATTAATGATCCATAACATGATTATGTTATTTAAAATAATAATGTGATTGCATTATTGTTTTAAATAATGTGATCATGGTAATAACGTGATCAAATTCCTTGTGTCACTAAAAAAATAAAAATTGAACCTGAATGAAAAATTTACTCATTTTGAATTCAAGTGTTCTTTGTGTCCCCCCCCGACCTCATCCATTACATGATCATATTTTGCCTTAGTGAGGCTAAAAATTATCACAATTCATCCCAAGAAGCCATTAATTGATGGTACTACCATGTACAAGAGATAATTACTGAAAATATACACTTGTTAACCCTAAATTTTACTAAATTTTTATTATTTTGATTTTTTAATAGGTGATATATATGTTTTGAATAGTTTTTCCTACTAACTCTCATGTTACTCTGCCTAACCCTCCTAACCCTCTTGTTCCTCAATTAAAGCCTCCTCCTAACCTTCTTATAGTTACAAAAAATCCCTTAGGTAGTCAGGAGAGTCTAGTTGACCACATTATGGAAAATAAAATTTAAATTAAATAATTAATTAGGAGAATGAGGGAACCCACTTCCACCAAAACCTATCATATCTATCTAGCTAATTCCTTACAAACATTATTAGGTAAAATTGACTATATAGCAAGTCAAATTGATAGATGGGATTACTATCATGATAGTTATAGTGCTTATTATGCTAAAAAAATATATCAACACATGAGGTCAAGAACAAAGACATATCAAAATCCTCCATTTGTGTCTTATTCATTGACTCAACCACCAATGCACCATTTCTATTAACTACTAAATATTTTCTAGTCTATTTCTATTAACATAATTTAATCACAACCAATTTTTGGGACTGATGGTGGATGGTATTTGATTATCCACCATGTAACAACCATAAGGTCTCATTGTATTTGTTTAGGAAACTCTAATGTGATTTTATCCTAAATGAGATTATGAAATAGTTTATTAGGTCATAGAGAACAACACTTTACATTCACTTATTTCACTCACTAATACACTCATTCAACATATGAATAAGCTCTCATAGATTGATGCTAGAGATACATCACATAGTGTGGATACCCAACCCAACCCTAATAGATCTTGTGGAGATATATGCACTCAAACTTATGATGACAATGGAGCTTAGATAATATACTTATGAGTGATGATTTTTTGGCATGCACATTTGGTGCGAAGACATCAACTAGTATATTGATGCAAATATATTTTATATATATGTCATGTTAAATGAAGTTATATTTTAAAATTTAATTTAGCTAACAATTAATTTACATAGAAATTAACTAATATATATGTCATTTTTATGTCCTAAGAGGTGATGGTTCCTTCATCATCATAGTTCACATTTGCAACATTTGATTCGACACAACCATTATTTATATTTTTAGATCTAACTACTAGCCCATCCACTACTAAATCTGTCTCTGTTAGGATGACACCTTTTACTTATATAGAGGTAAAATTTTGAGTTAATATTATGCTCTATGTAAATTTATTCTATGTATACTTTTATTTTAAGTATAAGTTATATTTATCTATCAAGGGTCTCAAAATTCAAGTATAGTACTATTAAATACATTCTTGGTTTAATAAAGCATAAAAAATTGCCATACATAAATTTTATACTTTATAGAAAAATAAGTGTGACCTTGTTTACATTAAGTTGATGTCTCAAGTAGACACTCCTCCATCATTATGAGTCGAGACAGACTAGGTATTGCTACTGCAATGTCATCTACACATGCACTAATATAGGTATATATTAACTTGTAATTTTGAATTGTAAAAGTAGACTTGTTTTAATAATTTTACTACATACTTGGGGAAAATATAACTTATGTGAATGTATTGTGTATGCAAGATTATCCCATTACATCCGATAGTCCTAGTTAGATGATTAGTAGTACTTCTCATGTTTCTTCCCTATTTAAGATGCATATTTGAATAATTGAGCCTACCATTGACTTGTTTGAGCATCAAAAATAGATTGTGTAGGACTGCAAGCTTGCATTAAGTACATGTTTAATAATTTTGTATTCTACTTTAAAATTAATTTTTTAATAATTGGCTAAATGTATTTTATGATAATTTTGTAATAATACTTGTATCTCAATAGGTTTAGTTGTAAGCATGCTATCAACATAGGATGCATAATCAGACCTTGGAGCAATCCAAGGCATTAGAGGGATCTCCATATACTAGCATGGCATCCTATGTAGAATCTTCTTCAAGGAAGGAAAAGAGAGGGAGGTTATTTTATTTTTAGGATGAATTAATAATATGTGTTTTCTTGTATGCCTATATGTGAATTTATGCATTATTGGCATTGTATATGCGTATATGACATTCATTTGACATTAGATACTATGTTGATAGATGTTATAATTTTTTGTATGCCAATCATGATAATCTATGTATTATTAACATTATACATGTGCCTAAATGATTTTTTTAGACTTTTCATCTGAATTATGTTAATCTATCTAATTTATATTTAGTTTTAATTTATAATGTTATTTTATATCATTGTTTTGATCTTCCAAACTATTATCATTCAAATATATTGTTTAATGTTGTACCCAAATGAGGACTAAAAAATTATTCTTTTCAATGATATAAATCTCAAATTTCCCATATTTTTTTTAAAATAAATTTTTTATTTGATTGTCTGTAGTGGAAATGAAAAATGACACTCTTATTTATTTTGAACTTAGCAGTACTCATTTATAACTTTCCAATTGATCCTTAACATAATTTTATTTCACTTATGTCCCATAACCAATCATGTCCATACTATAATAGTGCAAATACATAAAATAATTCATTAATCCCTACAAATTTATCACTCGGATACCTATAACTGCAAGTTACCTGATCTTTCACCTTTATCTGGCTCTAATGCCTTTTTGACTATATTTTATTGAAACTAAACCTAATACTTGTATGCCTTATATGATTCTTATTCCTTTGAATTTTTCCTGTCCTCTTGATTAATCTCTATCAATATGTCTTATGCACTCAACTCCTTTTGTTGACCATGTACATGACCTACTTATTCATCTTTATAGCTTTATCTTTGCTTAACTTGCAAGATAAACTTATACCTGACTTTCATATAATGTATTTAGTCTAATAAAATTTAACCTTATTGACTTAAAATATAATATTCATTCATGAGACAATGATGCATCTTTGGCTAAAAACCTTTATCATCCCCTAATACCACCTAATGCATAGTTTGTTCTTCTATGTTTAAGAAGGATATGAAAGTCCTATTCATATGATATAATATCATGAATAATTCCAACCTCACTTATCCACTTTTGTTCTCATATCGATTCAAAATCCGCTCTCAAACAATCTTCTTTTAATCTAGTCACTTACTCATTAGGTCTACTCTTAACTAGTCACCAGTCTCTCAAATCTACTCTCCTTCCTCTAAACAATTATTCTTTAAGACACTTTAGATAGGTCTTATAAAAACTCAATGATTTATGTAAGTGTAAAAAATTATATTAAATAAACTAATTATAGGTCTCTAAGAGATTGAGCTATCATTTTCAAGTTCTATCTTTTTAAGTTTCTAGGTCTCTAGACCTAGTTGTTGCTCCAATAGGACAATTTATAAAAATAGAGTTTATAGCTCTTGATAATTATATTTATAGTAGTATTTTAGAAATTATAACATTTTTTGACCCTTACCCAAGTTTATATATTGATATTAAACCAAAAATTCCTCTTACCTTATGCACAAATTTCTCAAAAATCATCTTTTACAAGCGTACATAAAAATAGTCCTCCATACCTACAATTTCAAATATCTTGTCAACTGAATGATAGTTGGAATAAGTTATAAGATCCATTCCCCAAATTATCACAAATTTTTAGACCTTATTGTTCAATCATTTGAGTTTTATATGTGTTTTACTAATGAAACCCTTACTTTTGACTCAAGTGTATATATTAATTATGAAATTGAACTTGAGTTTGTACAAGTGTGGAGATCATGTCTTTGTGACATGCCCAAAATGATATATAGAGACAATGATAGGGTATATAAGTGTGTAGGTCAATTTTTTTTATGGCATTCCCCTTCTAAAATATGGAAATTATGAAAAATGTGGAATTCATGCTTCTATGATATCCTCCCATTGATATGCCCACTTTTTTGAGGTGAGTGATATAAAAAGTGATAGGTACCTTATGTCAAAAGTATAAGGTAGTTGTATAATATGTTTATGGATTATGTACCATATAAGTATAATATGTTGAAGTATATATATCATTGAAAATTAGAGTATGTTATCATATCAAGTCCTAAGATGCATTATAAAAATCATGTCAAAGTCTAGATAGTAGTAGCATATACTCAACAAAAAATAAAACACACACACAAGAACAAATAATGTAATGAAAAATAATATACTAAAGAGACATTATGCAATGATAAAATATAAATTCCACACAATTATAATGAATGACATATTAAAATGTCCAAAAAATATATAATGACATATTAAAATCTCCAAATAACATACAATGGCACATAGGCCAAAAAGAGAGGAATATATTCAAATATTCCATAAACAATACAATAGAAATCAATGTAATATACGTGTTATAAAAAAATGTTATGCACTATGGCATATAAAGTACATTATGAAAGATATAAGCATGGATGTAGAGATGTGTTAATGATATAATTTCTAACATGATAATATAAAAAGCAAAATATAGTATACATAACATGTATCAATCATGATAAAATAAATAAATGACACCAAAATACTACATGACATGAATAGAGGAAAGGTCTATCATCTACGAGTATATAGATCATGTGTCTATCATCTAGGTAATTTATGAATCACAATCAAATATATTTGAAAATTATGTGTATATATTAATTAAAGAGTATGTTATCTAATAACATAAAGCAAATAGCATAGATTCCAAGGAGCTAATGAAATCTATGAATGTTAAATATGTATTGGCTTTTGAGTTATTCTAATACTTTTGTATTTTTCTGAATATTTGTATTTTTTGAATGTTTTGGAATGTTTTTATTAATGTGATGAGATTTTTGAGAGAAAAAGGTTCCTTTGATTACTTATAATAATTACCATCACAATGATGTGGTTTGTGAACTAATATTATCTTGTACAAGAATGAAATAACTTGTTGCTTTTGATCAATTTTAGTGTCCATTTGTTATAACCAAAATGAATCCAATTTAATGTTGTGTTTAGTCGTGTGGGTCATAAACCATACTTTAGTTTCGATAAAACATGGTCTATAAGTAATTGGTGATATTATATACCCCAATGAGTTTTTCTAAGTTGTTTTGTGATGTAGGTCTTTGATGGTATAACCAATTGATTCCAAATACCTTTCATTAAAAAAAATTTATGATTTTGTAAGATTAGTATGGTTATGGTGAAAATAAGATCCACCAATGAATAATGTTATTTTTGAATCCATTTGGAGAGGATGATTCTTACATGGTGAGTTTGTAATTATTTTTGAAATGCGTCCTTTTGGTATTGGTACCATATTGAGTAAATTTTGTGAAGGTTTCATATGAAGATTTGGAATGACACATGTTTATTCACTTGGTAATTCATTGTCATCATATGTATCATTAACAAAACATTTACACTTTGTAGGAAATAGATTTGGTTATTTTTTATATTTGAGTAGGAAATAATCATATTTATGCACTTCCATGTGTATGTGGGTAAATAATGTATAATGTTTATTTAATGCCCATTCCTTTAGTGGAGGAATGATACCTATATTAAATAATAATTATAGTTTTAAATATTAAGGTCAATATGCTAAGTAATATGATGCATTTTTAAATTGAATATCATTATGTTGAAGAGATTCATCATCATGTTTTTTGAAGTTTTGAATATGTTTCAATGTAAATTTTGTCACATTGTGTGTATTAAAGGTCAAGAAGAAAACGTATTGTAATATATTTAATGTAAACTAAGGAACCATTTGGTAAAATATATATCCAATCACAATAATCATATGCAAGGATCATATAAAATTCTTTTAACAATATTCAATCATCCTTACACCAATTTCAAAAATAATGTACACATTGAAGTATATGTTGGGAAGGATATTCATATCCAAAAAATGAAGGAAATCTTGGCACGATAAAATATTATAAATAATAAATATAAATACACATTTTGAGAGAGGTTTATAGTATGGTAAAAATGCACATAATGTAAATATAGATCTCCAAGTTTGAAACTTCACCTTAGTTATCATATAAGACTCATCTTTTTATTTTATGTAGTTTATGTTATACATAATTATTTTATTTTATATTATACATAATGTATTTCCTGTTGCATGGGTTTTGATGTCAAGGGTTATTATTTTGGACCTAACATCATGGATTAATAATCTAGTGGTTAGTGGTCATTATCACTTTTTGGAATGGAAACTAAATGCTTTCATGGTGGACGATGATCACACTAAAATTATTGATATTAGGTAAGTTAAGCCCATGTATATTATAAATATTATTTGTTTTCATTGAAAATAATGTTATATTTGATAATTTTTTTACATTTACTTTATCATTGTGAGTCAAGGGAAGTGTTTCAATGTAAGTTATACCTTTACAGTTGGCATGTGAGGAGAGCACACACCTTAAAAAGTTGATTTTAAAGGTGAATGATGTTGGAAAAGGGAAGTAAATTTTTATAAACCTAAGTAAAATGATACAAAACTCTCCTAATGAGAAGGTAGTGGTTTGTGACATGAACTTATTCATGTAATAATATGTGATTGAAGAATCACTAATTAATTATTTAAAATATTATGGGTTCCACTGTATTGGCTTGTGGAGAAGGATTTTGCATACAATGCCCAATGTAGATCAAGATAAAAATTCTACCATAGAAGTATATCATTCCCATTTGAAGCACATGTTTATAAATTTGATCATATTTTATTCCCATCAAAGAATTGATTGGTTAGTGAAGAAATTTATGTCTATTATATTACTTTATTATTAGTGGATCTCATTGTGTAATGAGAATGGGTTTTATAGGACTTTAAAACTTGGGAAATTACAGAACAAATCATGGATGAAATAATGAAACATTCCTAATGGAAATTTTATGTTCAATGAGATTAACCTTTATGAGGCATGGGTGAGAATGAAAATTATAGAAGAAATATTTTACAAGGTTATAATGCTTAGTCATTATTTTTCAATTTTTAGATGCATGTGGTCAACCCAAGGCCATGTGTACAAACACATTTTTAAATTTAGTTAATTTTTAAATAAAAAGGACAGGAATTTTCTTCAAGAAATAATGTTAAATTTCATTTAACTAGTAATGTTGATTCCCATGTGAGTATTATTTTTATATTGATTCTTATTTTTCCTTATTTTGTTAAATTTGTAGATGATTTTCAAGGATTTTCATATGCTTATTAATAATAATTGATTTATGGCTTGTTTAGGATGATTTCAATAACAATTTTGTTGACCTTACACATGAAAATGTTGTCAATATTCTTGTAAATCATAATATTATTAGTGATGTGGATGACCCCAAGTATCCCCAAATTCTCATGATCCATGGATTGATCGAAAAGGCACTTATCACTGTTTTATTTGGTGGATAGTTCTTAGTAGAATTATCATCACAAAAAACTTATCACTTTTCCAATTTTAAAAGGATTCCATTGCTTAGTATAATTACCATCACAATCATGTGGTATGTGGACTAATAATCCTTTGTAGGATGATGAAATAAATTTTGGGTTTTGATCAATTTCAACATCTATTTTGTATATCCAAATGATCATAATGTAAAGTTGTGTTGAGTTTTATGGGGTAGGACCTATAATTTAATTTGGAAAACTCATGGTCCACCAAAAATGGTAATATTGTGTATCCCAATGAATTTTTCTAACTTTGTTTATGATGTAATTCCTTGATGGTATAACCAATTTAAGACAAATTCATTTCATTACTAAAATTTTCTTTTTATATAGGATCAATATGGCTATGGTAAAAATAAGCTCCAACAATGAATAAAGGGATTGTTAAATCTGTTTTATGAGGATGATTCTTGCTTGGTGAGTTTGGAATTGTTGTTAGAGTATGTACATTTGGTATTGGTCCCATATTTATTATATTTTGAGAATGTTTCATACATAGATTTTCAATGCAACATGTTTTATCATTATATTCACTTGGTAATTCATTACCATCGTATGTATCCTAAATAAAAAATTTGTATTTTTCAGCAGATAGATTTAGTTCTTTGTTATATTTTATTAGGAAGCAAGCACATACATTTACATCCATGTATAGTTGGGTAAATGAGGTTTAAATTATATGTAATTCCTTTTCCTTTAGTGGGTGAATGAGCTATGTACTAAATAGGAATTATAGTTACAAATATGAAAGTAAATACGATAAGGAATATGATGCATTGTTTAATTGAATAATATAATCTTGAAGGGATTCATCATCACGTTGTTTGAAGTTATAAAAATGTTTTTATGTAAATTTTGGTACATTATGTGTATTAAAGCTTGAAAGGAAAACATATTCTAATTTATTGAATGTAGTTAAGAATCCATTTGGTAAACTATAGAACCAATCACAAGATTCATCTATATGTCTCTTATGAAATTATTTTAATAATATTTGGTTATCCTTATCCTAATTTATAAAATAATACATATTGAAGTATATGTTCAGAAGGATCCTTGCATCCAAAAAATGAAGGCAAGATTGACATGATAAACTCTTGTGGATAAGGATATTCAAATACACATTTTGAAAGAGGTTGATTTTGTGTAATGTTATCACTAGTGGAATTATTATAGGATGGAGTTTTTACATTGACAATTGAAGCTTGCCTTTGGATCTCTCATATAGTACCCATCAAAGAAAAAAGGTAAGTAGTAAGAATTGTTTACGTTTGAAATGACGTAATCACTAGTTATAATTAATCATTTATTTGAAACATAGGCACAATATATGTCTCATCATTATTATTTATTGGTATGATCTTGTGTCACTTGTAATATTTGAATTTTCTTGCAATATATCTTCACTTGCATGTTTTATAACTTTTAAAGATTGTATATGTTTTGAAAATTTAAGAAACTTTGGTAAAGTTTTGTTATGTAAAAAATTTGGCTTACTTGGTCATGGTACATCATTTGAAAATTTTAGTTATGGTGATGGAACCCTAACAATTGAATTAACCAATCATAATTAATGGAGGTAAATCTTGTGCCCACTAAGGCAGGTCTACAAGCATTTTATTAATCAAGATAAAATAATTACATTAAAGGGTATATATATTTTGTTAACCCATTTTACACACAAGAACATGTATATATAAGATTTCACTTATGACTGGTAAAACCAAATATCATAATAAACACTTCTCATGGGAATGTAAACCAAAAAGTAGTTGTAATTACTTATCTAAAAACATAAATCAAAGAACTAAAGATTATTAAAGGACCTACCTTTATAAAACATGCATGCCCATTTACATTATTATTTACATAACATGTTTTATTATTTACCTAATATCATAACCTAATGTTAAGAATTTGGATCAAGCATGATCCAAAGTTAGTTCTTTGCACACATGTCAAGTATTTTTTTGATTTTCTCAAATTTGATTATGTTAAATTATTTTTTGAAAATGTCAGCTATCTGATAATAAGTTGGGTGATAAATTGGATCAAGTGATTTATTCACCACTAGAATTCATAGATTATAATGACATTTGATGCCAATATATATTTTTTGGCATGAAATTCTATATTTTTAGACATCATAATTGCACTTTCATTATCAATGTATAACTGTGTAGGATTAGTTTAAGAAACTTAAATTTTTTTATGAATGCACCATAAATAGAAAATTTATCTAAAATCATTGCATATTGAAATGTATTATTATTTTATGGATGAATTTTCCATTGTATCATGCTTCTTGCAATATCAAGCAATGGCATCTCAATTCACATGCATAATTTATCCTATTGTAGAAACGATGTCATCCACACATCTATCAAAATCTATATCATAATACCTATAAAGTTTGAAATTATTGTTGTAGTGGTACTCAAATCCATATTTTTTTATTTCCTGAAGGTAATTAAATAATCTTTTTATTTCATTCCAATGAATTTATATATGCTCATACATAAACCTAGACAAAATTCTAATTGAAAATGATATATCAAGCTTGGTAGTCATCAAGTATACATAACATCCAACTAACTATCTATACTTTTTACCATCAAAAAAGACACTACCATAATCCTTAGAAATTTTCAAAATAATTTCCATGGGAGTAAGGGCAAGTTTCTAATCATTCATGCCAAACCTAGTTAATAACATAGAAATATATTTTTATTATAAAATGAAAATAGTTTTCTATTTTTGAGTTATTTCTGTGCCTAAATAATACTAAAGAAGTACAATATCTATAATCTCAAACCCATCTTTTAATTCCTTCTTCATAGACTTCTTATGTATTTCATTATTACCTTGATAAATAAGTCATCAACATAGACAACAAGAATCACCAATTTCTTACACTACACTCGAATATAAATATTATCATCATATTCCCTATGTTGAAATCCAATTTTCTCAAAGTAGGAATCAATTTTTTCATACGAAGCCCTAGGTGCCTATTTGATCCCATAAAGAGCTTTGATCAATTTACACACCTTGTGTTTTACATCCACCTCCTCAAAACCTTGGGTTTGTTTCATATATAATTCTTACTATTAATAATCATTCAAAAAAGCACTTTTAAAATCCCTCTTATGTAATTTCCAACCATTTTATGTTGCTAAGGTAAGTATCATAGGAATGGTATGTCATTTGACAATTGGTAGAAATATTTCTTTAGAGTTAATACCTTCTTGTCGCACATAACCAATCTCAACAAGTTTTACCTTATGTTCATCAATGGAGACATCTGATTTATACTTGATACTATAAACCCATTTTCATCTAATGGGTTGAACATGTTGAGGAGGATCAAACAAAACCAAAGTATTATTGTTAATAATCATATCATACTCACTTTTCGTTGCCTATTGCCAAAAATGTTACATATAATCCTCTTCATAAATGGATGGATCATTTGAAAAAGTAGTAACAACCATTTCATAGTTGACTTATTTATGAGAACTCTTGGGACCTCTTAGACCAACTTCATCTAATGTTAATTTAGAAAAAGTACTTTGAGCCCACTTTGGATTCTTTTTAAAAATGTGCAGATTAGGAACACCATAATTCTCATCATGTGCACTAGTTTAAGGAATAATTAGATAAATTTAAACATTTTCTATGTTAGAAACCTTTGAATTACTATAATAAGTAAAATAAATAGGAAGGATACTAGTCTCATACCACAACCTATGAGATTTAGCCTCATTATTAGAACCCTTACCATGTTTTTCAATCATCCTCTCTAATCTATCAAAGTGAGAATAAATATCTATAGTGTTTATAGTATCATATTCATCAAATACCAAATCCCTACTCACTATGAATTTTCCTGTATCCTACGAAAGTAAATGATACCCCTTTTTATTTTATGATTATCCAAGAAAGATGCAATTTTGACTTTGTGGTTCTAACTTAGTTATATGTTTAGAGGGAACTAAAGTGAAACAAAGGCATCTAAAAACATTCAAGTGTTTAAATTTTAGTTTAAACCCATACCAAGCCTCATATGGAGTTTGTCCTAAAAGTGCAGATGTAGGGGACCTATTTCTCATGTACACTATAATGGGAATATTTTGAGTCCAAAACTTATCATCGAGGTGTTTATAGTGCAAAGAAGCTTGAGGTATTTAGATACTCCATTCTGATGTGGAGTATAAGAGTTATTTTATTTTCAATGAATGCTATGTTCCCAACAGTAGTCCAAAAAACTCATTTGAGGTGTACTCACCATCATTGTCCAAATAAAGAGTGTCCAAGTGTGAATATGTTTTTTTTCAATTAAGTAAAACTAATCAACAAAATTAGTGAAAACTTATGATTTATTTTTTGTGAAAAAAACCCATCATCCTATAAAAATCATGGATACATAACATAAAATACCAACATCCTCCAAAACATGACTTACTCATGTCACATACATCACTATGAAATAGTTTAAAACATCTATTAGCTCACCATGAAAAATTCTTAGGGGGCTTTTCCCTATTTTATTTATCTAAAACACATGATTCACAAAGAATACTCTCTTTGTGAAAAGTGGGCAATGCACTCACTATACCATATCTCTATAAGTCCAATAAAGAGTGAAAATTTAAATTTCAATAGCAGAGATGCCACAATGATTGTATGAACATAGTACCTATAGTTGTATAAACAATTATCGTAAAATCACTTTATAATGTAATATAAACACATTTACATCCTCATATCCTGTACACATGGTTTTATATCAATCCTTCACTCATTTGATATAAATTATTCCATTTTCAAGCAAAATTTGATATCTCTTATAGGAAATAATTACCTAAGAAAGAATATTATTTTTCAATGTGGGAACATACCAAACATTCTCCAAGTATTTTATATATACATTAGGAATCAAAATTATAATAGACCTAAGCCCTTGTGGAGTGTGCATAGACTTATCTACCAAGGATACATGAGTGGGATAAGCTTCTTTGTAATTCTAAAAAAGGTATCACCTTAATCTCATGTTTTTAGTTGATATTGTATCTAAAACCCACACATCTGTGAACTCATATCTAGCCTCATATTCCATATAAGAAATGTTCCCTAAAGTAGTGAATGTAGAATCATGATAAATAATGAAAGAATAATCATAATCAGGGTCATCATATTGAATAGAGTTAGACTTATTTAGTTTTTGCGGCCTTTGAATTTTATCAAAAGGAATCCTACACTCATAGGCAATGTGATGAAATTTTCCACATCTATGACATTCAATGTTTGATCTACCTCAACTTATGACACTATAAGAGTTATGACCATGTCCTCTATCACTCATCTCATTTGAATGAAAATGGATATATTATTGATTTTAATAGTTGTTTTGATTATATCATCTATCTCTATTTTTAAATATGCCTTTTCTATAACCTAGACACCCTCTATAACTATGCCATCTATAATTTTGTTGACTAGAAAAAGATGAAATAAGTTTACACTGTGAAAAAGGGATTCCTCAATTTTTTTTAATTTATTAGTTAGAGAATGGCCATGTTGAATTATCAACATAGCCAATTTATCAAAAGTGATGCTTATGATCTTGCCAGAGACATGTAAAATTTATACAATGTTCCTAAGGACACATGTAGTCTTTTCAATATAGCAGTAACTATGCGATCATTATCTAGTTTTAAAAACCTATCCTTTATATACTTAGTATAAATATTCTTCAACTTAGATATGTACTCTCACATATCCCCATCTTCTTCTAACAACAAAGTGAATAACTGAATGTGGATATCTATATTATTATACTTAGGAATTTTGTCCTATAAATTAGATAAGGTCTTCCATGCAGTGTAACTATGAGAAGAGTTTTCAATATGTATATAGGTATCTCAAGTATAATAACACTTGATTAAACTTAGGTTTTAGAATCACATAGATTATAACTATCAAGTTTGGCCTTTTCTATAGGCCATGTGGGATTTTTATTCCTTATAATATCCCATAACTCATTGACAAATAATGAATATTTCATTTAAAATTTCTAGTCTAAGTAATTATAAATCATTATTCTATCACCATTTGAAATCAAATTCTAAATCTTTGGCATCTTAAAATGAAATAAAGTGTGACAAATGTGAAATGGAGAAAATAACACACAACCTAATAACACTTTGCATAAGACAATGCTTCTAAAGGGTTTTTCACTTAACCTCTATGTAGAGAAAAAAGAGACATTTTTTATGGGTTTTGCAATGAATATCATGGAAAAAAACATATTACACCCTTATTTCACCAAAACAACATACTGTTAAAACCTTATTTCACCAAGTACACACTTTTCTCCCACTAAAAACACTATTTTACACATTTTATTCCCTTTACAATATGTAAATCATGTAAAAGATTCAAAAAAATGGAACATTCCCCAAAAAATGAATAACAATGTTGTACTCTTCAACAAAATGAAGATTTAAACCTTGGACCTCCACCTTCTGAGGGTTCTTAGAAAATAAAGCTTGCTAGTTACTCTGTGAGCATTTAAAAAATATATGAGGAAAAATATGTATTTCAAGATAATTTTTCCTATATGGATATTAAAAAAAACTTTTCCAAGTAAAAATAACTATCCATGAAATTTGTTTTTTGGTTTTTTAAAAAAAGGTGAAAACATTATTATTTTTTTGGACCCCTCAAAACCCTAAATATTTTGGAAAAATTATATAAAAATTTTACAAATAAAAATAATAATGTTAAGCTTCTTCCAATACCAAACCAATAATCTAGGATGCCATGGCTGCCATATTGTAATTTGGATTTATTATGGGTCATACTATTCTGTACAAGGCCATATATGGAGGGTTTTTTTTAAAAAAAATTAAGTATATATGATCATTTTGAATTATTTTTTATGAAAAATGAATCATAATTTTATATAATGGGATGCCATGGAGGCCATACCAGTACTCTAGGAGGCCATACAACTCAATAAAACTTCTTCAAATGCTTTCAGGATTGATTCTATTTTTGATAATCAAGGGCTCCAAAACATAAAAAAGATTATCAAATATTCCCAATTTAAAATATATTTATTTCAAATGAATATTCAAGCCATACAAGTATAAAAATATGTTTTAAAAGTCTAAAAAAATTCTTTGGGGGATTTTAAAATGGTAAAAAATTCTTTGGGGGATTTTTTCACAATTCTTGAGGAAACTTTTACCAACATCAAAATAGGTTCTCATAGTAGCCTCTATGAGAATTATGTTTCCTTTAATATTATCATCGACATCCCCCATAATTTTTTCTCTACCAATCCTTTCCCTTATCTTGACATTCTATCTCTTCTATTTATCAATTGGGACTGACATAATTGCATTCTACCAGAATTATTCCATAATGACATATCAGCTACAAAATACATGGAAATACAAGACAACATTTAGTTATAAGAGCATGATGATTCAAAATTAGTTTGATTCAACACCATGTCTTTGGGAATAATAATATTTCATCCATTAAAACAAACCAAATAATCAATAAAGTTAAAAAGTAACATCCCCTACTGAAAACCTCTATGAGGAAATAACAGATATTCAAAATTAAAACAATTAGAAAAATCAATAATCAATTACCCTTAAAAAAAACCTCTTTGAGGAACTATTAGACAATAAAATTCAAGCAAATCCATAAAATCAAGAAGAGTTTATTTGTGAAAACCTATTCGAGGCACCAATAGATGAACAAGTCAACTCTACATTGTATCTTAGGAGTTCAAAGAGCACACAAATGTTGATTAGTTTCTTGTTATTCAAAATGATAAAAATCCATGCATAAAAATACACAGAACTAAACACTCTTGCCTAAGAACTATGGGAAGCATAACCTAATAAAAAAGATCACAAAATAGAGATAAAATTAACACAATTATTTTACCTCCATTGTCAAATTTGATGTCCACTTGTTGGCATAAAGATGTTCATACTTGGTCTATAACATTAGAGAATTTTGTCAATGTTTCTCCATGGTGGTAGCAGTTCTCTAATGGTCACTTCTGGCTTTGCTTTGCTTTGGCTTGGTTTGGTGTGAAGCTTGGCATAAAATGGGAATTATAACACTACACTTAATGTATTCTTAAAGGAATTTTTATGGAATAACCTTACCACAAAATCCTATTGGAAGAGGGTTATGACACTTGTATTTATAACAATAAGAACTAACTCTAACCATAGGAAGGTTAGGTTACATTCTAACTTTGTTTGAGTCTAAAATAACATAGGTTGAGTCAATCTAACCCTAGGTTGGTTCAAAGCACTCATGAAATCTTGACACCTTAGTTTTAGATATTTATGAGCCATTATAACTCACTTTAGATATTTGTGAGATTGTGACTCACCTTTTTAGAATATTTAGGAATTAATAAACAATTTTATTAGCTCTTTAAACCTTTGACTTCATATTTGGCTAAAAATTCTTTTTTTGATAAATAAAATTCACTAATTTGATTTGGAATTTTTGTTTAGGAAATTTAATTAAGATTTGTAATGTAATTAATCTTGCTTAGTGAATTTAGATTTTTTAAATTATTTTAAATGTGTTTAATTAATAGCTCAATAGGACAAAAGTGTCAAATTATTGTCATAATTTGACTAGGGTTGAAACTAAACTATGTTATTGGTGCATATAGGGTATTACACAAAATAAACTAGTCTCACCACATTTCTAAGTAGTTAAATCCCTTACACAAATTAATTTAGGTAATTAGGTGATTTCTAGGTTTAAATTGTATCATGTGCTAGAAATTGAGTTGAATCCTGGTTTAAGTACAAAAATGACCAAAATTGAGTGTCTACAGTTTGCCCATATTTGAGAAGGCATTACAAGACATAAAAATTGTAACATCTTTCCAAAGAATGAAAAATATGTTAAGCTAAATGATTCATACCCCTAAGGGTGATCGATTAGCCTTGATACCCCCTCGAGGGAGGAATCTTCCCTTAAAATCAATAAATTGACATGACAATAATAGGGGTAGGATTATTAAGTTATATAAAGGTTAAATAGTAATGGCTATGGAGTCACTGACTTTACCAAAGGTAGTTATAATTAGTAATAGAGGGTGCGACATTGATTTGCCCAAAGATGGTTATAATCAATTATATAGGCATTTGCCCCAATAGGGTGATGGGATAAATACTAATTTTCCCAAAGGTGATTATAATCAGTATAGGAATGTAAGACACTAATTTTCACAAAGGTTGTTATAAGAAATGACACATGCATTTCCCCCAGTAGGGTAGGTGGAGCGGTAAAAATAATGATTTGCACAAAGATGATTATAATCATTAAACATAGGATGCACAAATAATGATTTACCCACATATGGTTATAATATTTAGAATTTGTCAAAAAATTATTTTACTAAAGTATATTATAATAATTCACATGTTTAAATCATGTTATTTAAATCAAGATTAGCCTAAGAAGGATAGATATATTATTTATTGATTAAAAAAGAATTTTTTGCACCAGGGTAAATTTATAAAGGGAGTGCATGCGATAAATCTACAAAATAGATTTATGATGAGATGGAAAAGGATAACAATGTGTTTCTAGATGAAGTGTGAGTACGAAAATGCACATTTGAAAAAATATTGGGTATAGGTATAAAAATAATGTTATTAAATGAGTCTCGAAAGAGGCCCAAAAAAATGGTTTTTATCTTAGTTTTTCAACCTTAAAATCAATATCAAAATGACCCATAATCCCAAAATCATTAAAATTGCAACAACTCTCAAGCCTAAGGATCATAAAAGTCTTGTTGTCCTCTTGAGATAATTTTCAAATATTTGATCCCATAACATCTAATATCATGTCACATAAATTCCAATTGGAACAACTTAAATCAACAATGATGTGTGTGAATATTCATCTTGATTTCCCTTGATCTTTTGATAGTTATACCTCCTTTGATGATCATATCTTCTATTCAAATCTCATATGCTACCATCAAATATAATATTTAATTTAATTCATGTCATAATTTAACCTTCTTGGTGGCATTATCTTTTTAAGGGGCTAAAAAAACACCTTGTTAATATGTCTAGATAAAGTAGAATAAACAATTAACAAAACTCATAACAACATTAATAAAGCCAACATTAATAATATGATCCTAGAAGAAATGCTACCCAGATCAAGTATCGACTAAATATCAAAGAGGATTAACATCATACATCTTGAAAACCATTAATAAATTGAGATGTGAAAAAAAGAGAAATAAAAAATAATTCATCCAACAATGAAAGCCATTTTATGGTATCTTAGGTAAGTACCATGATGAAAACCAATTTATGATGTCATGCATAAATAATCCATTGTCTATAAGTACCTCAACACTTGGGGAAGCCCTATTTGTATCAAAATATTCATCCTCAAACCATCCTAAAAAAGTTGGTATCATCTCCCTTTCCATCTTATTATGTCCATCTTTTCTTCTCATATGACCTTGATAAGGAAGTGGAAGAAATATTGAGATTTATTCTAGAAACATCTTGGCATATCCTCTGAATGACTAGACATTTGGTTCCCACATGATGTAGTCCTTGGAGATCTATAATCCATTATTTATTAGCCCTCATCCCCTTTATGGATTATCCAAAACCCTTTCACTATTTTATTTTGCCATCATTCTTCATCCTAGTTGTTAGGTTGTTTTTCAATTTTCTAATGATTTTTTTTGTACATACATATTCAAAAAATCCAAAAAAAAATTAAAAAAAAAACATAAAATCTAAAAAACCCAAAAACATCCCATCTTTTTGCTCCTAAGTCCTCAACCAAATCCATGTGCCTATCCAATAAATCATTGTGACTATCCTTTAATCCAATCATTTATTGCTGTCTAAGGGTAAAATCAAACAAGGATAAGTTGAATCATGATTTTTTCACCCATCCCAAAGATTTTTAAAAAGACAAAGGATAAAACATTGATTTCATAAAAACACATACATCATATAACTAACATGTAAATCCTTGAAGTGTTTGTTTTATGCATTCATCATGTGTCACATGTTTCCTATATACTATTTATTTTTATTCAACTCATTTGTATATATTTTCTTTAATTCTTAAATATTTTATGTAATCACCATGTGTGTGTGTGTGTGTGTGTGTGTGTGTGTGTGTGTGTGTGTGTGTGTGTTTGTTTGTTTGTTCATTCACAAAGTATCTTTATTAAGAGTTTAGTGATTGCATTTTATTAAATGTTTGTGATCTATCTTTTCATCAATCTTTATCTACTTCTCATTAATTATTCATCTAGTTGTCTTTGATTAGGAATTTTATAAATATCTTTATAGTCAAGTCATTATTATATATATTTTATCTCATATTTTTATCTTATTTATGTTTTTGAAATAACATAAATAAAATATGTTATCTTAGTTCCTAATATTAATGGTACATTATGCTACGTGCTCATTGTGCATTTTAATTTTAATATTTTTATCTTTTGAGTCATTCCAACATGCATTTTGGAAAAAAATCATCATGGTTACATATATCATGGTGTATACTTCTTAATTCTCCATTAAAAACATAATTTCTCATACATATGACTCAAGATAATGGTATCACAAGTCACTCAAACATCTAGTCATCATAACCCATCAAAACCTCTACCCAAATCAAACATCAAATCATTTATCTAAATCATCTACCCAATCAAATTAAACATAAAAATTAAACCATATATCTAAATCAATTATCAATAAAACCATACGTCCTTCATTCAACATATCTAGTAAGTACATATAATAATCATCACTAATCTAACTCTCATCCCCTCAATTATGATTTACCCTTTCAACCACGTGATCCTGCATAAATCAATCGAGGTATGTTTGTCCATCAATCCATAAATTTATCATCATCATATGGATATTTTGTTATCCAATCAATGAGATATATTTTTCCCATATCCAAATCAGTTTGGAGACATTGTTCCCACATCTAAGCTCATAGTTTTCACTCCCTTGCATACATCATTGCTTGGGGCATGTCAATATTATAGCTAATCAACACTATTAATCATAATCTAATCAAAAAATAAATCCAAATAGATATTGTAACTTCCACTCCCTCATATATATCATTGTTTGGGGAACATAAAACATGCAATTAATAATTCATATCATCACCATCCAATCAAATAATCAACCTAATTGAAGTTTGTTGATAACTCCCTTGCCTATATCATTAGTTGGGGCACATCCATACTTTCAATTGTATACATCCACTTCCTATCACTATTGTGCTAAAATTATCAATCTAAATGATATTCTACAATAATGCACAATCTAGACTAAAAATTGCTAAAATGCTCTAAATCATTTGAACTTATCACGTACAGGTGCCAATTTATGCTAATGTATCCCTGAATGGGGAAATACATTTTATATGATTATTATCTTTTATTAAATCATTTCAAGTTAAATTTTGACCATGTAAAATGATGTCTTGGACCACTGAAATCTTCTAATTTGGTAGCACACATCACATGCATGTGTTATTTCGCATCCACAATACCATAACTAGGGTATTATCCCATACGTAACTAACACCTTCTTCAAATTATCCTCCAATAAAATTAAGAATCAATAAAATGATATGTTTGACCAAGTTGAATAATCATTCAATATATTTATAAATAATAATAGAAAATTAATCAAAGCCACTTAAGAAAATTAAATCAAATCAAGAGCGTAAGCAAAAATTTCATGAAAATTGTTGAATATCTAATTACTAGAAATTCATTATTTAATTTTGCATCATCCCATGACATCATTAATGGGGTGGCATCCATAAACCATTAATGAGATAGAATTCAAATTTAATCCCTCCCATGCCTCATCAATGCCCCATTCTTCCAAATATTAATGACATTATTTATTTCTTATCTCTCCAAGATTGAATCAGTCCATGGCCACACATCTTGATCTCAATATGGATGGTCATGGCTGATCCTGGACACTTTCAAAAAGATATAAATAAGAGGGCCAAGACCACCATTTTTAAACTTGTATTATACAAACTTACTATGTAGAAATTACTATAGACAAGCTTCACTTATTCTCACAAATTTACAAATCTTGTAAGCCTAAGCCATTAGTGAACTAGGAGATGATGGAGGCTCATGTTACTCTTCATTGACAAAGACTTGGAGCACTGAATCTAGGGAAAATCATGATTCTTAGTTGCTTGTGAGGGATAATAACTACTTAGAAGGTATAGCATCATCTTTCTTTCATAATTAGTTTTTTGAAGTCACTGGCAATGCCCCTTGAGGGAGTAGGCTTGATAACTTAGGTCTTTATGCTTATTTTAGATATTTCTTGACTAACGCATGATCTAACCTTGTCTCATAATCATATTCTACATTTTGGCATGCTTGGTGGGAGTGCACATCTCACACATCTCTTTTCCTTCTAATTTTACATTTATGTCCTCTTTTGAGGTTGTTTTACACTTCTTTTTCTCTCATTTTGCATTTTTATGATGTCCAAACCAATCGGTGAGTTCATCCTATAAAATGGTGAAATCAAAATGAACATCAGTAATAATTCCATGTGGAGTGGTATAATCATCCTATGCAATAATTTAAATCATCCACATGAATGGCAAAATTAATTTTTCTATTTTCTGTTTCTACCTCTGTGTTTTATAGAGAATGGAAAAATTGACCTAGAGATTGGTAGGTTTGACTTACGAAATGGTGGGTTTGCCAACTAATCAATAAGATCATCCTAGACTAGAACCTGTAGGTAATTGTTGTGTTTATTTTATTTTTTACCATTTTTATCATTTTAACAAGATTTCCCTACTCATCGATAGAAATGCCCTACTAATCATTGATATCACCTTGTAATTAATGAGATCATAAAACAATGTCCTTTATGTCTCTATCTTTCCAAAAAATCATCCTAATAAATAATGGAATCACCCTATTGAATGGCAAAAATGCTCTACAAAATGGTAGAATTGACTTGTGTTGAAAAATAGAGAGCTATAACAAGAAGTTGTAAATTTATTTGACAATCATACACCCCTATTTTGACTTCTAATACATTATTTTTCAAGTGTTAAGACACTTAGTTTTAATTTTACAACAACCAAAATAAAATTACACTCCATATCTCATTTGGTGTTGTAAAATGAACTTAAATTTTAGTTAAGTAATCATAATGGTTTTTTGCTTTTTTATTGTTATTATGTGTTTGTTTCACAAGATAAGTGTAGCATGTATGCTCTCCCCCCATCCCCTTTAGGGACTGGGGTGAACCAAAAATGCTTCACTTATTATTTATGTCATTATGTCAAATCATGAAAGTAAATTTGATAATTCCCTCCCCAAAATTTGAGTGATTTGGGCGAACCCAAAACAACCCTAAAGTCCTAAATTTTTTATTTCTTACATCTTGGAGTGTGGATAGGAGTTCATAGCCTCCCCATAGGTTCTCTATGGAAACATTAACCTAGGAATTCATCTCCTAGTATCATTTCAACCCCACTCCATGGTAGGGGTATATAAATTGAGGTTGACTTATTGGTACACTTGTTTGAATGGTTAAACAATATTTATTATTAAGAGACTATCTTGGAACGTACATTTAATTCAGACATCACACTATACTAAGAAATTGATGGATGTATTAGTTGTGAAAAGGACAAGACCTTTTCACAATAAGTTGGTTAACACATATCTAAATGATGTGTTGTGCCCTAGTGTTAATCACATATGTAACCATTTAGAATTTATAAAAATTGATAGTTTTAGAACAACCCCCTTGTTGTGGAGTACTATTGGTGTAGGGTAAGTAACCCAAAGTTCCAGGTCATCATACAATCTCTTGAGAGAGAAAGGGATTAAAAACCCTAATTTTCATGTGCATATAATTTTATTAGATCTACAATTTATTTCCTCTCAAGAAGGAGTATATAGATGGAATCCAAGAGTACAAATCCACCTTGTTAGTTTACTAGGATAAAATGTTCACTTTGGTATTTTTCTTGTTCTTATTTATTTACATGGTATTTTGAGTCTAAAAATTGTTTGTGAAACCAAAACACATCAAAAATCAAACACTTTTTGTACACCATTTCTTTTAAACAAAGAGGAGTTACACTGATCAAATCTAAATCACCTTTCTACCTTGTTCAAAACTCAAATCCAATCATTCTATTTGCATTTCCAAAAAATATTATTATGTTGTTCATTTGAGTCTAGAAATGTTCACCACTTTACAAATATACAAGTCCTTCTTTTCTAATCCTAATTCAAAATATTTTTTTTCTAAGTTCTAATCTAAATGCTATTGGTTTACCTTTCATGCTTAGTTTGACTAAATTGGGTGAGATTTTCTATTTGGATTGAAGGTCATTTTGTCTAGACTCTTGTCTTATTATATTTTTATTTTGGACTTAGATTATCTTTCATTCACACACACTCTAAGTTCCTAGACCATTCTATCTCCTTTGCCATGTGGCACCGTTGTGTTGCCCTTTTAGTTTTGGCTTTATGCTTAGTAGTTCTTATGTTAATTTACATCTTGAGCTTCTTAATTCACATTTTATTCTTATTGATCTGAAAAGTATTCTTATATATTTTTTAGCCATGACTTACCATAGTTATGCTTATATTTTTATGGTATTGACATACTTTCAACTTAGATTTTTGTATGCTAACTTGACCTTAA
Organism: Torreya grandis; assembly: GCA_037957365.1. Classification (NCBI taxonomy): domain Eukaryota; kingdom Viridiplantae; phylum Streptophyta; class Pinopsida; order Cupressales; family Taxaceae; genus Torreya; species Torreya grandis. The sequence continues at coordinate 2,859,684 of JARHVA010001418.1, read as the reverse complement.
GTTCTAAGATTTTTTTATCTTCTAATTTGACGATTTCAACCAATAAAGGTTGAGTAATTTTGTGACCTCTTTATTCTAATTATGTAGCATTACGTTATTTACTTTTATCATAGTCTCATGTTACTTTGTGATTATTTTATTGAAGAGTCTAAAACACCTTTTAAACATTTGTAAACTACATTCCATATCTTAGTAAACATATAAAACTATCTTCAATCATGACATAAAAATATACTCACAATGGGGTCTCTTATAGACATAGCTACAAAAAAGAGAATTTGAATTATAGAGAACACTTCATTGTGTTTGATGATATCCTATTAATAGTAAGATATGAATAGGGTTAATATGAATATTAACCTTTAGAAGACAAAGATGAATCTCTTTTATGGTTGATATAATCAGGTGTAAGATTATTGCTAGATTTCCTAATGGAATAATTACACACACTTGTTTGAGTATAGGATCAAGAACTATAGCAGCCTCTCACTCATGTTACAAAAACTAATATTGATTCCTCTAGTAAGGTAAAATAATAACTTCTGGAGTCTACTCCAACCAATCATAATCTTGCTACCAAGATTTAGAAAATAAGTCAATAGTACATAGACCAATTTGTCTTAGATTATTAGCTTCGTTAGTTGTAACATCAATTGAAAATATTGATTATAAAGAGAAAGAACATATGATCAACCAAATATAGCATACCCTATTTGATCCTACATCTATGATAGATCTTGGAGTTACTCTTGAATAGAATAAACCTTTAGATGCTTCACAACATGTTTAATATGATACAAAGCATACCTTTTTTAACCATTAGGAAGCTCTTACCCCTTCACAACCACAAAGAATGAAGGACTCATCATAGATTGGGGGTATTGTGTAAATTTTTTTATCAAGTTCATCTCTACCAAAATGTACTTTGGTAAATTTATTAATGGTATCCCAAAACCTGTAGTATTCATTTAGTGCACAATAACAAATTCCTAAGAATTTATATCAACCACCTAGGAATCAATGACAAACTTACTGAAATCAAAGATTAAACCTGAACCAAGCTAATGGACATAGGTTTCATATCCCTACTAGGACCATCTAGGGGCACATTCCACCCCAAAAAAATTATATTCCACCAACCAATGCACCAAACATGCAAGAGTGGAATTTGATGAAGGAGATAATCTCAAGGCTTGAGATAGGAAACCGAATTTAAAAAGTTTGATTAGATATGTCTATATCCATTTGACCTAAGCATTCTCCAAGTCCCCTTTCCACCTCATTTTGAGGCTCCCAAATTTGATAAATATAAAGGGAAGGGTGACTCTGAAGAGCATATTCAGGCCTTTTTTTATTATGTCAAGAGGTAGCCTATATCAGTGTTTATCTGCTTCACTTATTTCCATGTAGTTTGGCTGGACAAGCTCTTAATTGGCTCCTAAAGTTTCCAAATGGATTGGTGATAGACTGGAACTATTTATCATAGAATATTTTCAACCATTTATCTTATAAAAATGAGCATGAGTAACTAGTGGTTGAATTATACAATACAAAATAAATAAATGGAGAAAGCTTTACAGCATACTTACAGTGGTGGAGAGCATTAGTTGGACACTTTCAACATAACCTGCTAGATAAATAATTGGCTGATATTTTTACACAAAACCTACACCTTGATGTGGCTCATAATTTATGACTCATTTGTGCCAACATATTTAAGGATATCATTGACAAAGGTGTGCAAATTGAGAAGGCACTCATTATTAGAGGCCTTGTAAAGATTTATCCATAAGGCCAAACATCTAATTTGACCTAACCACCTATTTAGACTACTACTATAGAGAAACTAAAAGTTTTTAATAAGAAAAAAACATGGTGGGAAATAGCATGACTAAATCTAGACATGTGTAAATGGTGCAGGCTTTGTTGGCTTCTAATGTACAAATAGCCCCACCTAATCCATCAAGCACTTTATAATGAGCTCCTCTACAAATGGCATTTAATAAATATAGAGTATTCAACAAATAGGGAGAGCCTATTGAGGTAGTGTTCCAAAAACTAGTGGTAGCCAATTTGATTATGTGACCTATACCAAAACTATTTTTAGTTGATAAACCTAAACATGATTGGTATCAAGAGGATGATTTTTTCAATTTTCATCATGTTATTGGCTATCTTTATTGATTCATATAACTAAGACATCTTATTGAGGATTTGATCAAAAGTGGTGAAATCTAAGTGAAGCACACAATGTAGAACACAAATCAAGACATGGGCATCTATAAAGACCCATTCCCCAAACATAATCAAGTGTAGTAAAGGAAAAATCAAAATCAAATTTAGGACTAATGTTAACATAACCAAGGTTAGAAGCCTAATCAACATAATCATAATTAGGATCATAATGCCCAAACTAATAACTTGGGTTAAAACATATGTCATAAAATTATAATAACACTATGGGACATGTTTATGAAAATCATGTTACCAGCATCACTATTAAAAACTATGAACCATCAAATGCTTCTCAAAATATTAGACCCCCTATTGTAAGGTTAACACCCTCTTCCTTGAGTGACACCACACCATATTCAAGCAATTCCATTGTGCCTCAGTTTCCATAGGTTACTATCTCTAGACCTCTACTCCCTTCTTCTAATTATAATGACTCTATGTTGACTCAAAATTGTGTAATCACAACTAGAAATTTTTGATTCACAATCCAAGGCCCTTTTCCTTATTATAATTATAATGACTCCTTGACAACTTTAGATTTCACAATCATAACTAGACATTCACAAGTCACCCTCCAAGCCCCATTGCTTTCTCTTAATTCTAGACCAAATATGAACATTATGACTTTTGATCCAAAGCTAAAAACTTTATCGAACAAGGCTAAACCATCCCATTCTTCTATTGAGAAGCCATATAGCATTTAGGATGAACTAAGTAAAACCACTACATAAATTTATATCCTAAATATTTTGTGTACATTAAAATTCCATAGAATTGTATTAAATGAATTAATTCAATGAGCCATTATTCCCAAAGATATCAACCCTAACCAATTTTATATTCTTTTATGAAATTTATCTCTAAGCCAATAAATTACATTTGATTAGTGAGATATGTCTTCCCTTGGGCCTAGCAACAATAACCCCTTTTATATTTAAGTCATTATATAAAATCATAAGATCAAGTGGGTCCTTATAGACAATGGTTTAGGGTTAAACATAGTGTCACTAAAGTTGATACAATGATTGGGTTATATTACTAAGGACATCTAACCTGAGACAATCATGATCAAAGCATATGATAACATTGAAAGGAAATCTTCCACAACTATTTGTTTGTCAACCATTATTGGGTCTATATCTCATTATACTTTTTACCATGTTGTGGACATTGAATTTCCATATAATATATTTATTGATTGTCCTTATATCCATGAAGTATGGGCTATCTCATCTACCTTGCACCTATGACTTAAGTTTCCCCATGTTAGAATTGAGGTTACCATTTATGTCGATTTGCAACCCTACCAACATTACAAGCACCTAGAGGTTAAATTTTGAAATTATAACTATTTCCATAGTTCTAAATTCATATTAAATAAGAACAAAGAAATAGTTTCACAACCACCCAAGTCCAATTATATTGACCTAGTTGATCTTGATTCCATTTTAGTTGATCTATTTCCTACAACATTTGTAAACTAGCTCATTATTGAGAACACAAGTATTTCCATGTACCATCTCAAAGATGCCTTTCATATTGCAAAATTACCCAAGAATCCTAAGTATCATAGAAGACCTAAACCTTTTGAAGCCCCTTTTTAGCCAAAATTATTTGGAAAAATAATAAAAACATATAGAAACCACCAATGGTATTATGCCAATAATTTCACCTAATCAAGATAAGGAAGCCCTTACTAAAGGAGATTGGTTATACTCTAATAGCCGTGTTAATTATTTTCATAACCCTAAGTATCCTATCCCTAATTAGATTATGGATAACTTAAAATATAGGTAAAGGACTTGGTTCACAAGAGCAAGGTATCATGAACTATTATCTACTAGTAAACCTACATGAGTCAAGGTATCAGAGTTATACTGCCTAGGGGTGACCTCAAGTATTTCAATAGTGATTCATATGAATTGAATAATGATGATACTCCAAAAATTTATGTAGCATCCCATTATATCAATTATGATGAGTTATCCAAAATAGACCTATTTGTCTCTAATTCCATTATGACTATTATATCCCATTATCTGCTTAACCTTTGCCATCTTGACCTCATAGATTTGGACCAAAATAATTCTATCATACCCTTAGATGAATTTTAGAATGAGGAGTCCATTTTTTATTACATGGGCCTCAGATATGGATGGCCCATTATTGATCACAAATAAGGATTTGGCTTCTCTTTGGACTCTACTACCTACTTTAGACAACATGAAAACTTTCTTGGTCACATAAAAGATAAAACATCAAGATCTTCAAGTGAAAACCTCTTTGAGGCACTCATTTATCAGGTAAAAAGTAAAGAAAAATATTATCCCTTTAGTGAAACCCTAATTCAGTCACTCTTGGACAAGGAATTTTGCTCATATCCAAAGGAAGTGTAGGGTCCACCAAGTTTTAGCTTTACATCCAGTGCCAGTATCACTATTGAATAGGATAAAATCTTTGAGCGTCTTACTCAAAAATTTCTAGATATATTTTCAAATTGGCCACTACCTAAACTAGAAAACTTAGATTAATCTCATTATCTTAAGCTTTGGGATGAACAACCAAAAGCTAAAGCAGAAGAAGAAAATTAAGATCAAACACTGCCCACTATCTTAGAGGATGGTTCTATACTACTTGTAGATAACACCATTGAAGTGAACCTGAGAACTTATAATGATCCCAAAATTGTTTATCTTAGAGCATCCCTCACTAATGAAGAGCATGACTATATTTTTGAAATTTTAAGGGATTTTATTGACATGTTTGCATGGGTTCATTTGGACATACCAGGCCTGAACCCTACTTTGGTTGTGCATCACCTTGTGGTATACCTAGATGCCAAACTAATGAAGCAAAAATTGAGAAAGATGCATATGTGCATTGTTATTTTAGTAAAAATGGAGTTTTATAAACTATTGGGAACTAGATTCATCTAACCATTAGACTATTCAAAATGGATATCAAACATATTTCTAATCAGTAAGAAATCATAGGTCATTCACTTATGTACTAATTTTAGAGACATTAATAAAGTGTGCCCTAAATAAATTTTCCCTATACCCAACATTGACATAATTTTTTATTAAATTATTAGGTACAATATTTTCCCCTCATGGATGGCTTCTCAAGATACAATCATATTAAGATAGCCTTAGAGGACCAACACAAAATTACGTTCACCACCCCATGGGGAACATTCTAATACCTAGTCATGCCTTTTGGCTTGAAGAATAGTAGGGCCACCTATCAGTGTGTTATGACTATAATTTTCCAATACATGATTCATGATATTGTTGAGGAATGTGTTGATGACATTATAGAAAAATCAAGAACATGTGTCAAACACCTTGGTGTTCTAGGGAGAATCTTTGAGAGACTTCATGAATATAAAGTTTGTCTAAATCCTAAGAATTGTGTTTTTGACATCACTTCAGGAAAACTACTATGATTCATTATATCATAAAAAGGTATCAAAGTGGATCTTTTTAAGGTTAAGGCTATCATGGAGATGCTTCCACCTTCTAATTTAAAATAGTTTCATAACTTGTAAGGAAAGATTCAATCTATTCGCTAGTTTATTTCATAGCTGGAAGACAAGTGTCATCCATTCACACACCTCTTAAAGAAGGGGGTCACTTTTTTATGGTATGTTGAGTGTCAAAAATAATTTACAAATCTCAAAATCATTTTGGCTAACCTGCCAATTTTGAGACTGCCAACACCTAGACAGACATTACTTCTCTATATTTCAGATATAGAACATGTACTAGGGGCACTCTTGGCCCAACATGATGAATAAGGGAAAGAGAATTCAGTCTATTATTTGAGTTGAATGCTTGTAGTATATGATCATAATTACACACCTATTAAGAAGGCTTGTTTAGTAATGGTGTTTGCTTCCCAAAAGTTACAACATTACATGTTGAATAATAAAACTATTTTTATTGTTCGAGGTGACCCTCCAAAATATTTATTGTCCGAGGTAGCTCTTACAGGTTACATGGCTAAATGGATCATGCTCCTGAGTGAATTTTATGTTGAGTAGTAAAACCAAAATTATATCAAGGGGTAGGTAATTGTAGATCAACTTGTACAATCCCCTATTATAGATACTCAACCACTCATGTTTGATTTCCCAGATGATTCTATCATGGCGATAGAAGAAGTGGCTCATGAAATTGAACAGTGGATGTTATACTTTGATGGCTCATTTAAATCTCGGGTATTTTTTTTGGTCACATCACAAGGCAATCTCATTCCCAAGGTCTTTCATATCAACTTTAACTATACCAATAATATGGTCAAGTATGAATCTCTTATTGCAAGACTTCATCTTTCAATACAGCAGGATATACATCACTTGGTTGTCTATAGGGATTATTAATTGATTTTAAATCAGACCATAGACCAATATTAGACTTGAAATGACAAGTTTGTACCTTACAAGCACATTGTAGACAATCTCAATTTTCACTTCAAGTTCTTACAGTTTGAATAAGTGCCATGGGGAAATAATAGATCAACCAATGTAATGGTAATAATTAGGTCTATGGTACAAATTAGCAAGTTGGTAGTATTAAAGAGTATCAATTTCTCATCAAGAATATTATACAACCTACTTACCTATTTCTATATTTAGAAAGGGTATGTATAATTTTTGGTCCCAATACCCCATCTAAACTCCCTTGGTTCTAATACATTTATAATTATTTCCATGACCAAGTTTTTCCCCTGACCTTTCACACAATTTCCAAAAAATATTCATTCATCTCCTATCCAATTATACCCTCTTTAGGAACATGATTTATCATAAGGGCTATGATGGATGACTTCTTCATTATTTATCTGCAAGAGAATCCAAGTTAGTGCTTAAGGAAGTTCACAAAGGGATGTGTGGGGCCCACACTAATAGTGTAATCTTAACCAAGAAGCTCATTAGAATAAGGTATTATTGGCCCAAGATGAAAATAGATTATTTAATTATGTTAATAAATGTGTTTCTTGCTAATATCATGGTAATTTGATACACATAACTTCCTTTTCACTACAGCTAATCACTACACCGTGGTCATTATCTGCATGGTGTCTTGATCTCATCGAGAAAATAAATCCAACCTCTTCTAATGGCCATAAACATATTCTCACTACTGTTGAGTATTTTACTAAGTGGATTCAGGTCATTCCTCTCACTTACATCATCAAGAAGTAGATTACCAAATTTATTTATTACTAATCATTTATCAATATGGTATCCCAACCCATATTATATGTGATAATGGCAGATCATTTGTAAATAAAGATGTTAAACATATTTACACCATATTCAAAATCAATCATAGAAAGTATACACCATATAACCCAAAAGGAAATGGTCAAGATGAGGTGTCTAATAAAACCATTATTGTAATCCTAAAGAATATTGTCAATGATGTTGGCCTTAATGTGCACTTGTAAATTTTTCTTGCCCTCTATACCTATTACACTATTCATCAAACCCCCATAATAACCACTTGATATTCCCTAGTTTATGGTACAAATATGATTATCATAATAAAGGTTGAGATACCTTCATTATGGGTTTCTTTAGATAACATTATGGATGATGAAGATTATAGAAATTTCAAGTTGTAAGAGATGAAACTGTTTAATGACAAGTATTTGGCCACCCTAAACAACTTGAGAGCATACTAGAATAGATTGTGTCATAGATACAACATGAAAATTCTCCCTCAAGAGTTTGAATTTGGTGACTTTTTATTTTTTTTCACTTATATTTTCACTCTTTGAGGAGATGTCTCAGCTCTCCTCATCTAAGTGGCACAATTGAAACACCTCTAGGTTGTGGGTAGCCTAAGGCTAAGGTGAATCTCTAAATTGGGCTAGCTCCCTTGATGTACCACTTTTGGATCACTAATAAATATATCCTTACAAGTAAAAGGGAGATAAAATTGAAATTAAAATATCCTAAAGGAGGTGATACACCAAATTTATTGATGGCTACCAACCAGCTGCAAGTCACACATGAGACCAAGAGACTAACTAAACATACACTTCTCTAATTTGAATCTTCTCACATCAGTATTTTATTATGAGGTTTCGATGAATGTTTAGGATGGGAGGAATAGACAAGATGCCTATAATGGAACTATTTGAATATAATAACTCACTCATTCTTGACACTTCATAGAACACTTCACATGACCTATATGAAGAAGCTTTCAAGCTGCAAACAGGTGAGAGAATGAAACAATAATGTTAAGGAGACAATAGTCATCACTAATAAAGATTAATAATTCAAGTGAATACACTATTAATATTCATATAATAGGTAAAAATCAATATTATTTATTGATCCATGGTATGCAAATGAGTAGGCCTTCGCCATACTCAAGAGGAGCATTATTTACAAAGGCCAAAATGACTAGTTCTTATAAAACATGAGAGAGAGAATAGAAGAAATAATTAAAAAGGTCACAATGGAACTTGTAATGATAATATAAGGAGTTATATTTTCATGGGAAGAGATTTTGAAACTGATCATGAAAATTTAGGAAGCATAAGTGTCATTCCAAGGTATGAAACTCTTGAAATGTGGCATGAAATTCCCTTTACTAGCTCAAAACTTTGTCTTCATCATTCACCCCTATTTGAACGTCAAAAAACTAATTAGGGATAGATATAATCATTCAAATGATAGGGATTGGTTTCATACATTCTCTTACATGCATTGGTTTCATTCCTAATCACCTAGATTCCTTTGAAAGTGAGCCATCACTACCTATAGTCAATGAAACTCCTCTTTCACATGCCTTGCACACTTTGCCTCAAATTTGGATTCATTTCCTATTAAAATACATAAAATTAAGTTAATTACATGTTTCAAGACCATAAATTTACTTAGATTCATTAGTTACACCTTAAAATCAACTTATTTGAAGCTTTTCACCCTTCTCACTATTATGTTCACTATGCTAGTTTTGACTGGTTGAGATGAGAGCTCTTGTTGAGGCACTTAGGATTTTTTTTGAATCATTAAATTTACATTTATATCTATTTTAAGTCTCAATATTCCTTCCAAAGTTTATTTCATCTCTTGAAACCTCATAAAACATATACAATACATAAAATAGTCAAAAATACCCTATTTTGTACTCCATCCATACAATTTCGTATAGTCCAAAAGTATGGGGAGTATCTTGATAGATTATTATATAATTTTAGATCAATTTTATGTTCATTATGGTCCATTTGGATATCTCACCATCTTCATTTTCTTCATCAAGTCATTTCTAAGGGTTTGCAAGGGTTTTGATTCATTTCCACTCTTAAGCTTTATTCATAAATATAGGACATTGGAATTGTAAATAAAATACACAAATGTGATGTTGAGGACCCCTTATAAATTATAAAAACTCCTTATATCTCCATGCAAGGTGCCAAGGGAGATATGAGCACTCAAATTTACCTTCTTGAGCTTTTCCTTTCATTTCCTACATGTTTGGATTATCTCTGAGACAAAAGTGTCCTCCTTGTGGTTTTCATACATGCCAAGAGATTTTAAAAATTTATTATGATTACATAAAAAATTTATAATCCATTTTAAATTTCTTCCAATGTTGTAATTTGAAATGATCTTTCATCTGGACTCTAGACCTAACCATGCCTAATGAGCTTGATTAAAACTTTAAGGGTCTGGGATACCATGTTGGGATTCCTCCTTCTATGAAAGATTTATCATGTTTTCCTAGGTGTAATTAAACTTTAAAAACCTCATTTAAAGTTTCTTTTAGCTCTTTATGCATACTTTATCTCCTTTTTTCACAAACTACAAGATTTATGCACAAAGGAAGTGCCCTTTATCTGAGACAAAATAGAGGGAACTTTCCCTATTTTTCTAGAAAAATTGATTATTAAAGGATCTTCTCCAAGTTTTTAGGATGTAATACACAAAATTTTATCACTCGTTTATATTATTAGACCCTCTAAAACCATTAAAAACCAAAACAAACTATGAGGAAAGACAATATGTGCAGGCTTCTATCATGTGAACTATATGATGCATCATTAAAAACTTCTCCCTACTTTTTTATGTTGTATTATGGTGTCTCAATCCCATAAAAACATTAACCAAGGTGTTACAAACCAATTCATCACCCCCATCCTCTACATGCTTCTTTATGAATGCCTTGCTCAACTCATACCTGATTGTTCTCTATCATAGAACAAGTGCCCACCTATAGATGTAACTTGGTGCTTGAAATTGAATTTATGATCTAATACCTTGTATATATATTTTATTTTATTTCATATTATTTTTAAATCAAATTATTGAATTTTTAGACCTTTCAAAAAATGATTCACTTGTTTCCTCTCACTGTTATACCACAGTCAAACTATAGATGACTATTTTGCCCAAAAAAAATTTGTAAGTGATTATTTCACATTGGAAATTATGTAATGTTACTTTTTATATACTATGATGGTCTTTTGTAATAATTTTTAATCCTCTTCCATAGATCAATGTAAGTGTTTCCTTGCTTAAGTGTTTCCTTGCTTAAGTCCTTGAATTTTTAGACCTTTCAAAAAATGATTCACTTGTTTCCTCTCACTGTTATATCACAGTCAATTATAGGTGCACATTTTTAGAGGAAGAGACACTTTTAGGTGTATATGGGAATAAAAATACAATATATCATTATACTTAAGTGCAATATATCATAAATACTCCTTTACACTATTTTTAAACATTCAACTATGGTGGCATAGTCTAGTTTTCAACTTTGGGTGAAAAAGGTTTCTTTTGGATCAAAATCCTGTAGATGATACTAATTGATTTTAGTGCATAAAAATGCAACTTTGGGCTTCTCAATAACCAATCTCCACTAGTCATTTTCCCTTAAATATATATATATATATATATATATATATATATATTCATGTATATAATCTATAAGGTTTAGTCATTTATATACCCCAAATCTCTTAGCAACCTTGTAATATGACCTTGACAAAAAGACTCAGACCTTTATTTTATGCTTTTGGGGATTTGATCCCTGAACATAGTCATTACTTCTTATAAAATGTTTTACACCTCCATTTTCCAATTTGACACCTCAAATAGGTCTATCATGATTAATCCACATGCTAACATTTTAAATTAATCTTTACCATGCTCCAAATTTATGTACAAATACCTTCAAGGCTCTGTGATGTCACTTGTATGTGAACATTTTCACATACAAGTAGTGGATACAAATTTGGATAGTGAGAAAGATATAAATATTGGTGATAAATATTATGTAATAACCAAGCTTTCCAATGTACTCTTATAACTATAGAATATTTAAACACCTATCAATGCTTCCCTTTCAACATGACATCCTCTAGAGGGCACCTATAAGTGTACTTGAGTTGTATGCAGGCAGTGAACCTGAAATGATCCATGTACCAAGGGGAATATATTTATACTTAATTAATATCTTCCTAAAATTATTTTCACGAAACATCATTATGTCTTGGATATTTGGATAAGTTCATACATCTCACTTTGATGTCTTCACTTCCTATAGGCACCTATAGGTGCATATCTCTGTTATATGGTTGTGTGTATGACTAAAGTACAAGCACAATCCATTATTATGCTAAGTAGAGGTTCTTATTTGATTTTATTGATATGATAATATGTTAAATATCATGAGATATTTGTTACACTTTCATGAATCATGTTAAACATATCCAAACATGTGATTCCTTATGACTACAAGTGAGAATAAGCAAGGAGTTGACTGTGAGTAGCAAGATTGAAAGTTCATCAAAGCATGGTGTGATGAAAAAAATCATATAATTAGGGAAATATTATGGAATTAATACATGTAAAACATTATATTCCATCTACATGAGACCTTTGTAGAGAACCAACATTCTATAAACAATGAAAATTATGACTGAGACCTCACATGGTGACACCTTCCTACAACATGAGATGAATTGCTCATTAAAAACCATGAAACATTAAAAAAGAATGAATATAATTTTATAATATATTTAACATCATCTGGAGTCAACATCACTAACTATATTATACAGACATATCCAAAATAGAGCAAAACCTATAGGGGGTAAGAAATAGTGAGAAAAAAAACATAGTCAAATTATTAAAAATGGTTCATAAAGCATGGTTGACCAATCCTTGAAATATTATTATTAAAATTAAAATCTCTAAGTTTAATTTCACCCCTTAAGGTTATTTTTTCTAAAACATCCTCAATTGGTCATACCAAGCATAAACCTGTCGATCACTTTTATGTGTCTAGAAAGGAGAAGGAGCAGAAAGGTTTTAGATCAAAATTGGCACTTTAAGACTATGTCAAGAATTTAAATGAGTCTAATAAATATGAAGAGACATTCCATGACCCTATCCCATGTGTCACCTTCCCTCATGGGTTGTACAAGTGCCAAACTACTCTCTTTTCAATTGGTTTCTTAATTTTTAGTTAGATAACCTGCAAGATTCAAATGGAACTGACATTTCTAATAAGTAATATAACTTATTATACATTTTAAAGGAAAATAAGACACTTAGACACCTTTAAAACCATGTCACTTGAATTTATGGCCCCTAAATGGCTCAAAAAGACATAAGGATTAAAAATGATTAAGACCAAGGCTAATATGACATGGAATGACATCCAAAGACTTATAACATGCCCTATGACAAAGTGTTAGACCTCTAAAACATCTAAAAATCAATTTTTTACCTATAGGGGTCACAATTTGACCTATAGGGTCAAATTTGGTCAACAAATTAGTGACTCATAAGGGTAGTATGCTTATTATACTAAAGATCGGTAGCCTTATCCTATCTATGGGCTTAGGGAGTCATCTGAAGTCTGAGACAAATAAGAAGGCTTGACATTTGAAAAAAAGGCTTTAACCAATACAAGACAACTAATTACCTTAACCACACAAAATAAAGGACACACACAAAGCAAAGCAAAAACACTAACAAGACACACATGTGTGCTCAAAGCACTTAGGGAAAAATAGAAAACAAATAACTATGCACAACTAGAAATTAATCATACTTTATTTCCAAGATAAAAATGAAATTTCCTTGAATCTTCTTATTCATGAGATGAATCATAGTGCCAAGCATGTTTATCTTTGGATTATATGCTTGGTAGATCAGACCTATTCCTTAGCACTTCACTTGATCTACTCATAAGTAGATCATCCTTAAATATGTATCCAATGTAAATGTATTTATCTTTAACTTTTACACATACCTCATAATTTTTCCCACTCTTCATATCATTATCAACTTGTATCTTCATGGTAAGCATGACTTCAAGAGGAGTAATTTCTTGTTCCTTGGAAGATTAAGGCCAATAGAAGCTTGTTCTATCCTTCAAAAGTTGATGTGTTTCTTCCAACTAGTTGAGAGTATCATAACCCATCTTTATTATTTTAAACATATCATCATTGGATGCATATTCATCTTGAAAGGACAAAATTTAAAAGTTACTTTTTCTTTGCATACTCACTTGAGTGTCAAGGTTCCCTTCTCCATTTTTGACTAAATCATAGCCCCCTTGAAGAGGAGTATAACCTGATCCAATAATTTCAAACAAGTCATCCCAAGGCTTATTAGATACTTGTTCTTTCCCATATATGATATCTTGGATAGTGATGGAAGAACCAATGATGATTTCCTTTTTTTTGGCAAAAGGAAAATATTTTTCAATATCAACACAATCAAAAAATTCAAAATAAGAAATTACCTCTTCTTCAACATTTAGGACCTATTGAGGGATATTAATTTTTATATCAAGTATCATAACTTAACTTTGATTCTTAAATACTACAATATCCTCCATTTCTTTCTCCTTCTTGGTGATGTTAATGCTAGGCATTTTGTAATCAGGTGACCTAGTCCAATGAGGTTGCCAAGGAGCTATGTTTTCTTCAAGAAAGAGTTTTGAATTCTCATCAAAAAAATTCTCCTCTTTAGGTTCCCACACCATAGTCCCATCAAGGAAAAGGGTGATAGGGTGAGGACAAGATGAACTAGTTAATGGAGGTAGAACACAAAACTCAAAATTAAATTGAGAATGAATTGTAGGGGATTCTTTGAGGAGTTCTTGAGGAAGGAGAGGCATACCTTGGGCTAAAATAACTTGGTTTTCTTCCTCCAATTTGAAAATAACTTAATTTACATCTGATTCATTTTGATCACTCTCTTTAGGAAGGTTATATGAGGTGTGTTTAAGCATCATATCTTCTTTTGGCTCTAAACCTTCCACCACACCTTGACTTAGCAATTTCATTCTCAACTCTAACTCTTCAATTTAATTGGATAGCTTATCTTGGAAAAGTATCTCTTGAATTTGATAGGAATAATCATGAGGATAAGGAGTAAAAGAGGGTTGATATGTAAAATAATAGGTCTCTTAAGGAAGGGTGGGATAGGATTGCATATGATCAAGTTCTTTCTCAACCTCACACTCTTTAACAAGGCTTTTATCCTCTTTCTTTCCCCATGATTCCACTACCTTATTCTAGGTTAATATGTTAGGATTAGGAGTCTCTTCTTGATGTAGTGATGTAATTTGAAGAGTGGATCAAGTGTCCAAGGAAATTGGGATCTCCTTAGGCTTGGGTTCTCCACATTGTCCTCCAACTTGGGATTTCATATCTAAAGGTCTCTTCTTGAGGTGGGGATGTAATGGGAGAGGGTAATGAGAGATTAAATTCCACTTCCTTTGCTGATGATATGAACTATTACATTTTATTATTGGCTAACTCAATCTACCTATCAATATTTTCTTTAAAAACAAGGTTTATCCTTCCAACTGATTGGGAAAAAGATGGCTTTGATAAGCTTGATTGGGTTCATAAGTAGGGTTCAAGTAAGACTGATAGAAATCTTGGGGAGGTGGATATGAGGGCTGATAGACTTGGTGAGATTGTTCCTCATGAATTCTTAGCCTATCTTCTAAAGATGTAACCAAGCCACCCACATCTATCATTTCACGTATGAGCCTTTACCCATTTGTTCTCTCAATAGGTTCCCACTCTCTTTTAACCAGCTCTAATGCATCTCTCACATTATGAATGAGATGACTAGGAACATATTGATTATGTCTCCTTATAATATCAACCTCTATCATGTAATTCTCATAGCCCAAGGGATTTTTCTTGAAAGTGGAAATGGACTAATTAAAGAAGTGACTAA
Source organism: Torreya grandis (assembly GCA_037957365.1). Taxonomy (NCBI): domain Eukaryota; kingdom Viridiplantae; phylum Streptophyta; class Pinopsida; order Cupressales; family Taxaceae; genus Torreya; species Torreya grandis. Next base: position 2,844,215 of record JARHVA010001418.1, on the reverse strand, counting down.
GTTGACTAGGAGGAGCAAGATATTGAGAAGATTGGTTATAGGACTGATACAACTCATGACAAAGTTGATAAGGGTGATATTGGAGCTAGTAAGGATCATGACAAGGCTGATAAGAGTCATACAAAATTTAATGGGAAATGTTATAAGTTTGATATACCTCACCAACTTATTTTAAACAATACTCAACACCAAAATTAGCCATGAAAGTTCATTGGGAAGTAAGAACACAAAGAAAAATTACCAACAACATTCAAAAGGAAAACATAGGCTGCTTGACCAGCTAATAACTTTGGAGTCACCATTAATGCTTGAATAGATGCCTCCAAAGATTGATGTGTTGAAAGATAACACCAAAAATTCTTTAAATTCTTAGACAATAATTCCCACCAAGTGTGCAAAAAACTATTATCAATTGGATTTTCACCCTTTGAGGAGATGTCTCAACTTTCCTCATCTAAATGGCACAATTGAAACACCTCTAGGCTATGGATAACCTAAAGATGAGGTGAATCTCTAGATAGGGCAAGATCCCTTGATGTGCCAATTTTGGATCACTACTAAACCTGTACTTGCAAAGAAAAGGGAGATAAAGATGAAAGTAAACTATCCTAAATGAGGTGATATACTAAATTTATAAATGATTAATAACCAGCTACAAGTCACACATGAGACTAAGAGACTAACTAAACATACACTTCTCTAATCTAAATCTTCTCACATCAGTATTTCATTATGAAGTTGTGATGAATGTTTAGTATAGGAGGACTAGACAAGAGGCCTATAATTTCACTATTTGAATATACTAACTCACTTAACCTTGACACTTCATATAACACTTCATGTGACCTACAAGAATAAGTTTCCAAGCTACAAATAGGTGAGAGAATGAAATAATAATGCTAAGGAAACAAAATCCATTACTAGGAAATATCAATCATTCAAGTTAACACACTATGAAAAATCATAAAATAGTTAAAAATCAATAGTCTTTATTGATCCATGGTATGCAAAAGAGCAAGGCTTCACCATACTCAAGTAGAGCATAATTTATAAAGGCTAAACTGGCTAGTTCTTATAGAACTTGAAAGAGAGATGAGAAGAAAGAACTCTAGAGGTCATAAGGATAATTTTATTGCTGAGAGAAGGAGTTACATGTTAATGGGAAGAGAGTTTTAAATTTATCATGCAAAGTCAAGAAGCACAAGTGTCAATCCAAGGCATGAAACTTTTAAAATATGGCATGAAATTCCCTTTGTTGGCTCAAAAAATTATCTTCATCATTTACCCTTATTTTAACATCCTAAAACTAATTATGGGTATATATCATGATTGGTATGAGATTTAGGGGTTACATACATTCTCTTCCATGCATTTTTTGCATTCCTAATCACCTATATTCCTCTAAAAGTCAGTCATCACTACCTATAATCAAAGAAAATCCTATTTCACACACCTTACACACTTGGCCTTGAATTTGGATTTATTTTTCCATAAAAATAAATAAAAGGAAGTGAATTAAATGTTTTGAGACCATCCATATAATTATAGGCATCAGGCACACCTTAAAAATAACTTATTTGAAGCTTTTCACCCTTCTCACTATCATGTTCACTATGCTAGTTTTGATTGGCTAAGATGAGAGCTCTTGTTGAGGCACTTAGGAGTTTTTATGAAGCATTAAATGGATATAGGGAGTTATCTAAAGTCTCAATATTCCTTTCAAATTTAATTTCATCTCTTGAAACCTCATATAACATACATAATGTATAAAATAGTCAAAAATACCCTATTTTGTACTCCATCCATATAATTTCATACAATCCAAAAGTATAAGAAGTAGAATAAGGGAATAATATACAATTTTAAATAACTTTCATGATCATTATGGTCAATTTTTATAACTCACCATCTTCATTTTATTCATCGGGTCATTTCCAAGGGTTTGCAAGGGTTTTGAGTCATTTCCACTCTTAAGCTTTGTTCATAAATATAGGATGTTAGAATTGCTAAAAAAATATTACACAAATGTAATTTTTAGTACCATTTATAGCCTCTCCAAAATCCTTTGATATCCATGAAAATTTCCAAGGGAGATATGAGCACTCAAGTCACCTTTTCAAGCTTTTCCTTCCGTTTCCTACAGGCTTAGACTATCTTTGAGCCAAAATTGGCCCTCCTTGTGGTTTTCTTTCATGATAAGAGATTTTAAACATATATTATTATTCCATAAACATTTAATAATCCATTATAAATCTTTTCCAAGGTTTTAAGTTGTAATGACCTTTCATCTAGACTCTAGGCCTAACCATGCCTAATGAGTTTGACTACAACTTTAAGGGTTTGGGATACCCTATTGGGATTCCTCCTTATATTAAAGATTTATCATGTTTTCATAGGTGTAATTAAACTTTTAAAACTATTTTAAAGGTTAATTTATATATTTATGCATTCTTTATCTCCCTTTCTCATAAACTACAAGATTTATGCACTAAGGAAGTGCCCTCTATCTAAGAAAAAATAGAGGGCACTTCCCTTATTTTTATAGACCAATTGATTAATAGAGGATATTATCTAAGTTTTTAATATTTCTTAAACAAAATTTTATCCCTTGGATATATTATTATACCCTCTAAAATCATTAAAAACCAAAACAGACTGTGAGGAAAGACACTGTATATAGGCTTCTATCATGTGAATTGTATGATGCATCATTAGAACCTTCTCCCTACTTTTTATTTGTTTTATTATGGTGTGTAAATTACATAAAAACATTAAACAAGGTTTTCAAAACCAATTCATAACCCCCATACTCTACATACTTCTTTATGAATGCCTTGCTTAACTCAGACCTGACTGTTCTCTATCTCAGAATAGGGGCCCACCTGTAGATGTAACTTAGTACTTGGAATTGAATTTATGATATAATACCTCATATATATATTTGAGTTCATTTAATATTATTTTTAACTCAAATCAATGCATTTTCATACCTACCAATGTCTTATCTACTTGTTTCCTCTCACTATTACACCACAATTAAAATGTAGATGACTATTTTAACCAAAAAGAGCTTGTAAGTGATGGTTTCACATTGGAAATTATGGCATGTTCCTTTGGATATCTTATAATTTTATTTTTTATTAATTTGTAATCCTCTTACATATATCAATTCAAGTTTTTTCTTGCTTAAGTCCTTGTTATGGATGGTGTAGAAACTCACAGTTAGTTGTAGGTGCACATTTTTAGAGGAAAATACACTTGTAGGTGTGCATGGGAATAAAAACACAATATATAAATATAATTAAGTGGATTTAGATAATAAATACTCTTTTTAACTATTTGGAAACATTCAACTATGGTGGCATAGCCTAGTGTGAAACTTTGGGTGAAAAATGTCTCTTTTGGATCAAAATCCTGTAGATGATACTAATTGAGTTTAGTGCATAAAAATGCAACTTTGGGATTCTCAATAACCAACCTCAACTATTCATCTTCCCTTAAATATTTTAATATATCTTTTCATTTATGGAAGCTAAAAATTATTAGTCATTTAGATACCCCAAAGCTTTTAGCAACCTTGTAATATGACCTTGATAAAAAGCCTCAGACCTTTGTTTTGTGATTTTCAAGATTTGATCCCTAAACATAGTCATTACTTATTCCAAAATGGTTTACACCTCCATTTACCCATTTGAAACCTCAAATAGGTATGTTATGATCAACCCAAAAGCTAGGATTTGAAAGGAATCTTTATCATGCTCCAACTTCTGTACAAGTACCTTCAAGGCTCTATGATGTTACCTATAGGTGAATATTTTCACATACAGGTAGTGGATACAAATTTGGATAGTGAGCAAGAGATACATGTTGGTGATAAATCATATTCCCTCACCAATATTTATAATTTAATCTCACCACTTTATAATATTGAAACACCTATCAATACTTCCCTTTCAACATGACATCTTCTAGAGGGCACCTATAGGTGTACTTGAGTTGTATGTAGGCAGTGAACCTGAAATGATCCATGTACCAAGGGGACTAGATTTATAGTTAATTAATATATTCCTAAAATTATTTTCATGAAAAATCATGATGTCTCATATATTGGGATAATTTCATACATCTCACTTTGATGTCTTCACTTCCTGTAGGCACCTATAGGTGCATATCTCTATTTTATAGTTGTGTCTATGACTGTGGTACAAGTATAGTCCATTGTTATTCCAATTGGAGGCTCTTATTTGATTTTATTGATATGATAATATGTTAAATGAATTTATATACTTTTTACACTTCCATGAATCATGTTAAACAAGTCCAAACACGTTATTCCCTATGACTGCAAGTGAGAATAAGCAAGGAGTTGAATGTGAGTAGCAAGATTTAAAGTTGATTGAAAACATGGTGTGATGAAAAAAATCATGGAATAATGTAAATATTATGGAATTGATACATTTAAAACATCATATTCCATCTACATGAGACCTCTGTAGAGAACCAACATTCTACAAATGAGGAAAACTTTGACTGAGACCTCACATGGTGACACCTTCCTACAACATGAGATGAATTGCTCATAAAAAAACAATGAAACATGAAACAAAGAATGAATATAATTTTATAAGAGATCCAAAATCATTTGGATTCAACATAACCAACTATATTGTATAGACCTGTCCAAAATAGAGCAAAAATTATAGGATATAGGAAATAATGAGAAGAAAAACATAGTCAACTTGTTAGAAATGGTTCATAAAACATGGTTGACCAATACTTGAAATATTGTTATGAAAATTAATCTATATAATTTTAATTTCACCCATTAAATGCATTTGGTCTGAAAGTCCCTCAATTGGCCATACCAAGCATAAACCTGTTGATCAATTGTGTGTGTCTAGAAAGGTGAAGAAGGAGCAAAAAGGTTTTATATCTAAATTGGAACTTATAGATTATGTCAAGTATGGAAATGATTCAAATGAATATGAAGAGACATTACATTACATTATCCCATGTGTCACCTTCCCTCATAGATCATACATGTGCCAAACTCCTCTCTTTTCAGTTGGTTTCTTGATTTTCAGTTAGATAACTTGCAAGATTCAGATAGAACTAACATTCTTGATAAGGAATCTGACTTATTAGACATTTTAAAGTAAACTAAGACACTTAAGCACCTTGAAAACCATGTCACTTGCATTTATGGCCCCTAAATGGCTCAAAAAGACAAGGATTAAAAATGACTAAGACCAAGGCTAATATGATATATAATGACATCAAAAGACTTATAAAATACCCTATGACAAAGTATTAGACCTCTAAAACATTTAAAAATAAAGTTTTTACCTATAGGGGTCCCAATTTGACCTGTAGGGTCAAATTTAGTCAACAATCTTGAAAGAGAACTAAAAGAACACTAATGTTGAATGTAAGAAAAAGGATAAGTTCTAACCCAATTGGTTGGGCCCATACATGGTTATAGAAAACTATGGATATTGGGCATATATATTGGCTACTCCAAATGGTGAAAAGCTCCCAAAACCCATGAATATTATGTATCTCAAGTGGTTCTATGCTTGACATCATTTTATGAAGCATTGTCTACAAGAACCCTTACTTATGGGAAAATTGTGTCAAAGTCATTTATTCCACCATTAAACTTATACTCTAGACTATTGTAACATTTTGTACCATTTTATTATAGACCATTATAATCTTGGACTATTATATTCTATTTTATTACACTTTGGACCATTGTAATCACACTCCTATAGACCATTATAATGTTATATCATTTCATTCTAGACCATTATCACTTAATTTATATTCCACTAAACCAATTTTATTTTCATTTTGGAATATTTTAACCTAGACCATTGTACCTAATAACCAATTATGATCTTGATTATGATTCAAGGCATTTTGGACACATTCAATGCTTGTTCTACAAATTAGTATAGTTGGACCAGTATTTACAACCTATTTTATAGATAAGTGTAAAAAGATATGTCAGCACATGTTTTTTGGCTTTTAAATGGTTCCTTGGGTTTCTTTGCTACTACATACTATTCTATTTTTGTTATTTGGTATGAATTATTGCCTTGACAAGATCACATGTACTATTACAACTAGTTTAGCTATCATGGTCATTGCAACCAATTTTAGCCATTATTGGAACTCCTACCCTTGGGCGTGCATCTCCTTGATTAATGGGTTCCATTTACCATTTTATATTCATAGTCCCCATTACAACTATTTTAGCTATTGTTTGAAATCTTACTCATGGAATCACATCTCCTCAACTAGGTGGTTCTAAATACCCTTTGTTAATATTATGTTTCTTTTGCTTATCCCAAAAATACAAAAACATTAGAAACTGATACATCAAAATAAAAAAAACATTGCATTATACCTTATTTATTTTAATATAGAGTGTTCTCTCTATTTTATGAGAAACCTAAACCATGCTCTCCCCATTTTGAGAGAATTTTGTGTGCATTTTTCATTTGAACAAGATCCCTTCCTGCATTCTTGATTTTTATTACACTCTATTTTATGAGATTTTTATCTTTCCCAACCTTAAATGTAGTATGCACTCTGAATTCCCAATTCAGTTCATTTTTTCCTACTCATCTATTGTCTTTTAGTGTGGTTTCAATCTAAACCATACTTTATTTTCATGCACTCACCATTTTGTGAGACCATTCCTATATTCCTCTACACATTGATCACTTATTTCTTATCATCAGTTTTCTTCTATCCCATATTCTGGGAGAATTATATTTGGCCTAAAGTTCATTTTGGATCTTGCATCCATGGAACTATGTAGGAAATGTCCACTTGCTTAGTACATTTGGAATCATCTCAGTTATCCCTATTCTTTTCTTCTCTTCCCTACCATTTTGCTTGCTTATTACATTGCCTCATGTAGCGTAGGGGCAATTTATGTTTGTTTTGTGTCATCATTTCCTTATCACTTAGGGGTAAATTTAAGTCCATATTTCTTGTTTCATTGTATTGTTGTCATTGTCACTTATCTTAGGGGTCACATTTTCATAAATTGTAACACCTTTATTACATGTGCATGAACCATTTATTTTTTGTCTACACTCAAATTATGATTAACCATTATTTGTATGTGTTTATTTGAGATTTATTGTTGGTTTTTGTGTAATATTACTATTATCCCTTAGATTTTTCACCCATCTATATGTGGTATCATGTTGTGTAGTATGAACTACAAGTTGTGGTAAATCTAATGTCACAATGGGATCACCTCCAAGCTATGGGACCTAGTGAATTAAGGTGAACCTATAGAGAAGGCCAACTTCTTTTCACTAAGTTCAATACAATTGATATATTACCAATTCACATTAAAACATTACTTCTTAGTGATATGGATCCTAACTAGGGTTTGACTTGTGAGGAAAAGAGTTTTAAAAATGAATTTGTAAAATTAGAAAATGGTGATTACACCAAATAATTATAGCAGAAATTAATACTTGTTTTGTATGAAAATAATAGAACAATAAATATACTAAAGTATATTAGAGCACAAACTTATATAAATATTAAACCAAAGGTAATATTAAGAACTTATCATATAAGGAACAAGATTATTTATTTTTATCAAACAACTTTTCAAAAGGGTAAAATAATACCACAGATAAATTTTTGTGACTGAAACAAGAATCAAAGAATTCACAAACTTGATAAATAGATGTGAATACATAAAGATAACATAGACAAGGAAGGCAAAACTTTAATCTATTATCATCCTCCAAGTTATAGCATGTAGATAAATTATTTAAAATGTAGAATAATTTCTCAAATAGTAAAAAAATAATATGGGCTATGCCATGGTACTCATATTAATACAAAATATTCTATTAAAAAGAGAGATAATTATCTAAACTCTATGCCCAGTTAAAGAGAAATAAAAATCTATAAAACCTCATGAAAATGGCATCATTTTTAGCTTAGAATGACTTCCTTAGTGAGGTAGATGGCTAGAACAAGAAACATTCAACGGTTGAGCGCTTCAACAAGTGTTGGAGGTATGGAGAAAGCTATTGAATATTTATGCAAACTTCCTCCTTGTCTTCAATTCAACTATTGTTATCTTTTCCAAGGAATGAGGCACCAAAATGAACTAACACTTGGAAAATTTGAAAGCTTTTAGGTATTTTAGGTTATAACTTGCAAAACCTAACTTGTATTTTTTAGTTAAGACTTTTACAACTTTTTAAGTCATCCAACTTTGAAAAAATGGAAATTTTTAATTACAATATGAGTTTTTTAATGTTAAACAACTCAAACCTTGTCAAAAAGAAAAGTTTAATTTACAAGTTTCACTTTTACAACTTTTAGCCTGTCAAATAGATACTTGAAAATTACAAGTGGATCTTTCTCAAAAAGAGTTGTCAAAATGATAGTTGTAACTTGTAACTTTACAATGTTTCTTACAATAAATAAATATAATATACAAAATGTATTTTATTAAAATACTTAATCTACAACCATAACCTTTGAAGATTCCTTGTCCTTCTTTGCTTGCATTTTTGCTATGTAAGCATCAAAGCTCTTAAAGATCTCTTGGAGGTGATATTCATCAGGACCAAGTGAATATAGGTTGGTTATCTCACATTCTACCATCATTTCAGGGTGTTTTTTAGATGCAAGCCTATATACTTGAGTGTCTTTCCCCATCTGATCTAGTGTATTATGATACTTGATGAACCGATGGATGGAACTCAAGTTGAACATTATATCTCATGTTGACTCTCTATTAACCACTCCTTTAAACGTGTCCTAAACTTCTTGGACTGAAAGGATTTGATTTTTTTAATTTATTTTTTCACATGACAATCTATTAGTCAAATCCTCAATGTCATAGATTGTATATATGGTCTTATCATATGTAGCCCTAGCCTTATTAATACTCTCAATGAGTATTCTTATTCTAAAATTGGCTTCCCTATCCAATTCTCATGATCTACTTCACTTTTTCAATATCTTCTTTGAAATGAGGGTATTAGTTTCAATTAAGTCAACATCTTAAAATTTTGGGAATAATAGGTTCAACCTTTCAATATCTTCTTTGTATTTGCTTATTTTTTCTTTTAAGGATACCCCATCATCTTTCAGAGTCTTGTAATAGTTCATTACTAGCTCAAATACTCCATTTCCTTTTTTGATAATATTTTAGCCCAATATTTTGTGGCCCTTACCATACTTCTAATCTCTATCACTTCTTTACTTGTTTCTTTTGTGGGGAACTGAGCAAGAGGCTAAGTTAGTTGGGCTACTAGATCTATAAACCTCTTTAGAGTTATTGCCAATTATTCAACTTTATTCTTCAATTCATCTTTTGTAACCTTGTCATTATCCATATTCTCAAAAAGAGAGATAATGCTTGATTAAACATCATGTTTCACTCCCTCTCTTGTAGGATGACCTAGGTACACTTTGGATATTTGATAATTCCCCACCACTTGACCTTCTTTTTGTTTATCTAGTGGGGGGAACTAAAATTTATGCATATTTTTTCCTTGTAGAATCATTTGATATCCTAGATATGGTTTTGGGGCATGCCTTTGATCTTTTATATGCCTTCAATAGACCAAATTCTAGTTCATTGGGTGACACCATTTATTTCCATTTCTTCCCCATTTATTGCACTATTCATCTTGGAGTGACATCCTATGAACCTAACATGATCATCTATAAATATGTTGATGAAGTTGTTGCACTGGTGGATATTGTGACAAGTGTTATATCAATCACTAACATTGTTTTTGAATCCTTGGCTAATGTTTTGACAATCTCTTCCCCTTTTATGGTTTGAGTAGCCACAATTTTATCAATGAGTCCATCTATCTCTACCTCTCGGGTGGTGGCTCAGGTTATTGATGGAGTGGAAGAGATGGGTGTTTGAATGGGTGAAGTCAAAATGGGTGTGCCTATCGAGGGTGTGGGATATATAGGTGACATGAGTAGAGGAGTAGGCATGGGTAGTTGAAATAAGGGAACCTATGGAAGATTAGAATCCAAGGTAGTGAAAAAGTCAATCTATGTGGTAGGAACACTCAAAGTTGATGAAATGGGGAATGTGATGGGAGATGAAAATGAAGTAGTAATTATCCCATTGGTTGGGATGGCTAGTGGGATTATAGTCAAGATGACTAAATTCATAGTTATGCATTTATGGGTGGTGTTAATGATTAACAAAGTAGTAGTGTATATGGGAGATGAGATGGAAGAAAGTAAAAAAGAGGGAAGTGAATCTGAGTATCTCATTGTGTTGATTGGCTTATTAACAATGGACTCAATTGCATAAGTGAGATAGTGTAAATGAAGGGGGAAATTATTTGAGGGTATTGTAGAGTGGAGACAAGAGGAGGAGGTGTTTTAGTTGGTGAAATAATAGAGACAAGATGGGAAACTATTTGTGTTTGAGCATTAGTTGTGTCCTTGGTGGAATTTTCCATTGGTTGATCCATTTGAGTTGATGATGCTTCTTGGATACTAGATTGACCCCTTTTATCCTTTTGTTTTCGCTTCTTCTTGTGTGATACCACTAGTTTGTCTACCTATTATTCTTGGGTTTTATTGTTGGAACCTTTTGCTATTATTACCACACCTTTTTCTTTCACTTCTCTCAAATTATCACTAATATTCAAGGTCTCCTTGGTGACCTTGACCCCTTTCCTCCTTATATAGTTAATTGTTCTATTTATCATATGGGTGGTGTTATCCATTAATGAGAGGGACTCAAGTATGGACCATCTAACTAATGGAAGAGTTTGAGAAAAGATATTGTTATCATATTAAACCCTATCAACTAGAGATACATCATCTATTAAGTCCTTAGGCATTGGTGCCATGTAAGTTTTGATTTTTTCTAAGTTCTTTCTAGAATAATCTATGAGACTCAATTCCTCTTCATCTTGCATGTCTTCCTAGTAATATTCATGTAGGAAACATGGGAATATGTTATGATACCTAATATACTGGTAATGTTTCCAGTCACATCATAAAATGGCCTTACATCAATAAATCTTAAGGTCATTTGAGTCATCTCAACATCTACACATTTATATTTTGATAGGGAAGGGTATGTATACCTCCCTATACTTTGCTTGATAAATTTTTTTGAATCTCTACAAGCTGCCTCACAAGTTCCATTAGATCCCATCTGTCACTTACATACCTTGGAAGGGTGTAAGGACAACTATTTAATCCTCCTACTCTGATGTATGAATATGTTGGGAATTGAATGAAATATGATACCAAATTTTTGATCTTAGAAGTTGTGGCATCAAATAATCTTCTCTTTTCTAGCTCTTTGTTGAACATAATTATGATGCAATATATGAATGCATCATTTACCCTTCTGAAATTTTATTTAATTGCCTCAAGGGTAAGGTTAGGATAATAAATAAAAACCTTGTTGACCTAGTGTTGATGTTTCTAAATGAACCATAGGTGCTCTTAATTTTCAAAGAACACTTCTAATTTTAGAATTTAGGAAATTCAGAGCATGAGTAGCAGGTTTTGGCAATCTAGTTGCCTATGGTGAAATAACAGCAGAACAAGATGAACTATTACATAATATTTGTAGGATTTGATGGTTGGGAGCCACCTTGGTTTGTTACTTTGTGAACCCATGTTGATACTTAGTAAACTAACCCAGATTTAAGTTATAGACCAGACTAATTGGTTATAGACAACATATTTAAGCTAAGGTGAATTATTTAAAGAAATGAGAAAAAGGAAGGGTAAAGAAAGAAAGAAACAAGTGATTGATAGTCTTAGTCATGAACATTATGACAAAGTTTTTGTTAGACTAAGCATAAATTTAACCAATATGTAATGTAAAGTAGCTTATGTTCACATTTCACTAAACACCAAGACAAATTTTGAGGATAAAATGAAAATACAAGTAAGGATTGAATTTACTTTAAAGTTTTGATATCACATCTAAATAGATAATGCACATCCTTGATGTAGAGAAAATAAAATGAATAAAATTCAAGATCCTTTCAACTAACCTAGCATAGCACAAGTTATCAACCCTGTAACTAATGATACAACCCAGTGTTTGAAGAAACTATTCATATTCAAGACATAGATAAGCAACTAAGAGACCAACTTTATTAGTAATCAACACATCAAAATGGACAATCCTTGAAAAATTCCTTGATTGTATTAATTGCTTCAAGTGTAAAATATTGGCTCAAAAATCTCTCCCTTTATAAAATGGTAATTTATGCCTTTATATAAAAGTTAGGTAGTATATCGGTTAGTTACAAATTATAGGTGTACAAATATAAAGACAGTTGTCTTTATAAAATCTAGAATACATGTGCTTTTCACAATTATGTTGACCTAGAGGCAAAAATGCTAACAAACTAACCTATGCCTTTATAATTTAATATTCTATTATAAAGTGTTACATAATTTTTATTAGAATAAAATATTTCTTTAACTAACTAGTGGGTCCCCTATTTGCTGTTAGAGGATGCTCATGGCCTTCTCATGTTGTTCATCAACCAACTCGAGATCTATAATATGATTTATGATGCACTCATCCTCTTGGTCTACTAGATCATCAAATTCCTTATAATTTTTGGCCAAGGCCTCCTTGATGTTTCTAGCTTCATTAATCCTCTCACTTGAATTGAATATCATAAATAATATTTTGTTGTTATCCTACCCAGATTAGTATTTTCTTTTCCCTTGGATTTATTAAGTCACCAGAGTGGCCCTATGCTTGAAATCCTCATCATTGATGAGGCGAAGGGTAGTATGTTGTGTAGGACTGGCAAGCATGGTCCCAAGAATTTTTTCATTTATGTTTATGAGCCCTTGTCATCTTTTAGAAGCCTTTACACCTTGGTATGCCAGGTACTCAAGCTTTAAACTTTATCAATAACAATCCCCAATATTGTGCCTAGGTGTCCCATAGTTATGGTTATAAAGTTTCGGATCTATTTCTTCAATTGAATGTTGAAAAGCTAAGTAATCTTATCCTTTAAGGCCTGTCATTGGGTGACCAAGTCCTTGGCTAATGTACCTTGTTCCTCTAATGTAATCTACCTTAGATTCATTGACTTTAGTGCCTTAAACATGTCCTAAAATTATTCATCAAGCATTTTGGTCATGGCCTCTAAGACTGATAGGATAGCTTATGTTTGAAAATTCTCCTTTTCTCTTTCTAAATTATGGATCCTTTATTTTAAACCCTGGAATCTAGTCCTGGCTTGTTGTGACTATGCTTCTATCAAGCTTTCCACACATTCTTCATGTATTACATCTTCACCAAGCTATTTTCCTACAACAAGGGGCAAACCTACAAAAGGTTCCACCTTTTGAAAGGTGAATTCTTATATCCCAACCATGGTTGTCCTAGTTTTAACTCTATCTAAGCTTATTTTCTCAGGGTTGAAGTGCACTATTGTAATAGGATTGAATTTGGGAATCTTTGGGACCTCCATACTTGAACTACTCGATGATTCTATATAATCCATCTTTCCTCCTACTCCCTTACAATGTCCCTCTTCCAAGGTTGCATATCCTCATGAAGTCTATGGCTAGCAACTCTTGTTAAGGCCTACGAGTGAGAAAGAGATGGGATATTCTACAATTTTCCATAGATGAACTACTCTAGAATGATTGGTCCATAGATTATAAATTCATCACTAAAGAGATTTACTTCATTAGTGGGATGAGTGAATGTCAATCTAGGCCTCTTTCTTGGTGCCATAGGGACTAGTGCTAATTTAGCCTTTCTTTTTTCTTGTGGTACCATGGCGACAAGTTCCTTCCCTATAACCTCTAAGGGTTATTCCTCTTTATCTAAATCATAGGTAGCTATAAGTTCCTTGAGGGCACCCTCAAGTGTCTCTTCAAGCTCTAAGGTTATCATGTCAATGTACTAAACTGGGGAAGGTGGCCTTTATGGAGGTGTTGTAGGTAGTGGACCCTATCTAGGTCTCTCTTCCATCCTTACCTCTCCAACCTTCTCCTTTCCCTTGACCTATTCCTCATGAACTTACACCTTCTATTATTGGGGTTGTGGCTTAGATTATTTTTCTCAGGGTTGCTCATGAGCTGTTCTAGATGGACCAAGCAATAAGTGATACTACAATGGATGCATCTACCATATTTCCCCAAATGGTTTATTTTCCCTAGTTAACATGTGCTATAGTTTGATATTATGGCCCTAGATCCTAGCCAATACTTCCTCAAAGTTCTTATCTCTAATGTAGATGACATCATGAACCCTAAGATGATGCACATAGTCAATATTTAAGAGATTTTTTTCCTTTAAATGATTAGCTACCTTATTCTTAAGATCCCACATTTGGAGTTAATCTAGTTGGAAGCCAAGTGAATCCTTATGTCTAGACATGATTTCCACTTGTTTCCATTCCTTGATCAAGGTTTTCCCAATATTCAATGGGAAGGGGTGGAGTAGACCCTTCCTCTTCTCCTTGCACATTTTGTCAATTCCTTAGATGATATGAGAGGTAATTTCTTACTCTACAAGTTTATTTGGGACATGCACTAATAGCCTATAAGGCTGGAACATGATATCTTTTATCCTTATAATTATGCAATTAGGATAGTACCATACATCCCCTATCATTTTAACATATCTCTTGATGAGGAGGTGGACCCTAGGCATGAGAACACCTATAATATCTTCTACTAGATCTTGATAAGTGTAGTCATAAATGAACTTCATATGATTCCTATACTTGAGGATGTGTAGTTTAGATTAGTAGTGTGAGATGGTTGTGTTGTCATCAAATTTTTCACCCTAAGACTCTTTATGAATCTCCTTCAATTTGATGTAAATTGAATCATCTCTCAAGTTTGTGGGAAATTTTTGGAGAGATGAATCTCTAGAATTTAAAGGGTTAGCTCCCTAAATTATTCTCTAAGTATCTATCACCTATCTTAATGCTTGTTCATGAAAAGAGTTAAGAGTTGGCATAAAATGAAAACTATGCTAGAGAGGTGATTCACCAAGAATATATACCATAGACTATCATACTTCTACTAAGAAACAATGCTTTCTAAGACCAATTCCATTCATTGAAAGATCCTAACATAGTGTTTCAATGTGAAGGTAATATGCTTGGGAAAATTAACAAGATACTTGACCTAAGGGGCATATTTCACACCATATATATAATTACATACTTAAAAGAGAGCCTAGTACATTCAACACACTTCACATGACCTGTTAACATCAGAACCCTTGCTTAAACATGAAGGATAAAGGGAATAAGGATGATACTATCACTTATCTCCACTATACATCACTCACACACTCAGACAAAATGTTCACAACTTAGAATTGGACTTGTATTCAATGTTCAAAGGCAAAGTGTGGTCATTTTAGCAAGGATTCACCATACCAAAAAATGTGGTCACTTATAATAGCCAAAAATGGATCAATTTATATAACTTTGAGTAAGAAAAAGAGAATATAAGTTGAAGAGGCACAAGGACATGTGTCCACATGTGAGAATTTTAGACACCTAAATCTATCCACCGATAACCTCCACCTATGATTTTGACCAGTTTCCACCTAAAATGCACAATTTGGCCTAAAAACACTAAAACATGATAAATTATGTGAAACTAACATATTCAAGTGCCAATTTTGGCTAGGGTATCCCTAAATTAAGTAATGAAATTTATGGGCCAACTAACTTTGATCAATTCATTTCGAATCAAAATGCCAATTTTGCACCTGGGTGCTCTGGATTGCTCTTTTCTATCAAATATTCTACACAAGATATGTGCCTTTGTTATTTTTTTGGTAACATTCTAAATGGTAATATGGTTCCAATGCATATAACATGGATTTCCAATTGTAATCCAGTCAAAATTTGGACCAATAACAAGACATTCTGATCAATTTGAGTAATTTGTGCACAAAGTGATTAATCATGCTTAAGAGCTAATTAACCCAAATCAAGGCCTAATCAATAATTCCATGGAAACTTATTGAAAAATTATTTTTATAAATGAATATTGAATATCTACATCATCATGTGACCTCATTTCTTGGGAAGACATCCATAGGCCATAAATGCCACAAATATTAAGATTCATGCCTCCCATGCCTAATTTCCCCTTATTCTAATGTCATGATGAGGATAATTATAAACTTAATTACAAAAATTTAATTAATCCTCAACCACACATCTCAATCTTAGGATGGATGATTTAGGTTGATTCTAGACATTTTCAAAAAATTATAAATAAGAGGCCTCACCATATCATTTCTAAGACTTGAAAATGCAAAGTTATAATGTAGGATTGGTTCTAAAATCTTCATGAAAATAGTGTTACCATGCCAAATTAATTGCAATCCAAGTCAAGCCATAAGCCAAAGGTGCTAAGGAGAAGAGGAGATAGCCAAGTCTCCTTTGATGAAGACTTCATGAGTACAAACTGAGCAAGCCACTACAACAAGCATGTTGGAGCATCCAAGGAAGGTAAAAGAAGGTTTCTTTTGCATTTTATTTGTGTGTTTTATTCATGTTTGTTAACTAATCTCTCCCTAGTTTCTTGGCCTAGAGATGTTATGCTAGTTAGTGTATTTCTTTCATTGTGTTTTCATTTTGAAACTAACACCATACTAACCATCCTCTCTTTAGTCAAATTTATAGATCACATAATGGCACACCTAGTGGGACTAGATGCATCTCAAAACTAAAGAAGATCATTTTTCAAATCTGAAATATTTATTTAGACCCTTAAAACTCTTGAAAATTGATTTTCTAACTTTATTTTGTCATTTTTGGGTGCTATGGTTTTACATAGTAACCGATGTCGACAAGATCGGCATCAGTTACATAGCTTAACTGACGTCAATTAGCAAAAATAACATTGGTTAGATTTTGGTTAGCTAATATAACCATCATCAGTTGTATATAACTAATTTTAGTCACTGTGTTTTTCCAAAAACATAGACCCAAGAGCTATTTTTCCAAAGTTCATTGTTTCAAACCAAAAAGAGCTTCAAAGCTAAAGGACATGCTAACATTTTTTGTTGTAGGACCAAGCTTGATAATTGCTCAAAAGATGTTTAAATCACCTTTTCATGTTTAAAAATCAATTAGGAACTTTTTTTGGGTGTTTAACAAAGAATTTATATGTTTTTCATGCATGTTTTCAAAGTTTGGAACTAAGACCAAGGGGTCAAATGAACACCACCTCACTTTTATTTGGGCTTAAAATTGAACACACTTGTCAATTATTATTTTCAATAGTTGTTTAGATTAATTTTTTTTTACAAAAAGAGAAATGTTGTGTGTATTCTCTTCCATTTATCCCCTATAGGGAACCCTTGGAATCAAAAGTGTCATTCCTATTTCAAATAGCCTAGTCCAAGGCTTAGAAAGAAAGTCATCTAAATCACTCCCCAAAAACTCATTAAAGTTTGGGTGACCTTGAAAATGACCCTAAAGTATTTCTACTTTCATGCTTTATTTAATTTTATGTAAACTTGGCTTGTGAGGGGGACTTCATCACTCTCACAAGTTCTTTTAGGAAGCTTTGACCTAGGTTTTCATCTCCTAGCATTGAATTCATTTGGATCCTTTGGAGTTGCACACAGGACATAGTGGCACTTTGGACATCATACTACACCGAGTGAATAGTAGGATGTAGTCATTTCAAAAAGGACTAGACCTTTTTACAACAAGCCAAGTGATATAAACCCAAAATCTATGCTTTTCTTTTGCATTGTTTAGCATGAAAGTCATTGTACAATTGATTCCGCTAGATCATTCAGAAACTTGTTAGATCTTAGACAAATCCTCACTTGTTGTGGAAGTATTGTTAGTGTAAGGTTCACTTGAAGGTCCATGTCATAGTACTATCATTTGAGAGAAGGGGGGTGTAAAAACCCTACTATATAATGTGCATTTACTTTTGGATGAACACTTAAAATCCTCTCAAATGACATATATTGATGGATTCCCATAATACCAAGCAACCTTTTCAATTTAGGATCTAAGAGTGGTTAATTAGTTGGTCTTGTCCTAGATTAAAGTCTTGTTTAAAGTCAAAACTTGGTGTAAACAAACAATCCAAACCAAAAACATAGTCCAAATTTTCCTTTGAATAAAGAGGTGTTACACTACCCATGTGAGATCATCAAATTTCCTTTTTCAAAGATTCATCAGAAGCTTGAGAGTCATATCATCCACTTTGGCATAGTTATGCTACCTAATTAAGTCTAGACCTTTACCAAACTTGTTTAAGTCCTTCACTTATAATCTAAAGTTGAAATTACACCTTTACAAGTTCATAGGGTTGATGTGTTAAGTGGGTTCACCATTTGCACTAAACTTGAGAGAACTTAGGTTTAATTTCCAATTTGGGTTGAAGGTTTTTTAAGACTTATAATCATTATCATCACCTGATAGACTTAAGCCATTTTATACTAAACACTTTCACTTTGAGTCTATGCACCATAACATTTTTAGTCAAAAAAAGTAGGGTTATGCTGTCAAAATTATAGGAAAACATGTATGCCTTAGAGATTTTTCTAAAACAAACCTTTTTTGTCACACCTTTTGGGTGGTATGGCATCATTAAGCTGCCTAAAAAATTTCAAATATTATTTCATAGACCCTCTTGCACAGAGTTCCAAAATTGTTCCTACATTTTCAGACCAATCCAAGTGTAATTTTGTGATCTTTTATCTAAAACAATTATGCTATTCCCTTTTGTCTAGCTTGTTTGTCAAAAGAACCAAGTTTTATACCATTTTGTGTGTGAGAAAATAAACTATTTACAAAATTCCTTTTGTTTCATACCTTATACCTAGTTGATCAAGTTCATGTCCAAGAATCAAAAGCCTAGTATTTATTAGAAGTGTTTCAAATCCGTTAGATTAAAACTTTCATTTATTTCAAAGTCTAGCTTTTGACACTGTTTGGCCAAGATTTCTAGCGCATGCCTTGTTTGATCCTAGATTTTGACACCACATTTGGCCAAAAGACCTAACAACTTTTAAATTCCTAGATTAGACTGATTTAAAACACTTCAACCTTAGAGTTTGGCATTTTTATTGTAGGTTCATTTACTTACTTATCTTTGTGTGAACAATGAAACATTAGATACTTCACATTAGCTTGTTTCCTCACAAATCTTTGCATAAACATTTTGATCATTTTGATGAGTTTAGACCAAGTTGGAACATCATCTATTTTAGACATTGTCCTTTTTAGAGTTTGTAGAACTCTTTGACCTTTTGTCATAAAAACATTGACTATGGATCCCAACATGTATTCCTACACTCGTAGTGGACTCATGTATAATCTGGGGATTAGTAATGTAGTTGTATAGGAAGAAATGGTGTAAGACCCATATGTGTTTGTGTATAATTTTGCTTATGAGATGGATTCTTATCCCTCTTATAATACTGAATTAGGGGTACTAAGCCAAGATCAATTGGCTAACTATCTGGTTAACACACCACCTTATTTAGAACAAGACCAAGAGAAAACCACATAATACCTAACCACAATACCTATAATAGATGAGTCAGTTCTTCAATAGTCATATTTTATTAATACTTCTTCTATGTATGATCCATTTTTATTTGAGTGACATTTGTTAGAGAACAAAGATGATATTCTAGTTAGAGCCATAGAGGTAGGGGCCAAGTTTCCACTAGACTTCCCCCATAAAAATTTACTAAGCCTAGTAAGAGTGCCCCACAATAACATTTATGATCAACAAGTTTATTCTAGCAATCCTATGGATCTAGTCTAAACATCATGGAAGATCACTTTAACCAAATATAGATAGCATATCAAACATATCTAAATCTAGCACATGATTTAAATCAGATGAACATGGTAAGTAAGCCTCTCATTGACCTAGTTCCTTCAATAGGAGTGTTGATAGAGTTAATTGGACAAGAGAATCCAAATTATGACCCATTCATACAAACTAATTTGATAGATAACTTCATGCATATGCCCATTATTGAAGAAGTGTCTTCAAACTCTACACTAAATAGTGAGACAAACATAGTAGATAATGTGTAAACAACATCCAATCTTGATCAAAGTGGTACTAATGCACAAACAATTAGCCAACAACATGTGCCTATAGTTAATCCTATGAATAGGTCCTCATATTAGGGAATAGGAGTTTTTGCACTCCAACCTAAACCAGTTGCTTCTTCAAGTATAAAACCTATGGGATTAGGTAATAAAACAATGGCTAATGTCACACCTCAATGACAAAATATGATGAACCCTACTCCTCAATAGGTAACAAGTAGTATTTCACAATAATAGTCACAATTTAGTGTATCAACACAATAGAGGACAAATACATTGCCACCTTAATCAGGGGCAACAAATGTTACACCTTGCCAGGTAATGACAAACATACCTCTTTAGTCATAGACTAATATGCCAATCCAAAACCAAGCAATGACTAGTCAACAACATGTAAATATTGGTCAAGGATAAATGTTAAATTTGAAACCTGCTTTTAATTCCTCATATAGATTCATGCAACAAAGAGGTCCCCATGTTTCTCAAGTACCTATTAGATGACTATTGGTTCAAAATGTGCCACAAATCTAGAGATAGGGTCTTCATCTACAAATTCCCACTCAATAACAAGGTTTGATTAGTTGGAAGCATGCCCCTTTTTAACCACAATAGGCATAGTATAGTTATATCCCTTTGTCCCAACCATAAAATCCTCCAAGTTAAACCTTTATCGCTAACCTAAACCAAAATATTGCATGACCAAGTATGCAATTTTAAATACATCCTAATCCATGTATGTGTATTCTTGGTCCATTCCCCAACCAAACCAATTTACCCCAACAGGTATCTCCATCATACCCTAGTCAAAGTGTCCTACTTGTGACCTCCCAACCATCTACCCAAATCTCCCTCAAACTAAGATTCCTTCCAGTTTCCTATCCTAAGAATTAAAATAGATGAAGGATGTAATTGTTGTCATTCAAGCTAGTAAACAAACTTAAAAGTTCAAATTGCATAACATATATTCCTATCCATTCAACATGGATAGTTTTGCAAATACCATTTCCCCCAAGATATGAACCACCAAAATTCAATAAAAACAAAGGGAAATGTGACCTTAAGCTTCATTTGATCGAATTCTTCATCGTATGTCAACTAGTGGCATATAGAGACATATACCTTTTGTTGTTGTTTCCAAGGATATTGGTTAGACAAGCCTTGGAGTGGTTTTTGAAGTTGCTCAAAAACTTAGTAATAGATTTTGATGATCTTTCTGATAAGTTTGTGTAGCACTTTTCCTATAATATCGAGCATGATATTTCATTAGTGGACTTAATGCAAGAAAAGCAAAAATTAGGTGATAGTTTTTTAAGTTATTTATAGTGTTAGAGAGCCCTTGCAAGACATTTCACCCATAGTTTACCAAATAAATAATTAGTTATTATGATTACCAAAAAATTTCATAGTGAGATAACTTATCGTATGGAACTACGATGTGCACATACGTTCAAAGAGATCATTGATAAAATCTTGTTAATCGAGCAAGTGCTCATCAATAAAGGAATCATCAACCTTAATTCAAAAAATCAAAATCAAGGTACCAATCGGGGAAATGACCAATATCAACATCATATTCTAGTGCCAACATCGCAACTGACATAGGCCACTAACCAAGAAAGATCGAAGTAATTCAATCGCAATAGGAATGTTATGGGAAATGGAATAACTGAATCCTAACATGTGTAAATGGTTAAAACAACATCTGCACCACCTTTTTAGCTTACTCCTACCTAGCAACCTCTCCAACCAATGTCGTAATCATAACAACCAAGACCTATACAACAAATATAGTAGTCATTATCATTTCAAACCCTTCCTCCTAGGAGAACCGTGCTTATACATCATGTCTTTAGTGACATAGGAAAATCTATTAAGTCTGTATTTTGCACGATTATTGCTGCTAATCTAATTAGTTGGCCTATACCAAAGCATTATTCATAAGGCATTCCTTATCCTAATTGGTACCATTAAAATGAATTATGTGACTATCATTGGGTCAATGGGCATAATCTATGAAGATGTGTCCAAATTAAGCATTTAATTAAGAATATGTTGGAGAATGGGGAGATAATATTAGATAATGGTGCTTCCACTTCTAATCAAACTCTTGGGATTAATAAAAACCCTTTTCCCCAACATTAAAATCAACAAAAATAGAATAATCAGTAATAATAATGGCTAGTACAGTAGCAAAATTAACATCAAAGGCCGACCCAGCAAAATAACCAAAATCAGTGGCAAAACCCACAATGATAGAACAATGGACAAAACCAAGGTCAGAATGGTAACCACCAAAAAACCTACCGTGTAGTTTCACATGATTACAATAGGGTTTTAGGTCATATTTTATGGGGTAGCATTAATACCATCTTCATTAATCCTAGACCAAGCACTAATTAGCCTAGACCATTGCTAAACAATAATATTCAGCCAAATTACATGGATAATCCTTCTTTAACCTCAGAGTGCATATAGGCAAACTAGAAAACTAGGAATTCCCCTTTTGGACCTTATATTGATAACTCATTCTTGCCACATGACCATATGTAAGTGCATCGATAACCGAGGCTTGTCTTATCTAGTCCCACACCATTCCCAACATTTTTTAACAATTATGGTCTGGTATTTATTCTTGATTATCCAATCACAACTCAAAGGTCAAATATTACTATCCCAAGCCTGCAACCATCTGCCTCATTGCCTATCATCCAACTAACCATTCAACCTTGGAATAAACCATTCACTACTGACCAAGACAAGAAGTTTGATATTGTAGAACAATTACAAAAGACATTAACACAAATTTCTATTTTAGATTTTCTATGAATGTTAATAATCCATAAGAACATCTTGAATGATTTTTTGACCCAATCCACTATTTTTAGTGACATATCCCCTGATAAATTTCAAGCTTTGGTTGGACACCTAGCTCCATCCCAACAAGTCACATTCAACCAAAGCGATATGTCTTCCCTTAGCCTGCTCCATAATAATCCATTATACGTAAAAGTTTATATAAGATGACATAAAGTGAAATGTGCCCTTATAGACAATGGATCCATCCTCAACATAGTATCTCTAAAACTCATCAAGCTTCTTGGGTACACAGTGTCAGATCTCCAACCATAACTATCAAAGCCTATGATAATCAAGAAAGAAAATCAAAAGGCACCATTGGTTTTCTAGTTATCATTGGGCCTTTAACCCATGATACACTTTGTCATGTACTTGATCTTGAGTTATCATATAATATGCTTCTAGGTAGGCCTTGGTTACATGAGATTCATGTAGTCCCATCAATGTTGTGCTAATGTATCAAGTTTTCCCACTCAAGGATGGAATTGATTATTCCAAGAGATTTACATCCATAGGAACACTGCAAGCATCTTGAGGCTGAATTTCAAAGCTACAATTATCAGTATGGCATGAATCCAAGTTCTAAGTAGGATAAAGGAAAAGCTATACTTATTGTTCCCTCACTAGATAATTGCATAGATCCTAATACCTTGAATTCCCTTTCACACATGCCACCTCCTAAAGCTTATAATCATTTCACCATTTCAAATAATGGACCGAGAGAGTATGTGACCCATGATACATTTCATATTACCAATATTCCTCAAAATTTGAAAACATTTGGGCAACCTAAAGTCATCCCACATATGCATTGGCAATAAAAGAATAAATATAAGGGACCTATCACATTTGTACTATCATCTAGCCTAGGACTTGACCCTCTTGAAGGGTATAAATCATGGTTAAACAATGACAACCAAGATGATTGTTATAAAAATGCAAAGTATTATATTCCCAATAAGAACATGGAGCATCACAATTATGGAAGAAGAGGCTTCAGGCTGAATCAACAAGGAACCATCGAGCCAATTTCCATGACTAAGTATGAAATACCTTATGGACTTGGATTTAAATTGCTTGAGGGTGACCCCACATATCTTATTCAAACTCCATCACTAATGACTAGTAATAATGATGCTGATAATGAAGTTGAGTCTGATCAGAGCCTCACCTTTGATAACCTAGTTGAGACCAGCCTATTTGATAACAATGCCATTTGTACCCTTACCTTGGCCATTTATCATAATTCATTACCATTATATTATCCCCAACTGATAGATTGGGACTAACAAGAATCTAGTCTTCTAATTGATGAGTTCCACAATGATGAGGCATTATGTGACTTTTTGGCCTTAGAGACAATGTTCCATTGGGAGATCACAAATCAGGATTCTCAATCACATTGGATCTTGTAGCCTATTTTGGAGAGTGAGTGAACACCATCAACTAAAAATAAATAAATAAAATATTGAGGTCCCAAAGTGAAAACCTATTTGAGGTGATTTCTAACTAGGGAAAAAGTAAAGATAAAGGCCATTCTAGTGGTGAAAACCTATTTTAGGTGCCATTAGATGGAGGTATTCATTCTTCTTCAAATTTAGACTAGGAGACCACCAATAATGAACTTACCTATGGATTAGAGTTTAGCTTTGAGCAACAATTATTTGATCAAATTATTCAAGAATTTATGACTATTTTTGTTACATGGCTAGATCTCCCATTAAGGGACTCAGATTCATCATGCTTAGGAGAAGTTGAAGAGCAAGTTCTAACAAAGGACTGTGAAATAATTTAATAGTTCAAATCATTGCCTACTATCCTAGAAGATAGTTCAACCCTTCTAGTCAAAGATATAATAAAGGTAAATATCAAGACTCCATCAAAATTGAAATGGATAAAATTAGGCACATCCCTCACTGAGAAGGAACGTGATGTCTTTACAGCTCTATTGAGAGAATTTGTAGATATCTTTGCATGGACCTATTCTAACATGCCAGGTTTAGACCCCACCTTGGTTCTGCACCACCTTATGGTTAATCCTAATGCCAAATTAGTAAAACAAAAGATACGTAAGATGTATCCTTGCATTGATGTATTGGTAAAGAAAGAGTTGGAAAAACTCTTAAAAGTTGGATGTATCCGATCCATTGACTACTTAGAATGGATCTCTAATGTGGTATATGTTAGTAAAAATCCTGAAGGGATCATAATTTGTACTAATTTTTGAGACATCAATAAATCTTATCCTAAAGATTATTTTCCCTTGCCTAATATTGACATGATTATCGACACCATGACTGGTTATGAAATAATTTCACTCATGGATGGCTTTTTAGGATACAATCAAATTAGAATATCACTAAAAGACCAACATATAACAACATTCACCACTCTATGGGGAACATTTTATTATCAGGTAATGCCATTTGGCCTTAAGAATGTTGGAGCTACATATCAAAGGCCCATGACTATCATATTCCATGATATGATGCATGATATTGTTGAAGACTATGTTGATGACATATTAGGAAAATCCAAAACTAGGGCTAACCATCTAGTAGTGTTACATAAGATATTTGAAATATTATGAGAGTACACAGTTAGACTCAATCCAAATAAATGTGTGTTCAGTGTAACTTTAGGCAAATTACTTGGCTTCATCATGTCTCATAAAGGTATTGAAGTCGATCCAGCTAAAGTCCATTCTATAACTAAGATGTTGTTGCCAACTAATTTAAAGCAACTTTGTAGTTTGTAAGGTAAGATCTAGTCAATCCAATGCTTCATCTCTCAGTTAGTAGACAAGTACCATCCATTTCCACACCTTTTTAAAAATGGAGTTGCATTTCACTGGGATGATCACTACCAAATAGCTTTTCAACAACTCAAAGACTATCTTGTTAATCAACCAATTTTATTACCTCCTATGCCAAGAAATTCATTCTTGTTATACTTATCAACTACTGACCATGCTCTAGGGGCACTCTTGGCTCAACAAGATGACAATGGAATAGAGTATGTTGTGTACTACCAAAGTCATACCTTGGTTACATATGAACATAACTATATACCTATTGAAAAATCTTGTCTAGCCATGGTCTTCGTAGCTCAAAAACTATGCCATTACATTTTGAGTAATAAGACCATGGTCATTTCAAAAGTAGATCCACTCAAGTATCTAGTATCTAAAATATCTTTGAAAGGTAGAATGGCTAAATGGATCATGCTTCTTAGTGAGTTTGACATAGATTATGTCAATTAGAAGGCAATCAAGGGACAATTTCTTGTGGATCAACTTGTGAAAACACCTCTCATAGACACAAAACCACTCACATTTCAATTTCTTGATGAATCCATAATGACCATCATTGACACACCCCTTGAGGAGCAACCCTAGAAGTTGTATTTTGATGGTTCATTTACTGCACATGGATCAGGGTAGGCCTATAGTTTATTACACCATAGGGGGATCTAATCTCAAAATCATTCAAAATCAGCTCTCCTTGTAAAAACAACATGGCTAAGTATGAAGCATTTATTACAAGACTTTGATAAGTAATGAATTGGAACATATCTCATATCCTAGTTTATGATGATTCTTAGTTAATCATCAATAAATTCATAGATCATTTTTAGACCAAAGATGACATGTTGTTTCCATATAAATCCATGGTCGACACTCTTAAGCAAAAAATTGTCAATATTCAATTTGAGCACATACTGAGGGCTAGTAACAAGACTGAAAATGCCATCACTACTATTGGCTCTCTAATTTGACAAATCGATCAAGCTAGAGAGTATCATTTCCTCATTGATAATTTGTTAACACCAACTCATGAACCTTCAACCATTGCCATGATTTGTGATATTGTTGGTCTTAATTCTATTTGGTACTCAGATCTTTACAACTACCTTCATGACCAAGTTATACCACCTAACCTATCTCAAAAACAAACTAAAGTCTTCATTCATCATTCCACTCATTATACTTTACTTGGATCCACCCTTTATCATCTCATTTTTTATGGAACTTTGATTCATTATTTAACTTCAGTAGAGTCTACACTAGCGTTAAGAGAAGTTCATGAAGGAGTATGTGGATCTCATTCTAGCGTGGTAGTCTTATCCAAAACACTCTTGCATATTGGTTATTATTGGCCCATAATGGATGTAGATGCCACTGCATATGTAAAAAAGTGTGATAAATGTCAATGGCATGCTAATCTGATTCATGCCCTAGCAAAAACTCTGAAACTAATGTTGACACCATGGCCATTTTCTACATGGGGACTTGACCTCATTGGGAAGATTAACCCCACTTCATCTGATGGCCATAAACATATCCTTACCACCACTGAGTATTTCACTAAGTGGGTTGAAGCTATACCCCTCACTTACATGACTAGAAAACAAATTTCCAAATTCATTTTTAACCATCTCATTTACCGCTATGGTATCCCCTTTGACATTATATCTGATAATAGAGGATCATTCAAAAATAAGGATGTAGACCAGCTATGTACTAAATATAACATCACACAACATTTTTTTACAGCTATTACCTAAAGGTCATGGCTAAGCTAAGGCATCCAACAAAACCATTGTCAATATTCTCAAAAATATTATCAATGATGTCAATCATGATTAGCACTTGCAGATATTCCTTACCCTTTGGGCATACCATACTAATCATCATACCCCCATCAGAGCCACTCCATACTCACTTGTTTATGGTACTGAAGCCATCCTTCTCATTGAGGTTGAATTGCCTTCACTACATATCTCTTTCAAGCATGTTCTGGATGATCATGACTATCAAGTAGCTCACTTGTAAGAGCTAGACCTACTTAATGAGAAACACATAGCCATGTTCAATAATCTTCAAGCATATTAAAATTGACTCAAAGGCCACTATAATCGATGTGTTAAATATAGAACATTTGAACTTGGTGATCTTGCTCTTAAAGAAAACCAAAATAATATCATAGCTAAGAAGAAGCATAAAGGGAAATTCAAACCAAACTGAATAGGGCCTTTCATCATTATTTTAGATTATAGATCAGAAGCATACAACTTGCCACAATAGATGGAGATGAACTTCGAGAGCCGATGAATATTATTCATCTCAATCGGTACTATGCTTGAATGTTAAGGTGTATTGTCTATAAGGACCATTTTAGTTATGTCATTTTATCACTATTCTTCTTTTTTAAAAAACCATCCTTATCCATCCTCTTTTTCATATCCACTTTCCACTTTTGACCTATTAGCCCAGTGTGTTCTAAATCCTAGCTCATTTGACCATGGTTTTTTCCATTTATTATGTAGTTTTAGAATCGACATATCTAATCAATTTCATCAATTGGTTCAAGTACTTTAGATAGAGATCATATTTTGGGGTAGTGTGATAGAAGTTTTGATAGTTGCATCTTTCATTTATTATGCCTTTATTACCATCAATCTTGCTTCTAATTATAACTACCTTTGGGAAAATTAGTAACATCGATCTATGCCATTATTTCCTAGTTATAACCACCTATGGGTAAACTAGGGGCAACATTAAGCCTTGACATACCAACTTGCCACTTTTGATACCATGATGTGCCTTTTTACCAATTGTGCTTATTTTATTTGAATTGGCTGCTACAGTCAGTGAATTCCTTCATTGTAAGGGAAAAACTAGAGTGACTTGAGGTCCTACTCTGGGACTATGTAGGCAGTATTCAATACTTTTTGAGGTCAATTTAGTCACCCTAAGCCAGGCTCTTGCCATTTTGCAAGTAATCTAAGCCATGCTCTCACTATTTTTTGAGCAACCTAAGTTTGAACACTCTCACCATTTTATGAGCAATTGTAGTTTAAACTCTCTCACCATTTTGTGAGCTTAAACCATTTAATGTCTCATCATTCTTGATCAAGTTGAGATACTTCAAAACAATTCCAAAAACTTTTAAAAATTTGTTAGAAAAGAACAAAAACATTGACCACTTCTTTGCCTTAAGGATTCTAGGAACCCTTATTAAATTACAAGAAAATCACTTGTCATTTAGTTTCCCCATCCTTTTTAGCCTTTTTCTCTCATGCACTTGCCATTTTTCAAGACCATTCTTATTCTTCTATCACATCCGTTTCTATTTTTTTTCTTAGTTATCACATTCTTTCCATTCCCTGGGATAACTATATTTGGCCTAAAAAATTTTATCCGATATTACATCCATGGAACTATGTAGGTAGCATCCACTTGCCTAGTGCATATGGAGACAACTCAACCACCCACTTCCTTTTCTTTTATTCCCCCATTTTTGTTTGTTTGTTAAGTTGTCACCTATTTTATAGGGGCAATGTTCATATGGTTTTTATTGCATTGTTTGTTTGTTTGCTTGCTTCTTATTATTATGTTTATGTGCCTATTTATTTATTTTTATCATGGTTGCCTTGATTTAGTTTATGTGTGTTCATTGGGTGATTCCTTTCCCACACTTACAATTGAATCCATCCATATTCATATTTTTACATTGTCATCATGGTTTCTATCATTAGTGCATTATTTTCTATTGAGTATTAGATTACAGGAGTTAGTCCTCATGCATATTTCAGCCAAATCCTCATGATGTTATACAATGATGCTTACCGATATGTGCTAAAATAAACCTCAGTTTCAAAAAGTATATTCAGCAATGGTGGCATCTCTTCGGCATTGGCATCCCAATTCACTCCCAATCATATCCCAAATATATTAATTAGCCATGAAATAATTTTGACCTTTATTAGTTCAGATGAGCATCTCCCTATTAGTAGGCTATTCCAATTCATCATTACCCTCTATGTTCAGTTATCATCATCCTCAACCAAGTTTATCCCATTTGCCATAATCAAGGTCCAATGATTATAACTGCCTATGGGCAAATCATTGCACACCATCCCACATACATTTCTCAATGATTATAACCATCTTTGGGCAAATCATTATGTTGTCATCACTTTAATTTTTCTTCCTATATAGGGGCATGTTATCTTATTTGTCTATCCTAACTAGGGTAGCTCCATCTTCTCAATGATTATAACTGCCTTTGGGAAAATCATTGTGTTATCATACCACATTGCCACTATTAGTGTAGAATGCTTATAACCACCTTTGGGCAAACCATTGTGCACCATCCCACTTTCATTCTCAATGATTTTGACTACTTTTTCAATATCATTGTGTTTTTACCCCATCATCTTTCCTCTCGTTGGGACTGTTTGTTGACTTACTTGTGCTAACCATTCCCTCGAAGGGGCATCATATAGTTAATTTATCATTATTATAGTTGTAGGCATATATGACCTTTTCATTCTTTGAGAAGACATTATTGTACTTATAGCTTTCAATTCCTTCCCAAAAAAGGGCAAATTGTAGACACCTAATTTGGCCACTAATAACCTCCAACTAGGGTTTTGACCAATTTCCACCTAAAATGCATAATTTGGCCTAAAAACACTAAAACATACTAAATGATGTGAAAATAACATATTCAAGTGCCAATTTTGACTAGGTTATCCCTAAATGGGGCAATGCAATTTATGGGCCAGCTAACTTTGATCAATTCATTTTGAGTCAAAATGCCAATTTTGAACTTAGGTGCTCTAGATTGATCTTTATTATCAAATCTTCTACACAAGATGCATGATTTTGTTATTTGTTTTTGGTAACATTATAAATGGAAATATGGTTCTAATGCATCTGACATGGACTTCTAATTCCAATCCAATCAAATTTTGGACCAATAACAAGACATTCTGATCAATTTGAGTAATTTGTGCACAAAGTGCTTAATCATGCTTAAGAGATAATTAACCCAAATCAAGGCCTAATAAATAATTCCATGGAAAATTATTGAAAAATTATTTTTTGAAATGAATATTGAATATCTACATCATCATGTGAACTCATTTCTTAGGAAGACATCCCTAGGCCATAAATGCCACACATATCAGGATTCATGCCTCCCATGCCTCATCAAAGCCCTCTATGCCTCTTAATTACCCCTTTATTCCAATATCATGATGAGGATAATTACAAAATTAATTCCAAAAATTAAATTAATTCTCAACCACACGTCTGAATCTCAAGATGGATGGTTCAAGTTGATTCTATAAATTTGCAAAAATCTATAAATAGGATGCCTCACCACATCATTTTTAAGACTTGAGAATGCAAAGTTATAATGTAGGATTGGTTATAAAAGCTTCATGAAACTAGTGTTACCATTCCAAATTGATTCCAAGCCAAGTCAAGCCACAAGCCAAAGGTGCCAAGGAGAAGAGGAGATATCCAAGACTCCTTTGATGAAGACTTCATGAGCACAAACTGAGCAAGCCACTAAAACAAGCATGTTAGAGCATCCAAGGAAGGTAAAATAAGGTTTATTTTGAATTTTAGTTGTGTGTTTTATTCATGTTTGTTAACTAATCTCTCCCTAGTGTCTAGGCCTATAGATGTTATGCTAGTTAGTGTGTTTTTTACATTTTGTTTTTATTTTGAAACTAACACCATACTAACCATCCTCTCTTGATTCAAATTATTAGATCACAAGAATCAGTTAAAATTGTATGTGAAAGAGGAGTGAGGTGAGTCATTCCATGTTAGGAGGTCTACTTATCCAAAACAAGTCATGAGAATGGTGAAAAGTGGCATAAAACCTTCAGAATTGGCACAAAAAACTACCTCCATCAAATACCATCCATGAAAATTTGAAACTAAAAATAGGAGATTTAACATATAGCACTACTTGATGGAAAAGGAACTCATGGTGACAGTTAGAAAATGCTCCTTCTAACTGTTAGTCATCCTTTAATCACCTATTTTTATTGATTTCATGGAAGCTCTTTAATTTGGTTAGTTTCTAGTAATGACTTGAACCATCAACCTATCCATTCTTTGCTTATTTTGTCTCCACCAAATTCTCAGGATCTTGCCATTTATTACTTCCACATTTGCCCTCAAGTTCCTACCAAGGCTTTTTTGACTCCAATAGCTAGTTTCCATGGTTTGAGACTGACATTTATGGGGCCATCACATTCTTTATGTATTTTTTTCAAACATTTATTTCCCTTAGACTTCTATTTCCCTTGGACACTTTATTTTGGCAATTTTCTTGAAACAATTCCTTCAACTAATCCTTCTAAAATAAATATTTTGGGTTTTCCCAAGCTTAATTTACATGGACTTCTTACCCATACTTATCAAAATTTTAACCATTTATTTCATCATTTTCTCCTAAGAGAATTCATTCAGGCTTTTTGCTTGGCAATTCTTATGAACAATTTTATCGAACAATCTTTCAGGCCTTTTGTTTCCTTTGTATCAAACAAAATCTCTAAAATAATTGGGCTTTGACCTCCTTTTGATGTAAATGAGTTTTCTAAAAGAATTCCTCAGACAATCTTTTTGAAAGAATTCCTTCAAACTTTCTATTTGGCCCTTCAAACTTTTGTCTTTTTTCCCTTTGACTGAAAGAAATGGTCCTTCAGAAATCTATAAATTACCCTTCGGTACTTGGAAATGTCCCTTCAAAAAGTTGAAGATGACTTTTATAACTTTTGTTTGGTCCACCTTCCTATGAAAATACCCTTCAATTTTTTTGTAAAGTACCTTTGGCTTTCTGAAAACATCCCTTCGGAAAGGTTGAAGTACCCTTCAAAAAAGTTGAAAATGACCTTTTTGGAAAGATGGAGGTGCCATTTAGAAAATTTGAAGATGACCTTTTTAGCTTGGAAAAATATCTTTCAGGGAAATTGTGTGGACAATTTTATCAAAGGATATATTCTTCATCTTTAGGAAATTAGTCTTAGATAACTTGTCCAAAAGAATTCAACACTTGGCTGAATGAAAAGTTTGAAAGAAATAATCACTTAGTCAAGTAGGTATGACATCATGAAGAAATGCTCAGATGAGTTCCTCGTAATGGCATTGAATTTCTTGGCTAGGAAAATGTTGATTACATCTCTAATTGGAAGGGTAAGTTTTTCTTTGACCATGAAGTGTATATAAGGGACCCAATTCTTGTTCACATAGGAAGTCAAATGGGCTCAAAAGGGTCATTATTACCCTAATTCCCTCTTTGAATTAGAATATAGGGATTTTACCATCAAGTCTTCTAAATACATGGGGTCCTTGGATCATCCAGGGTATAAGGATAGAGTCCAAGTCATGGTTACCGATCCATTCCTTGATTTTGGTTAGGTCCACATGGGGGTGAGGGAGCTTATAGTATTTATCAAAGTCAACAAGGTAAATATAGTCTATCCCTTTTTAATTCCCTTCTCTAATGATCCACTCATTTTCAATCCTAAAATCAATAAAAATTGGGGAAAGGACATCAATATAGTGCAATACCTTTAGTTTAGTTGTGGCATGATGGAGACTAGTCATCTCGACTGCAACTAGGTCATAGTGCCTCCTACTGATGGTGGTGATCCTCTCCTCCTCCTTGGAGATGGGTTATAACTCATCTATCATGAATAATAATTTTTACCAATTCCTAATGCCTTGGATGTCTAATGATGTCAGGTCTAATTCAGTGTCTTTGAAGATCCAACTTTCATTATTTGTAATAAAAATATAGATTAGTCTCTTATTTTAACTGTTGCTTATTTACCTCCATGATATTTATCTTGGGTGATTACTTACTGAATTGAATATGACCACTATGAAATCTCTTTCATGCTTAAGAGCACAATTGAGCTCTTCTTAGATTAAATTATAACAAATTGAATCTATTTGGGTCATTTTTATGTAGGGTTTAGGGTTTTGAGCTTTAATGGTAGATAATATCCAAGTCTTGGCTTAATACGTGCCTTGGATTTTATTTATACCTTTGCCTGTATACCTTTATGTTTTCAAGGCCATGAGATCTCATATTTTGTCTTTTTTAACATACATTATGCTTATGTGGCATTGGTCTGAACCTTTCACAACATTTTCATAAATGTCATTCGAACACTAGCCATTAGCTTTTAAAAATGCCACTTCATTTCACTTTGTTGGATCAAAATCTAGGATTAGTGTAAGCCATTGATAATAATTTTGGTCTCTATATTTTAATTGGTTCCCTTATGACACTTGGTATTTTCATAAATCCTCTTTGTGTTGCATATCTTTTGTCAGTTGCTAGCTCAAATGAGCATTGGCCACGTGTTAAGTTCATGGGTCTTTAAAATTTTATGATAATTTTGTGTCATCAAATAAAATCTAATGAAAAATCTTGAACCATTATCATCCTATCAGCTATGGTCTGAATTATCTTGTGACATGCATCTAACTTGCGGGCTCTCAGCATCTCATTAAAAATTCCTCTAAAGGCTCACATCATTAGATCAACTCCCAAAAATGAAGTGTGGACTATCGATCTACATAAATGCTAAACATTAAGTTAGTACATCATTAAAACCATGACTTAAGCTTAAGTCCCTTAGGCCAAGGTTTGTTGCTTCTTTATTAAGCAAAAAATAAACCTTAAGCTAAGGAATTTATGCTTAATTTTTCTAATTAAAACAAGGAACGAGGGTCTACATAGCTCAGGCCAATGTATGCATTGTATTAATGAATACAAATTATAATTTAGCCTAATTATTTATGTTTGGGTCTTATGAATATGCTCAAATCATGAGGCCATTCCCATCCCTCTAGGTAGAGGATTCCCATATTGAGCATTTCCTTTCATTGTAATGTCATTTTAAATCTTTCTAGTAAGACTTTTGAGTCCCCTTTTGATGTAGAATAAGATATTCCATTGGATTAAATTTGACAGTCTCATAGGCATCAAATACACCCTCATCGGCATTTGGATGATGATCATATGAATGTCAAGTTTAAACTAGTAGAACTTTCATTTTAATGATCCTTAAAGTTGATGGTCATACGGTCATCAAATTCATCCTTTCAAGCATTTGAAAGATGGTCACATAGATATTAATTTTAAACTAGTAAAATTTTTCTTTTAGTGAGCTTAAAGTTGACGGTCATGTATTCATCAAACTCATCCTTTTGGGTATTTAAATGATGGTCACACAAACTTCAATTTTAATTTCATTAAAATCTTTAAGACCAAATGTGAAGATGCCACTTGGCACCTCTATGGGGCTTCCTAAGATTGTGGTGTTAATTCTCTTCATTGGATCATAATCTGAGATGAAGCGATAGACACAAGATCTTGATCTGAGGATTTACTCTTGATTAGATGCTTATATTAGGTGGGTCCATTTTCTTTTGGTATTCATATATGATGGTTCTATGTGTCCAACTTTTGAGCCTCATGCATCCTTTTGACTTTTAAATTATGCTTTGCTCTATCCATTGGGGACCTAGTGAGTGAGCATAGATCATTGATCATCGAAGATGCATGCTACTTATGTCAAAGTTGAGGCCATCCTCATTATATTGGATTGGATACCATGATGAAGTGACAATCATTAGATCCTATAAGATGGAAGATAGTTAATATTAGGACCACAAAGATACAAGACTTGGGCTTAAGGTTTTTATACTAAGGTCTCGATTGTGTCAATGAACACATTAGGGCCTTAGGATAAAAAACTTAGACTAAGTTAGGAAATATTTAAGAGGACCATGCATGTCAAACATTAGCTAGGCATACAATGAACCTTAATCAGGGAAAACTGACAAGATCAAGTATTAAGGCTAAGTCATGCTAAAAAAACATGATTTAGGCCTTAGACGCGAGTTTTTAAAATAGGTCCTAAAATGTATCTTTAAAAGGCTTCCTACCAATTTGGTTCCTACCATAATTCAAATTTGAATTGAGGGTCTGCAAGGGTTTTATAATACAAGATTTTTAGGGAACACACACCATGAATCCTGTAACTAAGAACCATAAAGAACACTTATGAATACCATCAGCCCAATTTAAATCAAAATAGCACTAAGAAAGCTAGTCATGAACAAGGTGGATGATCTTCAAATTCTATAAAAGACTCTGACATGCTAAACTTCCATGCTTTATTCTTAGGGTTCTTTAAGGGTCCCAATTTTGAAAATGGTAGTATGTTGGTCCCAAAAAATGGTGACTCATGGGGGAAACATAGAAATACATTATAACCTAGAGGCTCTAATTTAGACAATTAGTTAGGTCATCCACTTCATTGGATCCATTATCATCATCCAAACTAGGTCATGGTTGAAACAAACTTTGTACTTATGGGTTAGGGTCAAACACCAAGTTATAGTCAAATTATGTGTGTGCTTTGATTCCACTTACTGTTTACCATAGGGTTTAAGTAATAACTTCTAGGCCTCATGTCCTTGGTCATTTACTAACTTGTAACATTCTAAGATGTTCATTAAGAACTATGATTTTATCCTAAGGAAGGTCTGCGCATTGTTCTATTGCTAGCTAGGCATCTATAGCCCCAGTAGAGCTGCCCTTGGCTCTACTCAAGGCCTTACTCCACTACCAGCTAGGTATCCATATCCCCAATGTAGATTACCAGAATCACATATACCTAAAATATTTTGATTTTGTAGTGATTTCTTTCTATTTTCTAGACTTTTATGCTTTCAAAAAGGTTGGGAACTAGAATAGCCAAGTTTTAGGATTTGGTCAAGTATTTGATCTTTGGAAAATCATCTAAGGTTTCAACTCAAATCCCAAGAAAGGATGTTGATTAAGTATTATTTTGGGGTATACCTTGATAGTTTGAGTCTTTACTCCATAAGTACAAGGTTTGTTAAAACTAGTTTGAGGTCAAGA